>VZRS01005615.1:0-103725 GCA_013398055.1 Ifrita kowaldi
GCTGAGTCTCCCCGCGGCTTACGGAGGCTCCGCCGGCGTTCTCTTCCCACCGCTCCCCGGCGCGGCCATGGCCCCGGCGCTCAGCCGCCTCCGCCAGGCGTTCTGAGCTCCCGCCCGCCCGCCGCGCCCCGGCGTGGATGCAGCAGCTCCAGGCGCCCCTGGCTCCGTGGGGGAAGGCGGCAGGTAAAGCCTTTCCCTCCCCGCCCATCCGCATTGCATCCTCGCCCGCCCTCCGCTCGCAGCCGCCGGCTCGAGGGGCTCTGCCGAGGCGAGCCGGAGGCGCGAGTTGTATGCAGGGAGCGAGCTCCGCGAGGCGGACCACGGGGAACAAAGCGCTGCGGTCCAGATGCTTTTTGAGTAGTTTCGTTGTTTTAGTTTCCGGGGAGTGGGGAAGGGAAGAGCGGGATGGCTGGTTAACTGCAAATATCTGTGCTTGCTTAGATGTAGGGGAAAAAAACCCCTACGTATGTTAATTTGCTCGTGGGATCACATTCCTATTCTCATGGTTCAGCAGGGGAAAAGATGTGTTTGTCATACAGGTAAGATAGTGCTATAGTCAAGACTGCAAAATGGTTTCCTTGAGTACCCTCCTTAACTGTAATGCTTGTATAGATTTTGCACTGCAATAATTTCTTACTTCTTTCTGTGTGGATTGCCAGCCCCACTGAAGAGCTAGGACAAGCAGCAGAAGGTCAGAGTAGCAGCTACAGTGTTTCTGTGACAAAGTGTCAGAAAAAGAGAGGAAAAAATTCCGCTGTATTTAAGGCCAAATGACAAGTTGCATTCTACATGAAGTCATTTACAGCCAAGCATTGTGCTGTTATGCCTAATGCTTCAGGCTTCCTTTTAGTGCTGGGTGATGAATAGGGAATTGAGCAAGCATATTAACCATGCATAATCAAGCAGCAAGTGTTCTTCACTGCTTGTGTGTGTAGTACCTTCTGTCAGAGGATCAGCGAGTATTCCTGTGCTATCAGAAGACTGTTTCACCCTAAACTGAGTAGGATGCAGCTGTACTGTTTTTGTGTTGTTGGTAATACAGGTTAGCTTACACTTCTCAGAGTGGCATGGGAAGGGAGAGCCTGGTAAAACAAAAACTCAGCACTTTTCTCAGGTGCAGACGGTGAGAAAAGTTTAACCCAGGAGACTGCATGCGGTCAGACCAGGAACTTGTACAGTTTCTGTGCTGATTTTCAAAAGAAACTGAAGAACCAAACTAAGATTAAAAAATTGCTTCCTTTAGAAAATCAAATGCTGTCTAATTAGCATACTCTTAGCTCTTTGCCTTACTTCTGCCCCGTATCTAGAATTTCTTTGTGTATTGAGCATCTCCTGCTCCCCATGTTACTATATCATTAAGTCAGAAGAAAAGAGCCAGAAAAACAATTGCAGGGAGCAGTAAGGTAAGTGTTTAAAACCAAAATTATGGGATTCACATAAATTCCCATAATATTAAAGGTTCTCCAGTCTGGACAGAAACATACTATTTATCATTTTCATTGACTTGGCTTTCTTTTTTTATCTTCTTGTAGTAATGATCAGGGTTCAGGTATGTAATTCATTTCCAAGATAGCATGCATTCAATTTTTCTTATAGAGGCTGCAGATTAACAGATTTTGTGCTTTACTGTAATAAAAAGAAGTTGAATAGATTGAATACTGTCTGACAGTCATCTCACTTCCAAAAGCTCTCCTTCCAATAGGCACCTTGGACGTGCAGGGGCATAACATCTGGCTCTTAACAGTAGTCTTTTAGGGATCAATTGAGTTAATAATTACAATAGTGCTTTACTGTAAAATTAAAAATCAATTTGTGCACATGACTATGTGCAAGGCAAGCTTCCCCTCACACCAGCAGAATTAGATTTCCTGACACAGCTCCTCCCTACTTCTGCCTTTTAGTCTAAGCGCCATCGAAGCCTCAGAGCACGTGATCAGCTATGTGTGATTTAAGTGATGCTATTGAATTTTTTCCACAGGGAACAATTACTATAGAGTGACAAGTCAACCATTTTGATCTTAACAGATCCAGCTCTGTTTAGTGATGGTAACCATAGCATACTCTGCCTAAGCCAGTCTGAATATCTCACTGTAGCAGTTTGCTTCTAATTTAAAAGGACACTGTTAAACCTTGAAATAGGTTCTCATTTTTGGGTAGGAATAAGAGGCTTAATAACAGAAGGACATTGTAGACATTTCAGCTGTATATTTGCAGTTGCTGCTGCCTGCAACAGCCCTCAAGAAGCCACTAAAATATGAGAAAAGCTAAGCAGCGTGCTCTGACCACACCCCTACATTGCCATAATTCATAAAGGGAGACTCTGTGCTTGCTGCCACATTCATATTTCTACCTGGTCAGTTAGGACAAAGACAAAGCTGCTTTGTCCTAATGAAGCCAGTGCAGCATGCTTTAAATAGAGCCAATGATCTGGGCTTCCCAAAATGTATTAAAAAGGACTCTTGTGTTCCCCAACATTGTTTATGCTAAAGGCTATTGCAAATAGAATATTTATGCTAATTACTTGTATGTCAGCTTGGGCAATAAACAATCAATACTTTACTGGTGTAGGATCCACTGCTACTTTATGTGTCCAGTTATCATGCATTCAGCACAGTAAATTAAATTTCAAGTTGCAATTTCTTTGTGGAAATGTTTATTTTAAGTTCCACAGGAGACTGCTGAAGTCATGGAAATGTTTCCATTACACTTAAGTAAAAGTCTATTTTTCAGAAAGGCTTGCACAAAAGCCTGACCTGGATATATTTTTAATGTTAGAACCAATGTTATGATCATACCATACAGCAACACAGTAAAGGAAGGGGTTTTTTAAGGATTAAAAAAAATCCTTATAAGCACAATCTGTACAAAAATGCTATAGTTAATAATCAACATGTGCTAGAGAAAAGCAGAGACTTTTTAACTGCTATCTGTATGAGGGAGAATGACAGGACACATACCTTTATGTGGTATGGAGAAGCAAAGTACTCTGTATCACCAAAATACCCTTTAATATTGTTCCCTGGATTTTGGCTGAGATGGCTTATGTATTTTCTACAATTCTAAAAAGAGAAAAAATAATTTTATGTATTGTATAGTGCCAGTTTTCTGCTTGAATTCTAGTAATTCTTGGCATTAAACATAACTAGATTTTACTCATCCCCATAAATGCCTGTAAATTGTTATATGATGCTCCCAAGTCTACTCTTTAAAAAAGGCATTTAAATGCACACTGCAATAAGCAATTACTGGAATTTTTCATTTTGCAAGAAAGGGCCTGCTAACTAAAAAAGGAGGAATCCCAGTGACTTGCTTCAAGTAGCAAGTAATATGTTCAGTAATTTTTGAAGGTATAGTTTCTAACTTAAAAATATTAGACTGCAGTGTTTAAGCATTTGCTTTAAGTTCTCCACAACACTCCAAAACAGAGGAAAATTGTAGCTGCACTCCAGGCATTATTGCTATAATCATGTACTTTTATGTCTCATAGGTCAAAGTCACTCTAAAATCTGGGAAAATGTTAGGCTGTGGTTGAATTGTGACATTGTTGTAAAAAGGGACAATCCATAATTTGAGCTGACAACATGATGCTGACAAGATTTGCAGAAATATTCAGTTCCATTTTTTTGTCTTGAACAAGTAGTTTCTGAGAAATGGGCAGCTTGGAGACAGTATTTATGTAGAATTGCAATGAATAGAAGCCTTTCCTGCTTGAGCAAGTTCTACTCAGCTTTGTTTCTAGTGCTTGGGACAGGGGCAAGAAGAGGAAAATTATGGGACAGAGTGCAAACCCTGCACTTAGAGTTGTGCTTATCCACTGGAAAGTCACCGGATTTTGGGGGCTCCTGACCTGATCATGCACGTGCTGCCCTTTGAGGGCTCTGCTCTCAGAGCCACTCAGCTTTTACTCTAAAAGGAGGCAGAATGCTGTCATACCTTAAAGGAGTGACAGGCAAACATCCTCTTGAGTCAAAGCAGCAAGCAATTCCATGATTATAGAAAATCTCAGTGAAGGTGAGGGAGACTGAGGAATCTCTCAGTCTTGAGTCTTGTGCTGCAAGTTTGAGGTTTAACAAGCATATTTAAAGAACAGAAAGCTCATTCTGTGTGAGCTGACCCCAGGCTCTTCAGTGGGAATAAGTGCCTGGGCAGCATGCCTGCTCCTCTGTCTGTGATGATTATTCTCTCTGGCCTAATACTTGATAGTTTGCATTCTTCACTCACCTGCTGTTTTACAGAGCAGAGATTATGGACCCGGACTAGAACCTGTTTGCAAGAGCTGCATGAAACAATTTGTTCTGTTATTTTTCAGATTTTTTTTGCCTTTTTTGAGATGTGTCTGAGGCTGCTATCAAAAAATTACACTTGGGTGTTTTTTAGATCTCTTGCTACTTGTCCTCCAAAAATGCAACTTGACAAAATTTGCAAATACAGACATCTGAGGTATTCCACATGAAACACACAGGACCAAATTATTGAAAATATCTGAAACAAACAGAATTTCCATTAGTTTCCATTTAAGATAGTTATACAGTCTTTAAATTTGGAACCAAGATGTCTCAGAAATTATAAAAGAAGAGTCATCTATACACAACCAATATTCCACTCACAAGAAGTTTATCCTTTGCCTGTCCACTTAGCTTTATGCCAGCATAAAAGGATTATTCTTGCTACATTTGCAGTCGAGAGTTTCTGTGGTGACATGGTTTACTATTTTTGCTTTGGAAGTGCATTGAAACTTCAGCATCACAAATAAAAAGCAGAAAAACATTGAACTGGCATCCTAAAAGTATGGGAAATGATTTTTAAAGATGCTCTTCATTAACATTCGCACAGCATCTGTTGAAACTTGCACTTTGGAAAGTAGTGTGTGACCTAAGACAGCTCAACTACAGAATAAGAGCAAGATTGAACAATTCAGTTCAGTTTTGAGACAGTTAAAAGTGCATATTCTTCAGATTATAAGAGGATGTTTACTCCAGAAATATGTTACCAGGGAACAGGTTACACTTAAACAAGATAAGCTGAGAAATTCTGATTTAAATACCAATTACATCAATGCTTAGACTTTTATCACTGTCTTATGGGAAAAAACCCACAAGATGCATTATGAGTGCAGAGCAAACTGCAGAGAGCATATTCTGGGCTCTGTTCTGGGTAGCTGATTGCTGTCTCAAGGAATACAGTTAGGGAAAAAGTTTAACATGGTTTTACCGTACAATCACACCCCCACCCCCACTCCATTTTCTTCTGAAAGGCATCAACTTGAGCAGCATTCTATTACTGTTACATAATTTCAAAGTTTAACCACATACAGCTGCTTAAATCTGAAAGCTGCTATAATAAAGGCAAGACAAGTATTTTCTCTGAGGTACTTAGGACTTCTGTTAACTACTGGTACTCAAGTACAATCTATTTCAGTATTAACAATAGTAAAAATACCCTTTAGAGTGACAAGCCGTATCTGCCACTCAAAAGTACACAAGCTTTAATATATTTTAAAAGTGACTCAAGTAAAATAGAGATAATAACTGGATTCCATCTGTCCCTCTTGACTATTTCTAGATGAGTTAACATTGATTACCAGTTTTGCTTCAACATAGGGTTTTGGTGATTTTTTAGCTCTTTCCCACCTATACTGTGCTTCGAGTACAGTAGAAGCTTTTCACTTTTAAGCATGATGTCTTTCTTCAATCTTTCCTCTGCCAAAACAAGAGTTAAGTGGTCACTTTATTCCCTCTACTTACTCCAAACGTTGGTACAGCCATGCTGGAAAAAGGGGTAAAAATCCATAGATTTCCTTAGGGTAACTGCAAAGAGACTAGCAGAAAAATTAATGATCAGGAAGCTGCGCAATTTTGTTTTCCTTTTTTACTGAGGAATTACTGGCTGGAGAAAAAGCGGAGTTTAATCCTTTCTGGGAAGAGATAATTTTATCTAAGAAAAGTAAGCAGCTATCTGTTGAGGGGCTGTAGCTTTCTGTACAGGCTACTCCACCCTTCCTGTATTGCTAAGCAGAACTGTCTGTCATTGAAAACAATGAGAATTTCTGTCTTGGTGAGAAATGACAAGTGAAAATACATCAGAATAATAAGTGTGCCTTGAAACACTCCAAATATCACAGACTAGAAGAAAAAATACTTGGTTCCTGACTCCTTCATCACAGTTACTTCTGTGAAATCAGTACTGCCATACAGATGAGAGATCAAAGATTCATAGCTTTTCCTCTAGGAGTCCTTCATTGAGCTCGAAGCTGAACTCCATTGATCACCTTACCAGCAGAAAGAAAAGGCAGGGAGAGTCTAGAAAACACAGCATGAGCAGGAGTCTCTTATCCAAGCTAAGAAACTGGCAGAGAAAAATGAAGAAAGACAAGAATCTTGTAAAGTTTATTATTTCTTTGTGAACTGGTGTATGTTAGTAGATCTATTCAGAGAATAGAGAGCAGTTGGTGTTCTCTTGTTGCCATGAGTGAGAGGAAAGAAGGATAAAATCCCTCTTGGAATCTCTTAGTGCCTCTTTGAGAGAGAAAGAGAGAGAGGAAGAGACCCTGAAAATCAGCACACATAATGAATTTCTGAGCAGGTGGATAGAGGCTTTGCTGGCACAGGTTGGAGATGGGGATCCTTGCTAGTCCCAGAGGATGCACATACCACCCTTTTTTTCATGATAGAGCTTTAAGCTGCTGTTACTCTGCAAACATGGCAAGACAGTGCAGGTAAAGATGACTCTATAGTCTAAAAGCAGCCCTTCATAGATTCTAGTTCTGGGGAAACTTCTTACTCCCACAGCAAAGGTGGAAAAATTACTGAAAAGAGCTTATCCAGATAAGGTGCTATTATGCAAATTACTCTAGTTACTGCCAGGGTATCAGCTATATGATAAGCCTTCCTTTGAAAGAACAATGTACAATGAAATGAAGCACAAGAAGTTGGCTACCACAGCCTGGCAAACCTAATTCCAGTGTCTTTTGCTGTAAACAGATGGGAATATCTTGGATGTAAAAGGATTTTCATTCACTGTGAGAAGGCCTGAACTTGCTATTTCACCTTCCTTGTTAAACTATTAACTTTCAAATAACATCAGTGACAGAAGTAGATATTTGCAACTTTTTCAAAACCAGTTTCCTTGTAATTTCTCAGAACCTCAGCTTTAGCCCAATATTCTCCTCTTTATGTCTTCCAAAGCAAAACATAATGTATCCAAGGGACAAAGGGTGAAAAGGTACAGGCACAGCTAAATCTTTATGGAACATAGACACATTTGCTGAAAGTTTCTCTGATGCATAGCACACAGGCTGCTGCTGCACATATCTAATTGCGTTAGTCCTGCAAGAAAAGGCTATGGAGCACAGAAGAATCAATGTATAGGTACAGAACCCTGCCTTACCAGATCACTAGGTCAGAACAAAATAATTGTCCTTTCTTAGGTTCACTCTTTGGACTTTCCAAGACACTCTTCACAAGTAACTTAGAGCAAATAAGTGATGTTCATCTCTGCCAGCTGATACAATGCTTGCTTTCATTATTTCCCTATGGCAAGGTCCTTCAAGTCTAGCTTATACATTAACCTTGCAGATTTTACACACTAAACTTTACTCAGCTAAGCCCAGTAGTAAAATAAAGAAAGAAAGAAACAAAAAACCCCATGTAGGCTTCATTCAGGTCTCTCATTCCCCCCCATGCCTTAATGCTTTTGACTATTACTTATCACACTATTTTTTCCTGCACAAACAAGTTTCAAATGCCACAGCAAAGAGGAGAAAAAGGATTTTTAGTTTGCTTAGTTATTGTAAATAAGTATGTCCGTTGTGCCCATTCACTCTTTCACCTAGTTGTCTGCCAGCAGCTACCTACAGTTCTTCAAAAGGGTTCCATAACACAGCCACAAAGAAAGTTTTCCTCCATGCAATCTCAGTTTCAAATGAATGTATTTCCTTCCCATAGAAGCTAGGAAAATCCTGACAGATGGAAGAACCAGTAAACAGCTTCAGTCCTGGAATGGCTGCATATTAACTCTATGTCAGGCCGAGATTACGGCTCTAATTTCATAATCTGCCTCTGAAGAGCTACTTCTGACAACACTGCAAGGCCCAGCTTCAGATTTCTCCACTCAGAGCTTACCTATACACAGTCTTTATATCTGTGCCACAACACAACAATTTTTATGAATATGAAAAGTCGGAATTCTTATTGAACACATTATGGGTAAATGGAACAGCATGCCTTGTTTTAAAAAGTATGAGAAAGAATAGTAAACTCTACACAGTTTGTTCCTAAAAACATCTACACAGTGATGTTCCTATTACTTTAGGATGTTGCAATGAGCATTTCTTGCCAACTAGAAGTGTGACTTGCTCACATAATTTTGATAAAATGTAGATCTATTTAATTATAATACAGTGTAAAACTATGATGAAACTAAAGCCTCTGTATTTGCCATGATGAAAAGATTTTATTAGCCTAATGTAAAAATTAAGTTTTTATTCAGTTCATACTTCCTTAACTATATTGGTGGAAATTCCAACTGGTGTGTTAGCAGGAATTCCCTTTGGTAACTGAGATTATTTAAAGCATAAAATCTTGAAATCTTGTGAGACTTAACTTCTTTTTCTTCTTCTTTTTCTTTTTATTTCTTTTTTTTTTTCCAGAGGGAATTAATTGAGATTCCTTTTAGTTAATAGCATCTAAGTAGTAGCTAGCTCCTTCTAGTCTAGCATGTAAGTAGATTTTGTCTGCTCTTAAAATACCCTTCCAATCACATTCTGGTGAATAGTTTTATTCTTCTGAAGCCAGTTTACATGTTATTTCAAGCAGAGTAAATCAACATAGGTGGTGTGTTCACCTAACAACGACATTCCTTAATGTTTATGGGATAGTGCTTGGTTTGAACCCAGACTACAGAGTATATCCTGGGAACTAGAAGGGAAGATGTAGTTCACTGGTTTCCTTTGCAGCTTTCTTAGATTTGACTACTTGTTCTTCTTAGCATAAGATGTCTGTAGCTTCACTTAATGAGAGAAAAACTATATTAGTTACCAGTTCACTGTTGAAGATTTCTGGACAGTTTCAAATTTCTTTGCCTCTCCTGGTTATATTTAATCATAAGACTTGTCATGATCACATCTGAGTACCTCAGTTAATAAGGCTTTGGAGACAACTTCTGCTGCCTGAAAGACTAGCACTATGCCACCTTCGTACTGGAAGTCACATTCTGGAGTTACGGAGTTGATTTGCCTGAGACAAAGACAGAAAAGGAATTAATTTACACTCTCACTCTCTTCTATGCTGCTGTCTTGTTTGAGTGTTTTCACTTTCTCTGCACAAAAAAGAAGGGCCTGAGCAATGCCAGAAAAACACTGTGTAACTTTTACTAAAAACTTTTCTGTACCACTGGAATTATTTATTACATTGGCATAAATTCTGTTACCAATATAGTAATACAGTTTTAACTTTCTAGCCCAGAAGGGATGAACGTATTATGAACACACTTCTACCAGCATAAGAGCATCACACTGTGAGAAGACCTGTTTCAGTGGCAATGTTTAGTTTGGAAGCAAACCTTACTCAGATGGACAATCCCTCAGGAGAGGCATTAAATGACAGGTCTAAATTTATCCTGTCGTAAGTACAGTGGGGAAATAAAATCCATATTACTAATTATTAGTTACTACTGTGAGCATACTCAGTTTTCTTTATCATTAAGAAACACTAAGTATGGAAGAAATCTAGAAGATTACAAACAATGACATCTAACATGCAAATCAGCTGGGAGTTTTAATCTTCTGGGGCTTCTTCATGAGGACAGCTGCCAGCTGCAGATGCTTGGCTGACTAATTGGCACTAGCAATAAACAATATTTGAGTTTGTCCAGGAAAGGAGCAGAAGGTCTGAGAAAGGATTATCAATATACATTAAAAAAAGAAAAGCTGGTATGTCTCTATTGAAATTATTATCTGTGTGATTCATTTCTACAACTGAAAATTGCACTAAACCCAAGTAGTTGTTTATAAAGCTCTCAACACCATCTAACTGAATCTTAGCTATTGGAAGATTATAAAGCAAGTATAGTGTACCAAAATAAAGCAAACTGCTACTATAATAAGGAATACTATACTCTCGGGGCTTCATAAGGCAATTTTGCATCCAGGCCTGACTGGCTTACAAGCAAATAGAACTTCTCATCAAAAAGATTGCTAGATTGTTTAGCAATATGCCAGCCCCTGAGCTACAAGACAATCTATCCTACCTGTAACACTGATACCACCACAAAGAAGTTATTATCTAACTTATTGACAAAGGTAACAATCTTACACTTCTCAGGAGCTATTACCTGACTCGTGTAATATCTGAAAGTACTTAGATGTTTCTTGCAGTGATTTTAGAGTTACTGTGCCACAACAAACAGAACTGGATTAGGCCTTCCTTGCATTCATACATGCAGTCCCCAGATAGAATTCAGGGACAAGTTGTCAAATTGAAGAAAATTACTCTAAAACTTTCAGGAAAAGAAATGAAGTGAAAGACAAACAACTTGCAAAGGAACCTGGAAAAAGGAGGATGCAGAAGAAAGCAACCATTAAGAGCCAAGAATGGGATAGAGAGGATTGAAATATAGGATATTTGTGTGCAGCAACAATTGTTTTAAAAGCTTCTGAATAAAAAATTAACAGGTGATGGCATACTCACTAGGACTCACATCTAGTCTGAGAAGGAGAGCTGTTAAGATAGTGGGTGAGCCAGCAAGACAGATGGCTGGTGAAGGAACTGACACTGCAAGAGTTGGAACATTTAGTAGAGAGGAAAAACAACAGCTATACCCATGAAGGAACTGCTGCCAAGCACGTAAGTGAAGTGAGCAGAATCACACAATTTCAACAGTTTCTATAAAAATGTGGATGATGTGCTGAACTGCAGGCAATGTATAGGGCCCCAAGCTGACAGTTCTGCATCAGCACAGAAGCAAATAGACAAAGGAATAATTAAAAGATCATTACCTGAAAAAGCAGCAGCAAATTGCTCAGAGATGTGAAATTATACAAGTGAGTAAAAAAGAGGTTTTATAAGTAAGGAAATACTCAATAGGCATAAACACTGAAGAGATAAATATATCACCTAGAATTCATTTGCAAAAACTACCTCTTGTATTCACTATGAAAAACAGTGGCAGAAGCTAAGGATTATGACATCACCTCACTCCTCCTCCCCAATTAAAATCTGTCTACTAAGAATAAAATAGTTTCCACAAAGCTTGCATTTCTCACAGCTACAGATTTACTATCAGTAAGATTCCAGACATTCATAACAGTCAAATCCAACACCTGCATCTTGAAACCCACTAAATATTTGCAGTCAGGTTTCCACATACTTTCAAATATTTTTAGTACAATCCACGGCTCTTTACATTGACAAAAAAAAAATCCTGAAAAATCTGGCCATAACATATTCTTGAAAAAAGTGAATTAAATGCACAGGGTTTAGGGGTTGTAGAAACAATGATTTTGAGAACTGAATGGCTTTGCATGCACAAGGAGGTGTCATGACGTCCCATGAAAACTGATCTCGAATTTTGATACCATTGTAAGGAGAAATAGTTCTGACAAAAAAGGAGTTTTAGAATAATACCCCAAATGAGCACCTTAATAAAAAAAAAGCCAGTTTCTACATTGACTTTCAGTTAGCCAAGTTACTTTTTCCTATTACTTTTCCTTATTATTTTTCCAACCCATTACTGCTGCCAATCATTGAGAACAAGAGGAAAACTGCATCCCTCTTTTGAGCTCTGTGATGGTGTTCCTGTATTTATAAAGCATTACCACACAGACATACAATGAAGTACACATTGTTTTCATTAATCGTGCACTGTATCATAAGCATTTAAGCTGTACAGTTCAAGAAAAGCAGCTCATTGCTGAAGACAGATCTCCAGAAATTCTTTAAGCACTGATGAGTTTATTACCACTACCACAGTAGAAAAATGGCTATGGCATGGAAAAGTAGAATATTAAAAATCATGTCAAATTTCCTACAGAATATGATTATCTTTCTGGTATTTGGAAAATTAGATTACTTTTCAAGATGCAGAAAGATTTTAATACAGAGGCCAGGCAAACTAATTAAACAAACAGTATGGAATGGCTCCAAAATGTTATAGACCACACCTTAATGCAAAAAGCCAACATAATTATGGAGAACTCAAGTCAGGCAGTTTGGCATCAATAGATGTAGTAGGGCTTATTCATTATTATCAGTTAAGGCACCTTTTCACTGGTTTAAGAACTGTGTTGTTAAAAGTTTGTTGCATAGCGTTAGGAAGATACAGGTAAGGCGAAGCGAGGCTATTCCTCAAGAGGGCACTGACACTTTATTCTGAGGCCAACATTAGGTATCTCTGAACAAATATAACATTGAGGTGAATAACATAAAGATTACACTCCACACTGGAGGAGGTTTCACCCTTCACCATAGCACCTAGCTGCCGGCTACAGGAGAATCTCTGACCTGAGCCGCCGCCTCCTGAGCCCCCTGAGCATCCCCACCCTCACACCGCGCTCCCGCCCTCACAGCGCGGCTCCGCCCCCGCCGCCGGACAGCCAATCAGAGCGCGCTCATCTCCGCCCCCGCCGCCGGACAGCCAATCAGAGTGCGCGCGGCGGGAAAGCGGCTCCCGCACGGCAGCGTGTGCGTGTGGGTGGGGAGGAGTGTCAGCGCTCAGCCTCGGCTGCCGTGGCGCTCCTCCTCTCGGGTTTGTCACCGTAGCCCTGCAGAAGGTGAGAGAAAGAGGGAAAAGAAGCGAGGAAAAAGCCTGGAGGAGCGCAGGAATAGCAGCAGCTGAGAGAGGCCGGTGAGCGGGAGGCGCGGCCGCCCTGTCCGGATGTCGTGGGTCTGCTCCTCGGAGCGGGACTTCTGCTTGTAAAGCTCTTGGTTCGCTTTCTCCAGCGTTGTCGTTGAACATTAACCCTGCTAAACAGCACGAAACAAAAAAGGAATTTCAATGGCAGTAACTTTATTAAGTAATTAAATGTTTTATTAAATAATTTGCTATTAAATAAGCATTGTTTTAATAGATTATTTCTTTTTCTGTCGGTGTGCAGATCCTTACCCAGACTGTACCGAGCTGAAATCAAAGCCTAGTTAGAGTTTCTCTTGAAGGGAGATGCGAGGTGAGGCTCAGTGCCCATTTTCAGGGCGTCTCACGAGGGACCAGCCCAGCGCACAAAACGTGGAGTTAGACGAAAGCAACAACAAATGCTGAGTAAGTCTTGCAAGGCAATGTCTTTCCTCTGAAATTACCGAGAAATGATGAAAGCACAGGAAGCTCCTGGATCTGCCATCCTCCCCCTCTTAAGTGAGAGCATCTTTAAGTTGGGTAAGCACTCTTAATCCTCGAGGGTAGCCTGGGGTGGCTCTTCTGTAAGCCTCCATCAGATTTTATTGAAGCTTTAGGATCTTGGGATCAAATTGATTAGCCATTCTGTGTTGTGTTTGCTCAAGGGAGAGGAAGGAAACATTAAATTACACCCACTTGAGGTTACTTGCTAATGAATAATGTAATTATACACCAGGGTATTAGAAAGTTTTTACATTAGGTCCCTTATGTTCTTGTTTTCTCTTAAGAATCACCTACACGTAGATAAGCTAGAATTAACATTGCCTCTTTGAAAAGTCCATATTTTTGAGTACAGTAAAAATAGGTTTTGTTAGAAAAATAACATGTTTAAATTATCAGGGCAGGTGGCAGAAATAAAAAGCCAAGCACTTCATGCATATGTTTTAAAGGCAAGAGCTCCTTCACAGATGCTTGTAGACTTCTCCCTGTAGCTGTGATCACAGCAGAAAAATGATGATTCTTTTTCTATGTGGCAGTTCAGGGAACTAGTGGAAAGTGACTTTCTAGTGTAGTAACTGTATGAATTGGCCAAAACTGTCATTTTTGTTTTACATTTGAATGCAGAAGCCTAAACAACTACTTTACCACTAAATTCCAATATCCTCAAATAAACTCCAGTAACAGAACAACTTTTATTCATGTCTTTGGGACAAAGCATTGTGCTGAAGGCAGAATTTTGGCCTTGGTATTTCATATTTTATAACTAAGTTCAAAGCTGTGAAAGCTTTAAAATGTGTAGTTCAATCCCATTTTGCACAACGCTTTCTTTCAGGAAGTGAAAGAAAGTCAGGGTGTGTGTTAAAGATAAGTGATACCATTCCAGCCCACGTAAATAGCAAATGGTTATGTTCTCTTTCACAACTGAATAAATTTACAGTTGGATGAATATTCTGGTTTTGTCTTTTTTTTCCCGTGGTGTGTAAGCTGGGATAATTTACATACATTGAACCTGATTTGGTTACAGGAAAAGTAAAGTGTGAGGGATTGCTACATTTTCTGTCTGGCCAGCTCATTGTTCTGGCTCTTATCTACTGTCTCTAGCAACACCTCAGGCTGATATCAGTGAGGAATTGGCAAAAGGAAGATGTACTCAGTTCTGGCTCAGAAAGACTAATACATAAATAAAAAAGAGGCTAAACCCAAAGCTGGATGGTGCCAGTAAACGTAGTAGTAAGCTTTGTGATTTCAAACAGATTTATTCAGTAGATTTACTCTGTCTGTTCCAGTTTGCCTCTTGCCTTGTTCCTCCCCTGGTAGAAAAACACTGTCAGGAGTCCCTTTAGTGACTGCAGTGTTGGTTTTCAACATATGAAAATGGATTTTTAAGAGCTTGGAGCCAGGTTTTCAAGTACTTGGCATCTATAATTGGGGCAGATTTTCAAAAGAGGTTAGCACTGACTGTTCTGAGCTCTTGTGAAGATTTGTCCATTTTGATTTTGTGCCTAACTGAACTGATTTGTTGGAAATCTGGTCTCTCTAGCTAAGCATGACATTCTTAGAATGCTGTGAGAGCAGTAATAATACTACCAAGAAAAAAAAAAATCTGTACAGCACCCCCCACTCAGTTCAGTACCCCAAAACTGCCACCCAGGGCACAGAGTATGAGTAAGGCAGGGTTGCATATTGGTATGTGCTGCCAAACAGTTTTCTAGGATTTCACAGTTAAGACAAGCATTGTTTTGCTACTTCTGTTGTGGATGTGTTTATTTAAAGTAAAAACCGTTGTGAAAGGAAGTTATGAGTGCTAGTTATAAGTGTGCAAAATGTCATATGTGTTTGGGAAGCCACAAGAGGAAAATGCTTTAATTAAAATTTACTGTAGCTATCCTTAGTAATATTCTGAGTTCTGAGATACCACCACTGCTTCTAGAGTTGTGCTGCCTTCTGACCTAGGGCCTGGGATAAACATTTTGATTGTTTTTCACTGTAATCAATGGTGTAATTCTTACTGAGTTTGATTTAGCAATCTTGAGTCCTATGTTAAAATAGTAGCTGTATGAACAAAATGAATGTTTGGTGTTGGGAAAAAACTTATTTAAATCAGCCATCAGCCATCTTTTTCACTGCCTGAGCTGTTACAGGGTGGTAATATTGATTTATGTGGTCTTTCTGGCTAGTTATGTCACTTACTATTGCAGATTACGGTAGAAGATTTTTATTTCTGTTTTTGAATAATTCCTTTTATTTGAAATTTAGCGTCCATTTCTGCAATGTTTTGGCCTTGTCTTTGGTCTCTTAATCACTGTGTCTGAAGAATGAATTATTAATTGTTGCAGCTGAGGAAACAAACCAATAATTTTCTGTGGACTTTTGAGGGGAAAAGACAAACCAAACCAAAACAGAGCTTTATTTTTGCACACACTCTTCTTCTGTTGTGCTGTGCTTGCACAGTTGAAACCAGGACTTTCAATAATCCAGATAAGTAAACAATAATACTGTAACTTTCATGTAGGAAGCATGGGTTAGCTGTCTACATGCTAGTGTTGTATTTGTAGAACAGCTGAGTGAACATCTGATAAACAAATGGAAACAAACTGAAAATGGCTACATTTGAGTTGATAACTCTCAGTATGATTCAGAGACTTTCACATAGAAGTGATAAGAGAAAAGAGATGAGTTGTTGTTGAGATACCTGCTTTACAGACCTTTCATAAAATTGAACTGGAGATTAAGGCATCATGCTATTTCTAGCTTGCCAGAGCTAGCTGGAATGAATTCTAGGCTTAAAAAAACTAATAAATTAGAATAAGATGGTGATTGTAGAGATTGAAAAAATTGCATGGAAAGAACTGCCCATAGACAGTCACTGCTCTGTGAGCTCCAGGTACAGTCCTATTTTGTTTCAATTTTGCTGGGGTGGTTGAATGGAGGTTGTATTTTACTTGTTACTTAACTGTGATGATGTGACATTATTCTGCTTCGTTGGTGTCAATTGCAAGTAAATGTAATAGAAAAGATTTTGACTGTGCTTTGAGAAGTGTTCTGGTTAGCCAAGTTCTGGAGTTTGTTGTCCTTCTACTGTTGCATATGTACACACTAATAAACACATGTGTTTATTATATCTATATTTTATATATAATATTATTATATTATATATATCATTTTATATGTATTATATATATTATGTAATGTGTATTCTGAAGTCAGTGTTCCATATAGATTCTATGCTTACTGGTATCCATTTCATGTAGCAGTTGCTAATCTTTCATCTTGTGGTTTGTTTATTTTTCAAATGTAGAACTTGTACACTGAAATGGCAAAGCAGAGCCTGTCCATACTCTGTAGTTCCCAAAGATATTTTCCCAGGCACATGACTGGGTCACTGTGCTTTCTCTCTGTCTTCTATGGCATGTACATCAGGGTCACAGTGGTAAATACATGAGGCTGGGAAAGGATATGTTTTAAAAAACTTTATTTTTTCACACATTTTTTAGTATCTTCAGTCATTCTGATGAAAGAATCTCAATGCTAAAGAAGTCTCACAGCAGTCATAAGCCTCATTTTGGACAAAGAGTATTTGATGTGCTTATGATGAGACTGAGCACTCCTTTTGTCATGCTTTTGGAGTGAGTGGATAACTTAGCTCTGTTTTACATCTGTATCCCTTGAATGTCCTTCTGCAAAAGAAAATTTAATTTGGAGAGGTTAATACACTGAATTTGATTCAGCTTGCACCTCACTGACATTGTGAGCCCATTATGGCATCATTACTCTCCAATTACAGGCATGAAGGTGAGCAGTGACCTAGTAATGAAGGGTACACACCCAGAGTGGTGTAGTGAGAATTTTACATGAGGCAAAAGGAAAAAAAAATGATCTACTACACTGATATCTGCCAAAAGGCTGTTTGTCATAAGTGACTACTTTGAAAGAGTCCCCAAGAACGGGTTGTGCTGAGCATTACTGTGCTGTTGCTGGGATGTGTCTTGGGTGCAGATATCTACAATTTCCATAGTTCTCTGTACTGAATAGTACCTGTACAGAAACAAGGTCAAGCAGTTTGATATCCTAATATTTATTTAACATGGGAGAGTAATGTCTAAGCTACAGTTTAAAATAATCTAATATGGAACAAAATTTTCTGCTTTAGTGCTTAATATTCCTTCTTTTTTTGAAAAAAAAATATTTGGTGTCAAATGTACTCTAAAAAACACAGATTTTTACTAGCATTGTTATTTAATCAATTTAATTGTATTCTGTGGTTTAAAATGTTAAAAACTAACTTTGTCTGCCTTTCCAAAATGTCCTTTCTCTTGTGTGAGTGAATTTGTGAGAGTGAGAGTGACTGTTATGAGATCCTACAGGATATCTTTTTAGAGAAACGACACCTGCTGTAGGATCACTTCATTGAGGCTGTTCTGAATATGCTGCAGTGAACTGAAGGCTTGAGAGGAAGCAGCAGGATAATAAGTGTCAATAGGAGGCAGAGTCCATATAAGTTACATTGTATTCAAGAGTTAAATACTACTTCTTATGGCTGAGTATTTTCATTCTCAAGGAAGAGCAGACCCACAGAGGACTGGTGGCCAGAGAAAATGGAATAAACCTGAGCAGCAAGGAAACAACTTCTGGTACAGCAAAAAGTGAAATTAAGAAAACTGGTAGAAGAAGAGGCAAAAGCTGCATATTCTTTTCAGAGGAGGTATCTGAAAGTTGAGGTACTTCTGAGAGAGAAAGGCATCCAGTGGAATATGAATAGTAAGGCTGTCAACTGGCAGAGTAGCAAGTAACAGTGACTTTCATTTAAATTCTCTTTTTGTCCTTTTACCGATTTATCTACAAGTAGTCACATAAAGATTCCAAAGTAGTTGGCTGCAGTGTGGAGTGCGGTGCAGTACTTTGGGGTGCTATGCAGTACTTTGGGGATGCAGATCCATGCTCAGTTTCAAGATGATGAAAATCAGTGCTGCTACACAATTTTTAGCTGCATGAATTTCTTGGTTTAGTTAACTGTGCAGGGCTGCTTGAGATGCCAGTGACAAGTGCAAAAGATACCATGAAAACACATATAGCAGGCAGGAAAAAGTGCAATCCAATCCTTTCTGGTACAGGATCACAGTGGTCAAATCAAAAGTTCTGTGAACAGATGAAAAATGGTCTTGCACATAATTTAGTTACTTCTTGCTATTTGGAATAGTTTATTAAATTATTAAATGTCATCTTGCATTTAAATTTGCCCAGCTTTCTGCTCTGGTTTGCTTTCTGGAAAAAATCACTGAAGTTTTCTAGGTGCTATGGAGACAGTGCTGACGTCAGAATGTTTTCAGTGGAAAAGGGAACCAGATGGCTGCAGTTACTGGTGAGCATGGTTGGGTGTTGGTGCATAACCGAGCAGCGGAGTGCAGTACAGAATTGCTGAGCTGGCAGAGGAGTGGGGTGAGTCAGACTCTCAGCAAGGTGGAAGAGCCTGCAGAGAGGCAGAGGCTGTGAGCTTCCCCTGGTGCTGCGGTGACTTCGTGCCCTGTTGTGTCCCCATGAGCAGAGCCACACCACATGGCTGCATTGGCTTGAATTCGTGCCAGCTCAGGTGCCTCTCATTTGCAGATCTGGGCCAGATTACACTGCCTGTTTAACTCTGGCTTTTTTCCTGTCCCAGTATATTATGAAGTATCTTTCTGCTACGTACGTTGTCTTGACCTTTATAGACCTTTGTTTTCTAGGCGGCTTCTCAACTCACGGGGCTTTTATAAGACCTGGTGACTCAGGGGTGAAGAGACAGTATAGGTGTAGCTAGAAGTGCCTCTGTTAATGAAGTAAATGGGTTTTTTACAGTACTGAACTCTTGGGTGATGTTAAATGCTGTTGCCTTTAAAAACTTGACACAGTATCTTGCATTAAACTGGAGCAAAACCAGAAACAGTACCACCAAAAAAGCTTTTCAAATTCCAGACTTCTCCCACACTCTGAGAAGAACCTCCTCCTCTGTGAATCTTGAATCCAGTTTTGTGCAGCTGACATCAATGCAGAACTCTGCTGCTAAGGTCCTTTGCTTGGCTCTTGAGTTAGCCGTGCTGTGTGGTTCTCCTACTCGCCTCTTAAGCACACTAGAGACAGGATCTTGCCAGCTGCTCTGCTCTGGCTTATCTATTGTGTCACTTGCTTTTAGTTTTTATTCTGAAGTACAGATGAGCACAAGTCTTGGTGGTTTATTTATTGAGCTTTCTAACAAGCCTCTTTTGCTTTACCTTCCCGTGTGTTTAGAAGAAGCTGCCTCTAAGTATTTCTTGAGGTCACCTTTCTTCCTTTCAAGTCCATCCTTTTGAAACTCTGATTTGCTGTGATATCTGTAAAGACTTTACAGTGATTGAACAGTGCTTATCATGATGTTCACTTGTATTTTCCAGTCATTCTGTTCAGTTGTCTAAAAATAAAATGAAATATTCTGTAAGCTCTCTTCAGAACAGAGACTGGCTTTTTGTACAAGTGTTTAACACAGCAGGGCTCAGAAATCCAGGCAAGGGCCTATAGTACCACCTCAAGAGAGAAGAAAAAAAAAATGTTTCCCGGTATGAATTATTTTTTCATAGGAAGGTAAGTGTGGAGTGCCTTCAGAGATCATTTCTTCATAATGGAATGTGCATTAATGCTAAGAATATGCAATGATTTTTAGTCAGGCTGACATGTCTACAATGTAAAGATCAAAATTTTTTTATCAATGGTATTTAGGGCACCAATAGCATTTATGTGAGCTAGAATGGTCTGTGTGACAAAATGATTCAGCTGGAAAGTTACAATTATTCTGTAAACTTCAAAATCCAGAATTCAAGATGAGAAGAGGCTGAGAATTTCTGCACTTGATTGGCTCAGGCTGAAAGCTGAAGAAAAAGCAGTTTGCCTTTTATGCATTCTGTCAGCTACAACAATGCTAACCAAAGAGTCATCTCCCCAGAGTCTCTTTTCAGACAAATGTGCTATAGGGCAATAATGAATCTTAAAAGAAATTCATGATTGGAAAAAGCAGTGTTTTGCATGTAAATGTTTCTAATGGAGCTATGAGCATCAGTCTTGTGCTCTATTACTTTGAAAAATACCATGTGAATCCTTGTAGCTTTTAGTAATCCCAGACATGAAAGATGTAGTTTATTTTTATTTTTATTATGTTCCTTATAAAAAATTAAATAATCCTGTGGCCAAAAGTACTATCAGCTCTTTGAGACTGTACAGAAATATTAATAACTTCAAAAGCTTAAGTTGCTAATGGGTGACTTGGATAAACTGTGATCAGCAGAGAGCAATTCCTACTGATCTCCTAGACGGGAGTACCTACAGGTAGGTAGATTAAAATCCATAAGGAAATATATACTTCTCCAGTATTGTGGACCTGATGAAATTTTTAAGAAAACAGTTATACTTTAAAGCCCCAAATAAGTGACTTAAATTTTAAAAATTTTTCTCTTAATTTTTCTCTTTGTATCGTCTGTCATTTTCTTTAGGGCATACACAGCACAGATTTCCAGCTCATCTCTTTAGCCATGGGGAGTAAAGTCCCTGACTGACTATATTTTATTTTAAGATAATTAAGGTCCCTGTAATTTGCTGGAACCTTATAAGAAAAAACTCCCAACTCCAGCTATGTTAGGAGTTGTTAATTTAAAGTCTATTAGATCAGCATTGGATTAAAAAGACCTTTTTTTCTGTATTGCATGGGAAATTGATAACTGTTTTGATTGTTCATCTTCATGCCACAGCCATCCCCAAACTCTGCTCACAGACTGTGTCATCAGGAAAATGAAACTATGCTGAGTTTCCCCTGCCACATGTGATTGAAACAAGTTTTGGCACTTCGAAATTTCAGAAGTACATATACAAGCTGAATTCTGTGCATAGATATTTTTTGACCAAGAAAATACTTTAGTGTTTGTACAAGCTTTTCCAAATTTGGCTGTTGCAAAATGCTACTCTTAATACTTCCTTTTAGTAAAGCCTTTTAGTAAAGCAGGAATAACTGGTAAAAAATTTATGGCTGGTTTTGTTTGTTGTTGTTCCTTGCAGAGCACATCTCCAGGGAATGACTATTACAGGATGATCTGACTGTGGGAGAATCTGTGTTCTATTAAGATTTTGGTAGAAGAAGCAATCCAGCCTGTTTAGCAAATAGAAACTTTTTCCAATTTTCTTGTCATTGTGTTCCAGTGGTGTTGCCTGAATAAGTTGTGATAAAATAAAGTGGGTTTGGGTCCTAACAAATGCAGGTAACCTCAATAGGTTGTTTTCTGTGATTCTGGAAAATATTCATAGCAAGTAGTTTCATTTCTTCTTGGGTGTTACTGTAACCTGGTTGGGTTGTGCATAATAGATATTTTCCCCAGTTACAGTTTTTCACTGAAAATAAACTTCTAAAATTTGAGTCACTCAGGAATCCCTGGCACTTCTTGAGACAGGGAGGGGATGAGAAACTCGAATGAAAAACCCTAATTGCTTTCTGTGTTATGTTTTTCTTTGCTATTAGGAAGTACTGTAGCAATGGCTGCATGTTTCTAAGGCTTGTCTGCAGTGATTCTCTTTTCCTGACATAGCTGGGCTTCACTGGGGACTGCAAATATTTTTGCCTGAAGACAGAGCCAGTTGTGATGTGGCTTATGCTGGTCAGTGGTTATTTTGCCAGTGTTTGGCAGCAAACAGTATCTGGGTACTGGCTACAAAAATAGTGTAGAATCCTTTGGGATGATAGTACTGATTTAGAAGTAAGAAGACTCTGATTTCAAGGTTTAATGCAAGTCTGAAACTGGAGGAAGTGCCCCTGATGGACAAGATGAGCAGCTGGTTCTGAGTTACTTACGTGTGCAGGCACTATTTGCTTTACCATATGCAACTTGTTTATCACAGATCTGGATTCCAAAATAGAGTTTCTTTTGACTAGGTTTTTCTCTCCTGGACTATTGTGATGATATTTTTATATGAAGTTTTAAATAAAGGAAATAATAAATTAATGTCTAACCTAAATCTGCCTTTTGCTTTTGAAGTCAAGTAGTCAGCCAATAAAAACCTGCAAAAAAGCTGGTATTGCACTCCAACTTTCAGAATCAGAGGAATTTGCAAAAGGTTAAAGGTTGTAAATACTTGTAAAAGTGTTTGTTGCTAGACTGTATTTGTGGACTCTTAAGATTATGGTGTTTGAAATGTCTGTGGAACTACCCTTTGTATGACAAATCTTTCATATTTTTCTCAGACACATTGTGAGAGAACAGCAAACACTCTAGAGAGGGGGAGCAGAATACATGGGGAAAGAAGACGTTCAGTTAGTAGTAGATATTTTTTTTTTGTTCCTCAGTATTAGAAATTCACTTATAACTGTATCAAAATTTACCAATATTTCACATTCCTGAATTTTTGCCTATTAATAATCACCAATGTATTCTTCATTCTTTACTGCTTGTCACTGAAAAAGAAAAAAATATAGACAACATTACAATGTTCCTTACAATGGTCCGTATTGATTCTAATATCTTCAGTGTATTGTTTTAGAATCAGAAATGCAAGGGTTTTCATGTGACACATGACCAGACAAATACCTTTCCTTAACACGTTGTACCTTTTCTCACTTTAATAGTGACATCTCATAGAACTGGCAGATTTATAGATACTGTTCAATCTCTACAGAAGAGTAGAATTTATACGACTTTCCTATTTCTAATCCCTATTTGAAATAGCATTCTGTGTAGCATGCTTTCCTTTCCTTAGTAAATCCTATTTGTAAGATTTGGCTGGTTCAGAAATTAGTTCTGCTCCATTGTTAACTTCACAATTCTTTGATTTCCTTTGCTGTAAATCTGACTTCTGAAAAAATCTGTTGTTTTTCAGACAAAGGCAAAGTAGTATCTTTTCTCTTTTTTTACCTTTTGTCCATGGAACTTCATTCATACTCTTACTCCTCTTTGTAAAAAATGGTGAAATTTGATATTAATTAAGTTTTGGGGGAGCGAAATTTACTTAATTTAGACTGCCTTTACGCTAAACTGTGGTTCTTCAAAAATGCTGAAGAGACTTAATGTACTGATTGTAAGATTTAGGGACTGAGAGATCTGGATTCTTTCCCTGATGTTACTTCATGTTTTCTCTGTGTGTCATATTGAAATCTTGTTTATCTTGTTTCCTTCTGCCTTTAGAAATGCTTACAAATTATCCCTGAAAAATGTGCTGATTTATAGATGATTGACAGTGCACAAAATATTTAGCTTTGGGTTAGGTGTTTGAGTTGTGTGAGGCCTTGTGCTGTCCTCCTATAGGAAAACTGTTGTCTTTGAATATTTTTAACTGCCAGTACTTTCTGACAATATAAAGACATTCTTTAGATAAACAGGTGTTTTTCTGTTCATGATTGTGTTTTTCTACAGTTTAATTAGAGCTGAATTTTCGAACTGGCATGGATTTATCAGTACAAGTGACCTTTTCTGCTGGTATCTTCAAGAGAGCAAGGACAAAGAAACAGGTGTTCTGGCAGAAAGTTCAAAATAGAATAATTCAAAGTAATTTCAAAGGCCAAGGGGAACATACTGGCTACATTTCTGTGAGTAGTTGTCAGCTTGTGTAGCTCTGTGCAACTACAGCATAAAACTCTGTGTTGTGTGCACAGCATCCGAGTTAATCCTCTGCACCTTTTCTTTTTCTTCCATTTCAGTGGAAAGACATGAGTGCTTCTGTGAGAACTGTATTTCAACTTTGTAAGTCTGAGTAAAAATAGTTGCTTTACAGAGGTCAGAACAGTCTGCCCTGCTATGCCCAGAACATTTCTTGGATATATTTGAAGGCAAAGAAGAGCACAACACATTTGGCTGTGTCTTTAATCACTTCAGGTGATGTTTAAACTCAGTATGCTCAAACGTAGAACAGTTTTGTTTGGAATAGGTTTTGTCCACACCTAATTGCTTGTAAGAGATGCAGTTGCTGATGTACAGCACAGCTGAATGACTGCCAGCTCCTCACAGGGACTTGTGGCACCAGAAAGATGAGCTTAATTTATCACATGCACTTTATATTACTTTCATTTGAGAAGTGGAGCAGTTGGCCAATGGCTGTCTATATTTACTCCTTGGTGTCAGGTGGATATTGATGTGTTGTTAACTCACACTTGTGCTAAAAGCCACAAATAATCAGAGCTCAAGGAAAATAGGAAGAAACAACATATCTAGGGAAAGGGAGAATTGTAGCATTACTTAAAAACTGAAGCAGATATCTGATACAAATAAAAGTTGCAGTTTACAAAAGGTTACTCTTGCCTTCTGCCTTATTTGCTCAGGTGAGCTGTGATAGGAAGTGTAAAATGCTATGGAAATCAGTGTTTTTTCAGTGCTTAAAGAGCATTGGAATTATGAACACCAAGCTTTTGTGGAATGATGATAAGAAATAATTCGTTTGCCATTCTTGTGTCCTGCTTATATGTCTGCGGTAAACGTCTCACCATGTATTTCTCCAGCCTTAATCCAAGAGAAGGTAAACCAGCTTCATGTATAACAGAGTTTGGATAAGCACTGAAAATGTTACTTAGAAATTCTAATACTTTAAAAAATTTTAACTAATATTAGTGTTACCCTGGAACAGAGGACGCACTGAAGGGTAAGTGAAACTCAACATTTCATGTTGATAGAATGAAGGGAAAATGTATAAAGGGTATACATGTATAATCTAGACATAGGCTGGCAAAGCAGCACCATCCCATTGATACTAATGTGATGTTGATTGTGATTGTTTTGATGCAAAGTTGGGGATTTCCCACTGTATACCTTCCTTTTTATAAGAATCAACAAGTAAGATGGTATGATTTTGCAATTTGTTTTCTTTTTTTCAGAGCTGTGGGAGATTTGCACATTCTGTTTTAGTAGGGTGTGTGAGAGACTGACTTATGCATACTTATATGGTTTGGGCATATGCAATTAAATACATACATAGGTTAAATTTTAGATTTTTTTGTTTTGTGTAGTTTTTATTTTAATTTTTTGTTTTAATCCAAAAACAGTTGTAAATAGCTCTTGTCAATAGGTAAATATATCTTCCATATGTGTTGGTAGACTGTGGCTATCCTGTACAACAAAACATAAAAAATAAGTAAAAATCCACATTGGAAATTTGTATTTTAACACCATCTGAAGATAGGTGCCAATTTTTTTTTTTCTGCAGGCCTGCAGTTGAAATAAACTTCATTGATAAATCTTCAGAGAAGTTAAAAAGTGTAGTAATTTCTGTCATTACTGCATTACAAAGCAAGTACTGTCATATCAGCTGCAATGAAGTAGTATCTCTCCAGTACTTTTTGTTTAAATCTGCTTGGTGTTTATGCCCATGTCATGTACTACTGTTCGTGAGTATAATGAATTTTGCCTTTAACACTGCAAGGAAGGCACATTTCAGAAGATAGTTACAGTTCTTTTTATACATGCAGAATTACTCAACTAGGTATGGCTAAGCCTATATACGTGTCAGGTATTTCTGTATATGATATGGCTCACAAGCTACTTCAGTGTATGTCAAAAACAAACAAGAATGTGTAGTCTAGCTAAGGCTTTGGACTTGTGCTTTCATATTCCAAATGATGACTCAGTGATATTATGGTGTACTATGGAAATGTGCTCTGACACGTGGTCATCCATCACTGTGAGTCTGTGATCCCATAATAAGAAGTACAGAGATGAATGTTTTATTACAGCAGGGTAGCTTTTACAATTACATATGTAATGAGAGAGGGAGCAGGGGGATTGCAAAGTCTCCATCTTTCTAGAATTAATATGGAACTCGAATGACCTAAAAACGAAGAACATTATGATCCTGGAAAAATTAGCTGGCTTAAGTTTCATTCTTCCCCCCATCATGGCTTGTTAATGAGGAAAATCCTTTCCATTGCTATTTTGGACAAAATGATATTCAGCAAGGACAGAGAGTGCTCAATATCTCTTGGATGACACTGAACCCTCCCAACAGCCATACAGAATAATTTTATCTCTGCAATGAAATGTCTGTAGTTCACGCTATGGTTCTTTCACTATGGTTTGTAGTAGTGAGGTAGCTCCTTTCAGTAGTTGGTTCTTTGTGTTCTTCACCTTAGAAATTACGTATAAGATAGGAAAGACAGCACTATGTCTGCTTAATTCTGCTTTCTGTCCTGCTCTTGTGCTTTCCAAAATTCACAAGCCTGGTCTGGTATAGAAGGTGATTACTCCACAAGTCAGTTCTGTTTTCCATAGTAATTTACTGTTATGAATGGTGGGAAAGTTTTTGTTGTCATCTGTTCATTCCCTAAATTGACTAATACTGACCAGTAAAACCAGGTTTGACCTGAATATTGGGGAAGAGTAAGGTAGGGAGATCTACCCATAGTGACCAGAGTCATTCTATTTTGTTGTTTGCTTCTAATTCAACACCAGTTCTGGATATGACAAACAGAGCCACTGATTTAACTGTGTAGCCTTTAAAGTCTGGTAATGGTCACTGAAAGCTACAAGATGGGAATTATATACATGATTATGCTTGATTTAGTCAGTAACAGAATCATTAATTTCTTAAGGTGCAAGAAGACAGCTAACAGCCTAACACATTCTACAGCTGTCTCCTGAAATGTTGAGAGATCAAAAGGCCTGTAAGGTCAGAGAGTAGGGCAGTTTAAATAAACCAGGCAAATCCAGGAACAACTCATATTGAAGAAGGGTCATGGGAAGGAGGGAGAAGATGATTATCTACCCAGCATCACAGTTTATCAGGGACACAACACTAATGCAGCTAATCTGCATAAACCTATTATAGATAGCAGCTAAAAATGGGGGGAAAGGCATGCTCCTGAAACTTGGGAGCAAGGAGAAATCCACCTCGTTGTTGATTTGCTATAGATGGTACTTGCCAATGTGAGCACGTTGCAGTCAGTGAATAACTCAGCAGGTACCTTGCTGATTTTATAGCTGACATTTGGGAGGTGGGCACAGTGGCAGTAATGCTCCTCATGTCTGTTGTGTGTCATTGAATTGTCACTGTGCAGTGTAATAGGAATGTGATTTAGGGAACAGCCCTAAATTCATTGAAATTGATAGGTATTTTTTTTATCTGCAACTGTACACTCAGGTTGAGTCCTTTAGTGTCCTCTTTTGTAAAGCAATTAAACATTCTTGAGCTGTCTTTAAGCTTGTTGCTTTCCCCCACTGAACTGTTGTCAGAAGAAAATCAAACATAGCATCTGTTTCTCATTGACAGAATTAATAAAGTAGAATGCAGACAGGATACAGAGCAAGTTCAATTTCAGCACTGCTGTTATACATCATTCTTCCCCAGCAATGGAAGAGGCGAGTTCAACTTGATATCCTGCAACAGCCCTCAAGATTAATTCCTTTAAGTAAAGCTGTCAATTTTGTCATTACATCTCAAGTTTCAATCAGAAGTTCTAATGGAAATATATGTAGCTTCTGTTGTCTGTTCTCTCACTTTAAGGAGAAGGACAGAAAAAAGAGTCTGATGCCAGGGTTGCTAGATTGATGTCAGAATTACATGTTCCGCTTCAGGGACTTGCATACTTGGTTGCCTGCCTGCTGTTAAACTTAACTGGGAACTTTAAAGGGCTGTTAAATTCTGTGGAGGTGTTTGCAGGGTTATACCATCATTTTTCTTCTGCTCACTGCTTTGCTCTATGATCATTGCTGAAACATTTAAGACCCTAGTTTGAACCATCTGTTAAATAGACTTAATATTAAATTGTGGAACTGACTGCGTGCTCAAATCAGCAGATAAGCTTTTGAATGGACATACCAGCACGTTCAGAACAAGAAGGAAGGAGTGTGGTGTAGAGTTAGAGGAGGCTTTTGAGAGTCTGCCTTTTAATTAAAAAACCACCTCCCAAAAACCATAATATACAGCGTTCAAAATTAAATCAGCTCACGTTAGTTAGTGCCTTACCACTGAATCAGTTTTTTTGGCAGCAAAACCAAACGCTGTGGGAGATGGATATGAAGGAATTTCCACTTGGAAAGTAGAGACTTTGAGAAAAGTATTACAAAGTTACTGTGGATCTTTCAGGGAATAAGTCCATAAAAACTTTGGATTTACTGCTTTTTTTATTAATAAAATGTAATTACTGTCTTGGTATAATAAAATATATTAAAATGTTGCTTAAAGTATATCTTGTTAACCTTTCAGCAATCCTAGACATTTTTAGGAGTGAAATTAACATTTGTTTAGAGCAAATAAAATTTTCAAGTTAGAAAGAGCTTATAGAGAGCTACAAGCTGTGCAGGATCATTTTTCATCCATTTTTCTTTTTTACCACAGTAATTAGGCAAGTTGCCAGGCAGCACAATGGAGAAGACATTTTCTTCAATAGAATGTGTTTTTGCAGGCACTGCTGGACACATACAGACATCTCCTGTATTTTTCTTCCTTGTGATGCTCTCTCCCTGCTTGTCTTTTCAATGAGAAAGACTTTAGATCATTAATTAATTTTTTTCTAAGTTATCTACAGGCTATTTGGTGTTTGAGCCATGTCAGTGAGTAAGACAATTGCTCACATTGGCCAGAGTGTTTCTGGGGTTTTTTTGGCTTCGAGGTACCATGAGGATACTTGATATGTAGCAATGTTAACTAGGATGCTGCACAAAGAACATTCTGGAAGTAGCACATGCAAGTAACTGTCCTGCATGTTTTATAGCAATGCAGGCATTTGCAGGACTATAAGAATGTTTCTGCAGCTCAGCTACTCACCTCCGTAGCTCCCTCTGATTTCCAGCATGAGTCTATGTGAAGAAAAAGTACTTTACTGCAATAGTTCCTTAACTCTTTGTTTTACATTGATTTTCCATCATTGTAGGACTGGCCGTGTTCTCAAGAATATTTTCTTTAGCTGAAATGTTGAGTGCTTTTTGCAGACAGCCAAGCTGCAGAGAAGGCTTTTTGTGTTCTGTCTGGTTTAAAAGGCTGTAATACCATTTCACTCCTGTTACTGACCCATGGCACATGAGATTTCTAGAACCTTCAGTGTGGTTTTATGGTATTTCTGATTTTATTGAAATCTAGTCTACATGTTGTGTGGAATTGGTAGTGTCTGTTTTTCATTCTGCTGCTGAAGTTCAATGGTTAGAATATGAATAATCAAATCTGGAGTTGATTTTAAAAAGATCAGACTCTCAGCATTAGCAATTCACTTAGTAGTTGGAGGTGCATTTAATTTCCTTTTAATATTTTTAAAGCATAAGTTTAAGCTTTCAGATATAAAATTTGAGTTGTTTGGAACTAACCTGGTAAGAAACTGATAATTTGAGTTTAACCAGATTGCTTTTCATGGGTTTGAAATGCATGACCTTGAAAAGATTTTGTATTGTAGGCTTTCATCAGCACTAGTAAGCTGTTTAGCAGAAAGCAACCCCTTCCAATGTCTGTTGTGAAGTCAAAAGTCCTCTTTTCAGTGCTGTAAATCTTTTTTTTACTATAGTTTAGTGAGTTACTTAGCAAAAATACACCTCTTCTATTGCAGAGGCAGCTGTCTTTTAATGTTTATTGTGCTTTTTAATTTAGACTCCAGTTGCAGTTTGTGTTAATGTAGCCTTTTCAGGAGGATAAAATACAGAATACAGAAATGTGTGTTAGGTTTAAAAACTTTAAAGGCTTTTCTTGGGTCGAGCAAATTTCGTGTTAGGTTTTAAGACTTTATAAACTTGTTTTGGATGGAGTAAATTCTGCAACTAATTGCATCTAAAGAATCTGTGAGACTGCTGGTTACTGAGAGAACTTCTTCTTTACTTTCCATTTCTGTAAGTGAAATGCAAACATTTTGCATGATTGCTGCCATCTTCCAGAAAATCTGTGCTTCTTTTTGTTTGTGGGATCAGTTGAGTGGTTTTGACCATTTTACATAAGCTCTACAGCACTTGAAATCTTTTAGTCACAGCACAGTAATAAGTGCCTGTGGTAGACTTGATTTCTGTACAGTCTCTGAATAATTGGAGTCTGAACAATGTATGTGGTGTATATATATGATTTGATGTACTAATACAACAAGTAGTAATAGTAAGAATATGCAAGCTGGTGCATAACTTGGTCCTGCTGAACTAAAGGGAATTAACTGGAGGATATAGAGGAACCATATTCCTGTGACTCTTAATTGCATATTCAGTTGATACTTCAACTAATACACTTCCATTGCTTGACTGTGGGAGGGGCATGACCTCATAAAAGATCCTCAGAATGAGAGTAACAAAATGGAGCCGTAGGGACAGGAATGCCTCCATTACAGAGGTTGTGCTTCTGCCCTGTGCTTGCAACTTGACCTCAACCTTTCTGTGAGCTGCATCACAAAATGCTGCTGGGAGAGGATGGGATCTGTAGTTCCAGACTGTTTTCACACTCTTCATTTCTAGTTATAGGCCAATTTCACCCAATACACTTAGACCTGGGAGAGTGCAGTTAAATACAGGCTTTGTTCAAAATTACTTTATTTCAGAATTTGCATTCTAGACATGTTTGTTTTTTCATTAATGTTTTTATATATTAGAATTCAGAGAGGCTGAGTGGGGAATTGAGGATGTTTTTATATGCTAAAGAAAGTGATTTTATTATTAATGTTTCTAAGAGTAGGAAAAAAGATCTACAGTTAAAAATGAATTGCATATAGAAAACTACATTTGAAGTTGCAAGTAAAGAAGATATTTAAGGTTTTGTTCATGGAAAATATAGCACATCTTCCACTACTTAGCTTCATGTGTATAATATACTGTCTTACTTGAAGACCTCTGTTGGGGTGGAACAATTTCTCCTGGAGTATACAAAGCTTAATATTATTGTCTGGCACACATCCTGCTGAAGGACCTGGGAAGTGTCAGAAGTTTGGTTACTCAAGCTGAAACTTTTTCAGTTTCTTGCTTAGTTTGTATTAGTGATCATATAGCACATGCTATACAGGCATGTCTGTGTGTGCTATATACCTGCTGACACAATTTTTTATTGCAGAATGTCTCCACCTTCTTGATATAAAGTGATCTTATTGACTACAGAAAAGTAAATTAAAAAATAGTTGTGAGTCATGTTACTGTATTGAAAGAAAAATCCATATGTGCTATTTTGCAATCTAATCACAAAGGCTTCTCTTTACAAAAAATAGGACTAGTACTTGAATATTTGTTCCATCTTCATTCCTTCCTACCATTTTCCCATGTTTATAAATGTGTTACAGACCAAGTGTTGATTTTTTTAATCAACTTTTGTAATCCTTTCATGGACGACATTCCATTCACATAGATTGCAGCTGGCAAATGGGGAAAATGGGTCACAACCAGGGAAAACTGTTCACAGGCCTCAGTTATCTAACTTGTATTTGTCTGGTTGGTAATTGGTCAGAAGCCAGTGTGGTACTAGATCTGAGCAGAAACTGCATCATTTTTTTCAGTGGTTCCTTCTAAGGAGCAGTCTGAGAACTGATATACAGCAGCAGCAGCAGCTGTTGCTCTTGTGGCCCTCAACACTGATGGAAGTTGTTCACTGTTCCCTTCAGTCTAAAGAAGACCAACTAATACATTCTGGCAATAACTTTTCAGCTTGTAGTGACAGCATGTGTATAGATATTTCATCCAAAAATTAATCTGAAATTGAAGTTAAAGAGAGCGCTCAGTCCCTGTTAGACAGCTGATGCTCTAAATCTTTGCTGTTTCTTTCCTCTTCTGCCTCTGGCTTTAAAACACTGCTGGGAAGGCTCAGAAGCTTGGTAGTTTTCCAGCCAGTAGGATGAAGTGGTAGCTGCACTGGAGCAGTTCCTTAGCTGTAGTTTCTGAGTCCAAGGTTGCTGTATTCTTGTATTTTACTGTATTAGGTAGAAGTTCTGTTCAGACTTAATACAAACAGGAAGGACCTTCCCTATACAGAGAAGGTGTTACATAATGTAACTTATTTTATAACTTTCTTCTATCTGCGTGAAATGTAATAATTTCTCAAAATTGGCAGTCACCTTAAAAAATTATATACAAAGGCATTTTGTTATTTTAACTATGAAATACACAATTGGATTATTTTGGACACCTATGAACCGATTTAAAATAGGAAACTAATAAGCTCTTTTCATTAAATCTATTGGTATTTATTGACTGATAGCTGTGTGTGAATACTTACATTTTTAAGGAGAAAAAAATCTTTCATGCTTTCATTTATTAAAAAAAAAGTTTAATAATCTTCATTTGTTTGACTCAGAGGTGGCTCTTTTTATTAGAGATTTGCTGTCTCATTTTTGAAAAGCCCATTGTTTGCTTCTGAAAGGTTCTTAATAGAGCTTTAACAGGAGACTAAATTTGAACAGCCAGAAATATTTGAATAAAAAGTTTGCTCATTCTCTCTCTGGGTTGTTTAAATTTTAATCTTTAGACCTGCAGCAAGAAACTTGAAGATGTCTCCACTCTGCCTCTGCTGCAACTTTAGCCTTTGAATTTATTGTCTACAGCAAAATCTTGTATGTGCTACTGATTCTCTAGCAACATAATTATTATTTGTGTATTAAACACATCAGAATTCTACTTCTGAAATTAGATATTAGGAAATCTAATTTCTTTTGACTTGTAGGGAGGAAAAAGTTATATACTTAAATATTTTACACACAGACTATTCTAAAAATGTTTGAAATATTGTATTGTTGTGATTCTTGTATTAACTTCTATTTGATTAAAATGATGTTGAGTTATTCCTCAGTAACTTTGAGTTATATAAATCTAATTTCTGGTCAAGAAACAATAGTCTTACTTATGCAGAAACAAGAGAGGACTGAAAGCAAGCATGAAGCATCAAGCACCAGTCTTACATCCTGTTTAGGCAAGGGTTTTTTCACTCCTTTTCAAGGTCTTGGGTAACAGTGCATGAAGAACCAGGCTGAGTTAACTGGGTATTTTTTCCTGAGGAAGCTGTACTTTTGTTTTATTCATAAATGTGAAAGAAATGGGTTAGCACTTTGGCCCTAGCTAATAGTTAAAGGAAGGGTTGCAAACACCCAAGTTCTAGCCATGTTTCCTATTTGGGGACCAGAAATTTGTCATTGCTTAGTGAATTTAATGTGCAGGGAACTCGGATGCAGTAAAACAAGCTGTATGGTTACATTTGTAACAATGTCACTAATTCCATGTAGGATGAAAATGGAATTGTATGCCTGATTGCACATGGAAGTATAAATTAAAACTAAGTCTACTGGTCCAAATGTTTGACTGCTCACCAGCTGATGATGAGCAGGTGCTTTATAGCTGTGTTTTCCCAGCCTCTGCACAGCTGAGAAAAACAGTAGCTACCATTTCCCATCTAAATCCAGTTCCTATTGAAGAATATTGTAGACAAAGGAAACAGACCTTCTTGATGATTTTTACTTACATGAATTATGTAGAAAATACGGATTAACTGAAAGCAAAATCATTTGCTGAATAGGGTTATTTTTCTGTTTATCTCCCACCTTAAGAAAAAACAATTTTGAACCAAAATTAATGAAACATTATACTTTTACATTTTCAAAATTAAATATTTGGGGCTCTTATTAAAATTCTTTTTTTTCAGTTATTTTATGAAGAAAAGTTCTAAAATCAAAACAACTATTTAAAATTACTGACTTTGGAAGTAAATTATGATACAAGGGACAGAGAGTTGAAAATTTTCTACTTCTGAGGAAATATTTCAGTATTTTAGACCTTTTGCTGACCTGAGAAAATAATTCCATACAGAGATTTTCACAGGAGTTCACAGAAAAAAATCTTGCATATTTTAGACTTCTTTTAAGGCCTGGACCCGAATTATTTTTAGATGACTGTGTAGCCATGACAAAGGTGAGATCAGTGTCTGCTGTAATAGTGAACCATGTCTAAATTTTGATTGTGGACAATTTATTAGTAGTTAGATCTTATAGAAACTAATAATTTTGGCCAGAGTTTTACAAACCTGCAAGGGGCAGTGACGGCTCCATAAAAGTTTGTCTTGTCCATTTTAGGTTGGCAAGAACATTCAGCAGTGCAGGGAGATGGTGAGGGGAAGAATGAGCCCTGGAAATCTGAGAGGGCTGTGAGCAAGAGCCACAGACAGAACCCAAATCTAAACATTGGTGTGGGGATGGAACTGAGCAGCTCTGTCTGAGTAATGGCAAGGCTTGGAGCGAGGAGGGGGGAACAGATCTGCTCTTTCCCACAGGCTTCACAGGGCACGTTTTAGCTCTCCTGTCACTTAAGGGCAGAATTCTCTCATCTTCCTTGAATCAACTTCTTGGACCTTTTTTCAGTGCACACTGTCTTTTGCAATCTACAGTGGGGTGGGTTTTTTGGGGGCAAGGATATGTGTGTTTGCTTTCTTTGGGAAATGCTGTCTTTTTACAGATTTTTAATTACTTTTTTGCATTTAATTTCTCCTACAGCTTGCTTCATTCTGTATTGGGTACTTGTTTCCTATTTTGTCCTATTTTGGCTTAATTTCTTTTCTTCCTGTTTGTTTTGCTCATAATTTTGCTGTTGAAGTTTTCCAAAGATCTTTACAATAGGTTCACAATTGTAAAGTATTTTTTGTGTTTGGAAACCATTATGTTTGCGTATAGGGGGGATCTCTTCACCTCTCAAAAGTTCACAGACATTGTAGGCTTGAGTTATCAATAGTCAGCTCAGCCATAGTTACAGTCAAATGTTAAATTTGTATTTGCAGGTGTTGCTTGCATCAAGCCAAATGTAATTGCTAGAGAAGTCAGCAGGAAATGGGATTCACTTGTATGTGTACCAAGTTCACAACTGACTGCAGTGACGAGCAGCAGGACTCTTATATGTCCAACTGCTCCCCTGCAGAAAGTCTTAGAATGGTTCTTGAACCTGTCATCAAAAGTTTGTCCTATTATTGCAAAAGGTGAACTTGTCCCATGTAGAAGAGTACTTAAATCACAGTTGGTAGTCCCAAGCTTCCTATTTTCTTTAAAGTCAGATTTGACCAAAATATTAGCAACCAGCATGGCTTTTTCCTTTGCGTAACCACAGGGTACAAATCTCAGGTTTTTAACTGCTGCTAATCTATTGCTGAATCCCACTGAGGAGAAAAGGTTGCTGCATAGTGATTTCCAAATAGGTCTTTAAAATTAGAAAGTGATATGTTTATTGGGAAATTACACAAAGTTCTTCTTGTCTAGTATTAAATTTGAAAGTTTTGCATTAGAAATATCTTGTGGAGCATTAGTTTGTCCATGGTGCAGTACTCTTCAGACAGAAGTTATTTTCAGGGACCAATAGCATACTCATGGCTTTGTGAGGAAACGCTGAACTGCTGGGGTTGGGAAAGTCACTTGGTTTTGTTTTATTTTACAAATCTTCTCAAGAGTTTGGTAATGGAATGTGTTCTGGAATGTTTACACCAAGTAGCTGTGTAATCTTGATAAAAGTAGGCTGCTGGGAGGACATTTTTTCTTTTCAAGAAAGCTGTTTATAGCTCTTGAGTCTAGAAAGATTGGTGCATGAAAATTGACTTGCAGAAGCAGAGATGAGTACTTATAGGATAAAAATCTGTGTTAGTAACATTGCAGAAGCCTTTTCTTCCTTAAAGTCTTTTATGAATAGTCACATTACTATTATGTGTTCATAAGCATTTATATATAATCTTTCTTCCATTAATTGCTGAGTATAGAACCATTCTTACCTTTGGCATGCTGGTATTGCTAAAATCAGAAGTGTATGTGCTAGGACCTGGTGTGAATGTTCACCTGTGTGATTCCTGTTGATGTTAACAGAATAACAGAGCAAACTTTTTTAAGAGGCTGATCTTCAGTCCAGCAAAGTCAAGAATATGTATTCCTGATAGGTCTTGGAAGGTGCTGTCTTCGGATGTGGCCAGCCTCCAGGGAATTCCATGGGCTCTCTCTCTGAGTACAGCAGGATGTGGCTGCAGTCAGGATCTCCCTTCAAAACTGCAGTAATTATCTGCAGTATCAGTAAGATGAGGGGATGTGCTGAAGTCTGCTGCTGAGAGAGGAAGGTGCTGAGCACAGTGCTGGAAATATCCATAGTTGGCTGCTGAATATGGCAAAGAGAAATGGATGATTTTTTTTTTTTTTAAAAGAGTCCTGAAGCTTCTGACAAGTTGGTGAACATTAAACATTGCTTAGGAATATGCATATTGAATAAGCTTTGTTTATTTTTTGAGGTATAAATATTGTAAAAAACGAAGTTTTTAAGTGTTTGGGAAGTCAATGTGTTCAGATACCTGTGGATATAGGATACATCTGCACAGTTAACTTTTTTCTGCATTATACAAAATGTTGAATCAATCAGTACTCCTGAAAACTGATACGGAGAATATGTCTTTCTGTCTGGCTGATTCAGAACAAAGTAGTTCAAAAGCACAATGAAAAGCAGTCATTGTTTTCTCATATCACTTTTGTGCCATATGTTCGTTTACTCAACTGAAATGGTGACTGTGTAAGACTATCTAGTCTTCTCTACAGGATTGTCTGGAGCTGTGCAAAGGGTTTCTGACAGGTGTTTGTAGTAACTGTTGAACTTAAAACTCAGTTGTACATTTCATTTTACTTCTGCCACTTTTTTGCAAGGAGTTTCTAAAGTGATTAGAGCATATTTTGCTTCAGAAATATCAATTGTAAAGCCCTGCTTATTGCAGACAGTGCATGAGGTACTCAGTAATTCCAAGTAGAATTTGTGGAACCTGATGGTAGAACAAAACCATACAGCTAGATGTCAAGGATGAGGCACTGATACAAAATAAAATCTTTCATCACCTGATTGCCAAAACCAGCTTTAATGACCATGCTGTGGCACATAAATTTCTCATGCTTTGCTTAGTAATACGTAAATATGTACAACTCTGAAAATGCCATTGTTTGTTGCACAGTTCTTTTTCAGCAGAAATCTGCTGTGTTTCCCTGGAAGTTTCTTCTTCAACAGGCTCTGATGAAATTTATGAGAGAATAGTAAACACGTCTCATGTGAATGAGAGCAAGGCAAGCATATTGGTGGTAAAAATGTATTTTTTGGTTGAAGTTTTTTATTACTGTTATTTTGTGGGCTTGTTTTAAGTATATTGTAATTGGAAAATGCTGAAGTGTGGAACATCTCAGCTGTGGCAGAAATTAATGGCAGGGCTGAGTGATGCAGTTGGAAATACAAAACAAATGTAATGCAATTTTTTTGGCTTTGGTGATTTGCAGTCATCAGGAAAATCGGAGGTGTCTGTTACGTATGACAAATGTGCTGGTGAATCCAGGATTGGAAACATAACTTTTGATTACTACAGGCAATACTATACTTGATTTGTTGGGCAAGATTTGCCAAGAGCATAATGAGAATTGCTTTGTCATTTAATAGATGCTTAAAAGATGCAGTGAGGTTGGATGAGAGGTGAGGGATCTCTGTTAAGGAAGAGGTTACTGTAAGCCCCAGTGATGCTAGACTGCTAATACCACCTGCCCCTTTATCTTCTGATTGTCTTATTTGCAGGATTTCTGTTTGCATAGTTTTAGAAGCTGCAGTGCTTGAAGGTGCAGGATCTTGTAGCTATAATAGTTTTTTACAGTATCGATGGGAAAATTATTCATGTACCATTTGCCACCTGACTGTAAAGCATCATAAAAAGTGATTATTAATTTTTTTTAGCTCAGACAGTAGTAGAACTGTCTTGTGGAATATTTGATATATATTTACCTACTGCTATGCCTAAATCAATGACAAAATTTTCTGTTTATATGCATCCCTTCTGACGGTTGTACAATTCCAAGGCGTATGATGTTTGACTAACTGGTGAGACACATATGCAGGGGATATTTATTAACTTTTGTATGGAAAATCTGAGGCTTGGTACTAGATTTTTTTTCAAACATTGTTGCTTGTTCTCCTTTGCAGCACTCTGTATAGTGTGTATGGCAGTTACCTGTGTTTTTTCTACTAGCATCTGATACATTGTCATGAAGATACTGCTGCTCAGGAGCACAAATCCTAACAGCAATCCCTGAAAGGTCACCTCTTATTCTTTACCTAAATGTATGTAATTTTTGTTGGTTTACTAGGAGGGATTTCTCTCATTGCAATTTCAAAATACAGTAAGGTTTGGGTATTGGTTTCAGTTTAAAAGGGAAGAGCAGTGTTAGAAGGGAGGAGGGCATTTTTGAAGTCTAAGTAACTGTCTGTAAAAAGACTGTCAAATTTCGAAAAGAATGGCATGCAGAGAGGTCAGAAATAATATTAACAGACTTAATAAAAGACATAATTAAGCAAGATTAAAGGAATAAAATATCTAATGCAAAGGACTGGGGATTTCTTTTAGTCATGTTGGCAGTAATAACAAATTTCTCATGGGAAGTCTCAGTCAATTTTAGATATTGACAGATATCTAGCTGTTCTTCAAGTAGAATTTGCTGGGTGCAGAGAACAAATTAGATTATTTCTGTAAGCCTAGAGGTTTACTAATATGTAAATCACTATACATATCCTGAGTGATTTCACATCTATGATTCTGCAAAGTGTTAGAATTCTCCAGTGTGAAGAATGAACAAATAAAGTCAGTATTTGTTCATGAGTGAAAATCACTCTCTCTGTTCTCCAAGTGGCTGATGGGCTGATTAAACTCATATGGCCTATCGACTTTCACAACAAATATTCTTCTTTGGAGCTGAAAGGGGAAGACACCAGGTGCAGGAGAAAATAGGGCTTCTCTTCTTGCTGTGACTGTTAAATAATGAATGATGACAGACACAGAAACTCAGATACAAAACTGCCAGTACACCTGTTGCTCTCCTGCTGTGGTATTTCAATGGTAGAAACACCTTCTAACAGTGTTTGAGAATAATTTTGGAACCATGTGTTTACCTTGCTATCTCAGTATCCCACTCTATTTACTGTGGCACTTTGTTGTCTGCTGATGAGGATGGACTTCCTGGGAATGCTGTTTGAGTCAGTCAAGTAAATTTTGGAAAACAGCAGCCCTTTCCAGCATCTTGCACCTGACCTTTCAGAAACTGAGATTCCAATTTCCTGATCCAGATGGTTGAGGAAATAGAATAAGTCTCTACATAATCTTTACAGATGCAAACAGTTCATTAATAATTCAAATTGCCTGAATTAAGAGAGTCATTCCATTATTTATTCAGTGTCTGAATTAGTGTAATCTTATTTCCTTTATTTCCTGTACTGCCTTTACCAAATCTTATTTTGATATAGCATATGATTAGGCCATGCTATGAAATAACATGTTGTGAAAGGTTCTATTGAATGACTTCGGTCATAATAATTTAGACAGTGATGACTAGCACGTATTTGAAAAGAAATCTTTACATATAACACCCAGAACAAATAGCTCGTAGTATAATATAATTATGTCCAGTCATTTGCAGTTACATCTCAGGGTGACAAACAATCTGGTCTAACAATAATTTGCATAAGAACTTCCAGACATAACTAGGTCTTCTATTCAGTATATTCTGTGTAGCTAGTTTTATGTAATTTTGGTGCTGTTTAAATATTAGCTGTTTTAGCATTCAGTTTTAAAATTGTTCATGATTGTTTTGTCTTAAAAATGAGGTAAAGTTCTTGTTATTATTGCACATGGGCAGCTCTTTCACTATTAGGTGTTTTGAAATTAATCTTGAACTTCCATTTTGGGCTCTAAAAGTGTCCTCTCTCTCTCACACAAAGGGGTGTGAGAGTCATTAAAAACGCTAAGTTACAAAAGAAAGTAGGTGATCCTATGAATTTAATAAAATAAAATTAATTAAAATAAAATTTAAAGGTGTTTCTGGCCAATGGGAACAATATGGAATTGAGTGGTAACACTTAAACCTTATGGGAAAAAAATTCTACTTTTTTTTTTTAATTCTAAATTTTTTTAACTCTCACTATCCATATAGGAAATTTTATGTTTAGATGGCAAATTCATTCCAGAACTGCTGTACAGCTACTGCACAGAACTCTGTCAGTCAACCAGAAACACTGGTTAACCCATGCTGCCAGGCCTGGATTCTCACACTACAAGAAGCAGCAGAGCCCTGCAGACCGAAGCTCATGAAGCTGAACTGAGCTCAGCTGGAGGTGAAGTGCCCTATTGTTCAATCAAGAGAAAAAGCTCTTAAATACTTGTGTGAGTTCCTGATTGTTTTTTGGCCATACCTGCTTAATCAGTATGCTGCCAATAACCTTTACTAGTGACGACTGGGCTCTCCAGAGAAGTAGGGATTGTAGGTACTAATCAGAACAGGTTTGCATTTTTTTTGCTCCTAGTAAAGGTGTAAATGCACCAAGCTGCTTCAGTTGTTCATCTCGTAAACATTTCTTTGAAACATAGATAATTCCCCTCTCTTCTTATTTTTAATATAGGGATTTTCTTTGAGAGGAAAAGAATTGCCTGATTTAAAGTATTTATGTTTCTAGTAGGCTCTGTATTGCTCTGCTGTAGAATTGACTTCAATTGGTTGCACTTTGAATTCCACAAAATTGAATGGTAAAGTAACAACATGACATGAAAGGCCCAGATCACCCCCTCTCATACCTGCAGTCATTGGAAATGCCATTTCTGCAAACATCAGGCACACAGCGCTGAGACTGACAAGGCTTTCTGGCTTCTCTTTGTCAGGTAGCAGTTGTTAGGTTATGTGAACATGAATACAGAAGAATTTCCACGTCCACTTGTCCCACTGATGATGGCCAAAGCATTTTGAATGCTTTTGTGAAAGGTCAGCTTTGTTGATGAGAAGCAAGAAAGGGCAGTGGTTTTAGAGATCTAATGTTAAGGGAGGTGAAGTGGAAGCACTGAGACATGGGAGGGATATTACAAGCAGCCAAGACACTTCTGTTAATTATATTGCTTTTTAAATTTTTTTTCTAAAAGCTCTAAGGGACTGGAAAAGAATGAAGTTGAGATTTGATTAATGGTTGCCTAGACTGCAGTTTGAAAGAAATGGATAGAGTGCTTTTGAAATAGATTTGACTTTTAAAAAAGAAAGATAATCTGTTATTGCTCTATTTCTTACATCATTGTCTGGCAAATGAGATACACTTTGAAAGAACAAAACATAGCTGAGATTCCAGTGTGACAGCCCATCTAATTCACAATCATAGAAACTTCCAGAAGGCATCAGAACCATGTTCTCTGTTTGTTTCTGCAAGAAGAGTTAGCACTACTCCTACATGGTGGTGCAGAGAGGCATCACATACTATAGGTGCCTGTAATGCCTGAAGTGTTGTTTTGTTCAAAAATAAACATCTCCTAACTACTGAGTAAACTCATGCATGTATAAAAGAGAAAGTTACATAAACCTTTAGACTGACAAGACTACTTCATTCGCTCAGTATTTGCCATGGGATATGTTAGAGCCCCTGGGCATCTCCATAGCATGTCCACTACAAGCATTGTTTAATGAGTTCAGAAGTTATTTGTTATGCACCACGTGCCTTTGACTGGATCATGTCAGCCTATATTGTGCAAATGGAAAGTTGAAAAGGGCTACACTAATAGGAAATGGTTCACTTGGTCATTGAGGCAATCCTGGAGACGTTTACAGACAGGGTTAAGCTGTATGCATTGTGATTTTGACTTTTTTTTCTGATAGTCTTTCATTAGCCTGCAAGTTATTATTCTGTGATAAAAATAATGGAAGTATGAGGCACTCTTTTCTTTTGTTTTAAAATCTAAATTGCCATTTTTTCTGTACGTAAAATTGGATCTACTAAGATGATGACTGTTAAGGTAACTTGTTTAAAGACTTTTTTCAATTTTGACCATTCTCTTGTTTTTCTAGTGAAATTGATAATGAAGATATCAGAGTGAAAATGAAATTTAGTCCATTCTGTCCTTAACATGACTCTGGTCACATTGACAAAGCTGTTGATGTATATTTTTTTCTTGACACTGTTTTGAGGAGTATAGACATGTATGACTTTTCCTTATGAGTTTTTTGCTGCTGTTGTTGTTGTTGTTTGGGGTGGGTTTTTTTTGTTTTGTTGTTTTTTTTAATCTAGGTTGTGCTTCTGCTCTTTCTTCATGCAGGATTGGTTGTATTTGCAGACAAACCCCCTCTTCTTTTTTTCCCCAAATAAGCGGTGCTATCAGTCTAAATTTACCTGATCCTGAAGCTAACAAAAAACTCATATGACTGCTAATAGGAAAAAAAAGAAAGACATAGAGCCTGCAGTTACCATGCCAACACTGTTCCCTGGGGTGTAGCAACACAGAGATGGATGCTGTGAAATTAAGATCTGTGTGATAGGTAGGAGGTACCTTTGCATGTGACTGTGCACTACTTGGGGCTTTAATGTACATTATATTTTACCATTTGTACTTTTAATATTGTGCACTAATCTGGTCTTTGTTGTTCCCTTCACTCTCTGTGTGCACATGACAGTTTCCTATTTCTGTGGAATGAGAGAATTTGGTGTTTCAACACATACAGTGTATGTAGCAAGTTCCATGAAAAATGAATAATAAAATGGATAAGATTTGAAGAAGAAAGAATGGTTTCTGGCTTGAATTCTATCCATTTAATTGCCTCTGTAAAGCTGTTGGAGTTGTACTCTACTCTCACATATGTCCACAGTCTATTTGTGGGGGCTATTTGGGGATAAGCAAAATATTTCACAGGAGGACCACTAACAGAACTCACACGTGGAACTGGTGCAAGACAAAATTTATATTGCATTTTTCTGCTTAAATGTGATTTTTCTATGTTCGCTTACGGCTGATCTTTAGATATTTGTTAAATATCAAAGACAAATCTCCTTTTTCTTAATGTACTTGATGTGTTTACCTAATGCTGCATCATTCTATGAAGTTACAGCTTGTTCCTCACTACATTAGTTCTCCTTCCTTAGATTCAAGGAAAGGGCTCTGTTCCATATTCTCTCTCCCACTCTGTGCTTTCTGGGTTGAGGCGATGACAGAAGATTAGGGGGTATAATTCTCAGTCAATATTTAAGATGGTCATAAACCATTAAGACCTTGATTAGAATTGTATGTTACAATTCTACAATATTGTCCCATTTGAATGTTTTGATTTAGCGACTGCTTTGAAAAGCACTTTTTAATACCTTCACACACTTACTTCTTGAAGCAAAACCTTTCTGAGTTAAACATCTCGATTTGTTTTCTTTTTTTCCTGCTGCTTTATTTGTTTCTCCATCCTCCAGTCACAAATACATGCAAAGCAGAGGCAGAGCTTTTTATAACATGGTGAGCTTGCCAGGTTGGTTTACTTAAACTTTTTTTGAAGACTGTGGATTGGTTATATAAGTAGAAATTCTGTGGGATATTTTACTGACACTTTTTCAAGTCTCTGAGAGGTTACTTTGTGCACTAGAAATGCCAGTCTTGAAGACTGAGACTGAAAGCAGCAGAAAGTTCATCAGTTCCTAAATTTAAAGTCTGTTTAGATTTTTTTTGTGGATCATGTTAAAGATAACAGTCTTTAACTTGATAGCAGCTAATTAAAAATATTTAAATTGCAATGTTTTTGCATGCTGATTTTTGCTGAGGTCATAAAGCAACAAAGTGAAATTCATGGTAACTGCACTTATATAATGTCCCAATGAGGTTTCCTTCCTTCCAGGCCACAGCAACACTAAGAAATGTTCAGCACAGCTGCAAGTGCACTTTGTCAGTGTTAATAATTAACATTCAAAAAGCAGCTAAAATAAGAAATCAGCCAGAAAGGCAACTAAATCTATTACTCTTAGTTATGTGGAAGTATAAAAAGGATTAATATATGTTGCAATGACATTTAAAAAGCTCGTCTGCTCCTGCACAGAAACTTATCAAAAAAGTATGTGGTTTGTGGTTTAGATCTACTGGGTACAGCTGTGTAAACTGGGGACTTAGAAATTAAAATTTAAATGTAACTAAGATACTAATGCATCTGAACCCTGTCAACCAGTGGTTCTTTCTGGGAGTGTTATTTTGAGGTGGCAGCTAAAGCTTCATATATTTAAGCCTTTGTAGTGAACCAGGTTCAATGAAGCTGTTCTTGACATCTGCAAGCATTGTGTTAATGAGGCTAAAGTATAGAAAGGTGGATGAGAGCAGAAAATTTAATTAGGAGCTGCTGCATAACAGCTGTTACATCAAAACATAGCACAGATACAGGAACAATACGCGGATGAGGGACACTGATTTTGTATGATAAATGTATATTTTGTGTGTGATGCACGTGGTTGCCTCTCTTGGATGTATGTCTGATACAGTCTGTCTTGGACTGCCTCATTTGCATAGTAAACTACCTCCCTGTGACTCCATATGAAGAAAGAATTCCTTGAGCAATCGAGGCTGGCTCCTTATTTGTCTACAAAGTTTGACTGTGAAAGCCATGGGAGTTGTGATTCTGATTTAACAAAGATTTTTATAGCCTCAATCCTTTCCTGTAAGACCTTATGAATTAATTAAGATGAGGGAGAGGATCTGGAGCTATAGGTTACTAAAACTTCCTCTTTCCATATTTTTAAAGAATTCCCTTGAACTGATTATGTTTTTCAGGTTGTAGCCTGTAGGGTTTGTGTATTGATCAATGTGTAAATGTAATGAACTTTTCCCTTGAAAATATCCATAATCATGCATCGACTTTGCAGAATTTTTCTTGTAAGCAAAGGAGCCTTTACCTCTAGTCTTACATCCTCACTTTTGGATTTCTGTTGGTCTTTTAGCAACTGAATTGCATAATGCCAAATTCTGCAGCTGAAAGTCAAATGAAACTTCTGTTGCCACACAGAATGACCACTTGACATTATTCTTGAATGCCTGCTGATACGATATTAGAAAGAACTCTGCTATTATGTTTGTGACCCAGCTTGGAGGAAAACTGTTTTTCAAAAAAAATTCAGTTACTTATATTAGCTAATGAACTAAGCAGACCTCGAATGTAATATGTTTGTAAAACAATATGTATAAATTTACACTCTCTCGAGAGTAATGCCACTTTTCCAGCTATGTTAATGGGAAGAGCCAGGAAACAGTGGGACATGGCAGCTAGATGAGTCCTGCGTACCTGAAATTAAACTGAAATTTTAGCTCTAACAAGTGGTTGAAGCAAAGCTTTTTGATTGTGAATCACAGGAAATCAGCTCACAGAGGATACTTTAATCATGCATTGTCAGGCAGAGCACCTGGAAACATGATTTAAGTGGTAACTCTATGTACGGCATCTACCTACCTTGCACTGCCCAGGAAATGAGCTTGGTATGGTGATGCCTAAGTGAGGACATGCCTCTGAATTAAACCCATCAGATTGTCTGAATGCGGAAATTAACCACCTGATTGGAAGTGTGCCTCATAAATATTAACTCCAACAGCATTGGGAAAATAGAAAGCAGATTACAACATCTAGTTAATAAACAGATGCCTTCTCTTCAGCACATGTTACCCCTTATCCACTCCTGTTTCCTTCAGGAATGCTTTCAGAAGATTGGCACTTGACTTTTCCTGTAGTGGATTAGTTTGTCAAACAAAGACCAGAAGCTTGGGGTGTGCAGCTCGATCGTAGCATGTGCTCCTGTGCTAATCTTCATATGCTGAGCAGCTTTCCAGCTTCAGTCCTGAAAGATGTACTTAGAATGGAGATTGTACATTCCCAAATAAGCCTTGATTTGCAGAGTGAAAGGGAAAATCGCAGGCAAAGAATGGGCTAAAACGGAGCTGGGCACAGTTGATCATAATCCAGGGCTGGCAGCAGGGATTATAGTAAAAATATTACCAGCTGTGTAACACTGGCAGTGGGGTTCTCTCATAGGAATCTCTTTGAATATTTAAAGTCAGTGCAGCGGAGCTGTGTGATTAGGACTTCCCAAGATGGTAGTGAAGTCTGTCAAGTATCCCTAAGCAATTCTAAAATCTAAGAATAAAATTGACCTTGCTTAATTACTGCCCAAGCAAAAAAGCTAGAGTTGTACTGTATGTCTGAGAAAAAAAATATTAATTAAGGCCTCTATAATATGCTTATAATTCTGATATCAGGGGAAAGTGGTTCTGAGTTTTGCTATGATGCTGCCTGACAGGGCTCAGTGCTGCTCGTTTCCTTGCTTTTGCTGTTAGGAAAGCTGGTTGGGTCAGCCCTCCTAGCAGATCTTGACAAAAATGAAAAATCCCTAAACTGAATATCTTATGTTGATATTGGTACTGGTAAGGAGGTAGCTGTATTTAATGAAGCTCTAAAATCTTCAAATTATTATGTTTATTTTTGAGAGGCGTTGTTTTAATGCCAGTGCTTAAAATTTCATTTTGGTAATGTTGGTTGTCAGAGTACTTGGAAATTTTATATAATTGTCACTCTTTAATGCTATTGAACATGTTTAGCTGTGAAGAGTGTAGTGACTGTATTAAAAAATTAAAATAATGGTAATGCAGCTCATCTTGAAAAAATTGGTGATATACAACAGTCTCAACATAATCCATTGACAGACTGGGTAGGTTTGGTCCTAACATGCAAGTATTTCAGTGTGTTTGATATTGATAGAATTGTTTATGAATTTATTAACCTGGAGCTTTATATAGCGACCTATCAAAATATACATCAATAGCTAAATTAAATATGAATTATTGTAGTGAAGAAAGAAGAAAATAAATAATGAAAAAATGGTGGCAGTGAAAACAATATTAAATTTGGATGAGAGAACTGATGAGTTAAAAGAATGCAGACGCAAGGTGATCAAGGTGAGATGAGCAGTTCAAGTGCAATCGCATACAGTGTCTTTGCCATAAAAAGAATAACCAATACATAAGAGATGTTATTAGACATTCTCAGCTTTGTTTAGGGATTTTCTAAAACACTTCCTCATGAATGCATGGAAAGTGGAAGTCTATGCTGGTGACCTTTGCCAAAAAAAAAAAGAGATAAATGTTTGATCTGAAAGCTCTTCTCAGAAGGTTTTGTTTCACTGTCTGTTGTGGTGTGAACTACCAAGGATAGCCTCTGCTGTGGGGTTTTTCTCCTTTATGTTGCAGTTTTTTTCTTATACTCCTGTAGTTTTATTTTCCTTGAAGCTTGTGCTGTGCAAGTGTTTGCAGGCACAGATGGGCATCCAGGCATGCAGGGTTCAGTAATAACAAATAATAATAGCATTTTACCTCTTTAGTCTGTACTGTGATGGCAACGTGTGTTCCATTAGCACTCTGATTGCAGTGCTCTTGTCAAGATTCCTGGTTTTTGCTGCTGGATTCTAAAAGCACTTGATCAATTGATCTTGGAAAGTGCTGAGCTTTTTCCCAAAGTCTTTCATACTTGGCTATCAGCAGGTGAAATTTTTATCAGTTTGATTCTATCTGTAAGTAAAGGTGGATGAATCAATAAATGTTTGATGATTTTTATTGAACTAGAGAATCAGGAATATATATGCAAAAGAAATTTCCTCTTTCTGCAGTATTTGTTTGTAAAATTAGATGAATAATACAAGGATCTCAATAGGACACTGGGTGCTTTCCTTGCAGTCAGTAACTAAAAGTATATTTTTTTACTTTCTGGAAAATTACCTGTGCTGTATGCTCTGCACTTACTCAATTTTTAAACTTGTGTATGGATAGGAGGCTTGTACTACGTGAATCACAGGTTCTTTATTTCTTTGTCTTTTAACAGTGTATTTTAAATATGCTTGAAATTGCACATTTGTTTCATATATAACCACGTGCTTAATTCTTTCTAGAGCATCACCTTAATATAAGATACTGAAAAGGAGAACAAATATGATAGGAAAAGCCAGTGAATTTTTGAAATTTCCAAAATGTGAAAGGCTATTAGTAAATGGTGTGAGACCCTAGTTAACATCTAGAGTTGCAATGTGACAGTTCCAAACTTGGCAGCTGGTGCTTATCTGTATTTCTGACAGAGCAAAGCTTGGACTTCAGTAACACATACTGCAATAATTCAAGTGTTATTTAGTTTATATATGCATTAATGAAGACCCTTTGCAGTTGGAGTCATTGCTTTGCAATCCTTTTAAGGAGAACTGTGAGCTTGCTGGTTCTCTGATCTTTATCCTATCCCAGCAGATTAGAGTAAGTGTGGTTGGGTAAATGATAGCAAAAGCCTGCCAGCAGCCTTAAATAAGAACTGCCCCAATTATAAACAGAGAAGAATTGTGACAAGGGTGTATTTTGGAGAACTCTGTTGTTATACCTTTGTTTAGTTTTCCTATAGTTTGGGGATAGAAAGCTGGGACCTCCCATCTCTCTGTTTAAGTGCTGCTGCTTTAGTAAACTCTTTCCTCTGTCCAAAATAGGGGATTTTGCTTCCTCCTTGCCTATTTCTCCGAGTGATTTTACTGTCTTCTGCTGCATTTTGGAATTGTTTAGACTAATATTTTATGGGCAGTGCTGTATCCTGGAGAGGTTTGGGTTAAAATTTCCTTGATCCTATAAAGGACAAAAAGCTAGCTGACCATGTTGATAGATCAGTGGGGGAAGTAGGGAAAGCAAACAAATCATTCGATAAATGACTGTTGTGGGCTGATACAAGAGGATTTAAATAAGAGATGCTTAGAGGAGATTGTTTGAAAAGATAATGATGGAAGCTCTGTGAACCCTGCAAAGCAAAGATGGAGTCTTATTTAAGCTACTGACTTCTAAGGAGATCAGAAAATCCCACCTTCAATGCTTTGTGTGGGGGGAATTCTTAATTACAAGAAACTTGTTGCTCTTTCTGTAGAGGAGAAACAAAGGGCTGACTTGTAGTGTTGGAAAAGTCAGAGCTGTAGCACTAACTCACTTCCCTGGTGGCTTTCTATTAAAGACATTTTTAAAGCCATTTGAGCACCAAGCTGTTCATTTGCCTTTGTAAAATCCCTCATGTGAAAGCAAGGGTGATTTAGAAAGGCTTATCATTTGGAAAACCTTTGATAACACTTCATAGTGGTTCCACAATTTCAGGACAAACAATCTTAATTAATTCCTAATAGCAACCTGCTTACAAACCCACTCATGCTTTCTCAAATGCATTCTTAGTAGTGATGCCATAGTGGATGTTTGGATACCTGATGTGGATCCCAGAAAAGGATGAGCTGTAAGCAGTGTATCCTGAAAGAGGTGCCTAGCAAAGAGCAGTGCTTCAGATCCTTTTTGATTGTTACATGAATGTGTATTAACTCTTCCAGAGTGCATCTCCATATTTATTGCAAACTGGATTTGATGCTGGTGCTTTCCTTCATGTTTCCTTGCTAGCTTATTCCTGGCTTCTAAACCATGTTGCCTTGGATCCCTGCTGGAGTTATTTGTTTTCTTGGCATCATGACTTAGTGCTGGTTTTGTGTAGTCAGGGTTCTCTATCAGGTTGGAAGTTCTTACCAGTCTTGGGCTGCCCATTACCACTTAACTCCCATGAAGGCTATTCCATGGAATATGCACAGGAACAAATGCTGTTCCTGGGGGTACAAACAAATGCTACTCCTGGGGCACAAACTCAGTTTCCTGGTACAAACTCAGTTTCCTAGTACAAAATCTAGCATTGTTCCCTTACACAGGATACCACGTGAGGGGTCCCTGTGAGGCCAGTCCCTGGCTGCCACCCTGATGGGGCAGTAAAACACAGTTGTTGCTGCAAAAAGGTGTAAAACCTTTGAGGGCAAGGTGTAGATCATAACAATAGTGATGGAGCGTGCTCTTCAGGTGCTTATCAAATACCCATCTCCACACAAAAATACATCTTGGTGGCTATTTTTAGGATCATCACGTCCAATGAAATGTCAGGGTTTTCTGTGTTTTCTGGATTTCATTTGTTTTCAATAATCATACTGCTGCTGCAGATCTTGGAGAGAGACACTGCATTTATGCCTTTTTTAATTGTAAAACTAGCTTAATATTCTGATTTCAGAGCTTGTTAACACAAACTACATTTGAAAATGGTAATTTTCCTTTAGTGAAACTGCATTAATGGGGCTAAAACTTGCTTGGTAGCTGCATGACATTTTAAAGAATTTTGTGATTTTTGTATGCCATGTGGCATCAGTTTACAGTACTCAGTGTCCTTTTTAAGGCATGCAAGTCTAGAAGGGACCATCTGGGTTATCAAATACAAAGCCTCACAATTTCAGGCAAACAGAGAGAAACAGACCTGGTGCAGAAAGGCCCACAGAGTACTTTTCTTTCAAGCATCCTCCCTTGCCAAATACAATAAAGTCATTCCCAAAACCTTAAAACAAAGTAAAAAATACTTTTAATTAAGAAGAAAATAAACTACTGTGTCAGGTTTTATGAAGGCCAAGAAGAAAAGCTGAAGTGTAATGAATTGCATACAAGTTGGGAGAAAAGAGAGAGCACTTACTATTAACTGAGAACAAGATTCAGAAAACTTGCAAATTTTTCCAGTTTACTTATTGCCAACTGCATTTCTAAAAGCAAAAATATGCACTACTTGGCACACAGGTTGTGTATAAACCTCTTACCAATTTGGAAGGGATACCAAAGCTATTGAAGAATGTTTGCCCAAAGCACAACTGTGATTCCGAGATACAAGGAACATTTCATTTTATAGTATAAATTATCTTCGAGAGGAGTATAAACTAACAATTATGAATAGATAGTCCAGTAATGCAGCTATTCGTTGTAAGTAATTTTTAGTGGGTTGATTTCAAGTTAATTTTGAAAAACAACATCTTTTGTTCAGAGAAAGGAGCTGCATGTGTTACCATAACATTATGCAGATCAGCTCCCATTACAGTAGCATTTATTTTAATAGGAGGAGGTTTTCCTGCTGTGAGGGGGACAGGCAGTTGTTTAGTTCCTTCATGAGTGCAATTCTTGTTTCTGTCTTAGTGTCTCTTGGAAGACATATCCTTTTTTCCATATCTGTGAGACAATGAACAGGTGTATGTCTACTTAATGTATCTGGAGTTTCTTAATCCACAGGGGCATGCACTATATTGAATTAATCTCCAGAAGAGATTTACACAAGGGAAATTCCTCCTCCCTTGCCCTTTCTCCTTCTCTGCACACAAAAGAGAGAGATATTCCTACTGAGTATTAAGTATTTTTTATTCTTTGTGTATTATCTGTGATTACTTTATGTAACTTCTTGTTTTGTTGCTTTTAGGAAGGTTTTGTATAATAAAATAAAAATAATGTAATACTATGAATAAGAGTGAACTGGCAGTGTTAAACATACACCACAGTGAATCCACCCATTCTTTCCTACAGCCTTTACATGAGCCATGATAAAATAGCTTAACAGTTCTGCTTATCAGAATTCATATCAGCAGATACATCCAGGAATGCTGATGCACACCTACGTGCTCATCAGTTCGTGTGGAAGAAGTCTTAGGTGAGTAAAGTCAGGAGCGTGGTTGGCATGGAGTAAGTTCCCTCTTGAGGACAAATTTTCCAGTGCTCCTGATTGGTTTTTGACAGGTGTCCCAGCTCCTGCCTGTGACCAACTCCTCTAGCTCTTATTTAGATATAGTTTAGGTAAAACTTTCTTAATCTGATTAGAAATTCTGCCTGGCAGAGATTGAAAGATTTATTTCCATGTGTCATGTTTAATTTATATAGTACCCATATGTATTTAATTTACAATAGTAACAAATTATCTGAAGACTTTTAAAATGCCTTTTTAAATATACTAATATAAAGTTAGAACAGTAGGATGGAAAGTTATTTAATAACATTGTAGATGGGAACAGAAATCTTAATTAAAATAATTTAGGTTATCTCATGCTTCCCTAAAGCCAGTGTACAATATAGGAAGTACAGAACACGCATTCCAGAATGTTAAAAGAGACAGCAATTAAAAAATAAAGCAGAATAAATAGCAAAAATGCAAATAAATTTTTTAAAAAAATCCTTGTGTATTTCTCCAGTGTCTGTGGAGCTCTGATTTTTCCTTCTTGATGCAGAACATTTCTCTCAAGGTAGGTTCTTTCCTAACCCTTGCAAAGAAGTAGATTCAGATCAGTTTCATCTCTCATGCTCTGTAACCTCAGTACTGGTAGGACTTTTTTGCCTACATCTACATCTGGTTTAAAAACTGTCCTGTTGGAGAAAAAATTTTGGTTAGAATTTCTGGTGCAAGCACATAAAACAACAAATCTGATAAACAATGCACACTGCTGAACATTAAAAAAAATGCTGAAGAGCATTTAACACTGAATTTCTGAGTGATATTGTAACAGCATTGTTCCTGTGAAAGACAGGCAGCAATATCCTGCTGGTTAAATAAGCAGCATTACTGGTTTGTTGGGAGCTTCTTGCATTATTTTTATGAATCTAATATTGCTTGCTTCTTTTTTGTTGTTTCTCATAGTTTCATGTTGCTTTGCTATTTGCATGCAAAGGGTTATCTCTTGCTAAGTTCCCCTCTTCTGTCTACAGGAGACGAGGAGTAGCTTTCAAGAATCCCTTTGACATCATTTAGTAGATTGTACTGAGTGCTAATGGTACTTTAAATTTTATCCTCAGTGTCTCAGGGTGTCATACCAAATATGAGCTGAGGAGTTTCAGCACATTCAGACTGAACAAACCTTCTCTGGTTAAAAATCCCAGAAATTACTGAGAAACACCTCTGAGTGGTCAGAGCCCTCTCCCTAGGAGATAATGAGGCTGGGATAAGTTGACTCCTAACATTTAGGTTTTCCCTCAGTAGGATAGAGAAAGAATTTGGAAGAATGAATTTCTTTTAATCCCTTCTTCTATTTACTATATTCCCACGTGCAATTAGATAGAATTAATTTTGAAAGAGTCATTCTGGATCTCTGCATTTGCACAATGGTCTCCACTCTTTTGGTAGCTGCACTGCCAGCTGGTTGCCTTTGCTGAGAAACTGGTGAATGAGGGCTCAGTTACCAGGGCATTATGAATCAAGAGATGATGCAATTCTGCCTCAAGGGTGTGATCTTTCTGGGAATGCATTTCTGAGAAGGCCTCAAAGATTTCAGGCTGAAAGGTGAAGATTGCCCTACAAAAGACAAAGCCTAGCTGAAGGAATATGAGAAATAATTGTAGCTCTTATTTAGCAGCAGGTAACTGCCTGCATGAATCTGATCTTTCCCTCAATCCTTAGGTCACTGGAAGTGATGCTCTTTCGTCTGTTTCTAATGACAATTCACTGGAGGATGTAATGTGGGTCTTTACAGTGAATATGCTGAATGCTTCCAAGTGGTTCTTTGGGGTATGGGTATTTATTTGTTTTGTCAGAATTTGTTTTGGGGGGTGAGTGGGAGGGGGAAATTAATGCAAAATTAGTAGCTAACTGTGTGTGTCTTTAATGTGAAATAGTTATGGCTGCTATGAGCTGCTGCTCTCAGTATGAGCCTTCTCTATGACCCAAGCATAGCACCTGTCTTCCCTGTATTCTGCATTTGCACTGACACAATGATTCTGAACTTAGGATCAATAAGCCGAGAGAATTAGTCCTTATATACGAGTATTGTGTTCTTTCCCAGGGAATTTAATCAGTAACACCATACACAATTAATTTGAGCAAATCTAAGCAGGGTACAATGGGATCAGGAGCAAGAATATATTCTTAGCAGTCAGGCAACACCTATATTAGCTGTTCAGATTAAAATTAGAATTTGAATTAAAATTCAAGTGATACCCATTTGCCTTTAACGAATTTCTTGGAAATAATCACCTCTGAAGTACATATTAAGCCCTTTCATTAACGTCTAAAAGAATGCCTCTAAGTGTTGCTCCTTGGCTGAGATGTTAATATGCTAGGCATGCTGATGACCTGTTCACAAAAGCTGAATTACCAGCTGCATTTGCATTGATCTACAGATGAAGAGTGCTATTTCAGAGCTGTGGTGTTCTCCAGCCACAACTGTATGCAGTTATTTGAGTGATAATTCAACAAACATTAATTATGTTGATGAAAATGCATCCATTTTTAATATGATGAGTATAAAATATATGATTTTATATGATGGGAAATCTTATACAATGAATAATAATTTTTCCATCAAAGGCACCAAAATAGACAGTTCCTGCACTCATAAAAGGTTATAGTGTGAAGGGGTGAGACAGAGGGCAAGAAATTGAGTGATCTCAGTGGGGAGAGTTGCTTGAATAGCATTGCACAGCTGATTGTTGCCTCAGAAAATAAAATTGCCTATTTTCAGAGGACAGCATCTCTTCTCATATGCTGACTAGCTGAGGTTCACAGCTCATGGGGTCATGATCAGGGAGGTGCCTCCCTAACAAACTGTGCCTAAATCCAAGGTCTTTCACAGCACAGAGCTCAAGCAGGTAGGGCAGCTTGGACTGGGAAATGGGGCAGTGAATGAGGAAGAGCATGCAGAAGTTCAAAATCTCCTGTCGGGGCAGGTGACAGATGCAGGAGCAGTCATGCACTTTGCTTGGTGTCTTTGCCCCAGCTCCTGCTGCTGGGAAGTTTCTGGATCACTGTGTGTGCTTGTGTTGTGCAGTGGCCAAGGAGACAAAGGCAAGGTGGGGTCTGAACTGGGACCGTGGATGACACAGATGTCAGAAATGGTGAAGCATACCTCAAGCTTTGTCAATCAGTGCTTTGCCCTGTATTAGCTGCCATAACCTGGTCATTACTCTGGTCATGAAGTTTATCCTCCATACAACAGGAGAAAATAATGCAAATTATGTACACTTACAGTGTTGGGTTACTGTGGAGACGTCACCCTTTGTTCCGGCCTGACAGTCCAGTTAATAGCAATGATGGAATTAACTGTCTCTTCAAGGTGAAAGTCAGTGATGAGACACATCTCTGGTTCCTTCCTGTAATATTTCTCTGCAATTTAGCATGTCTTGAAGTAGGGGTTTAAGCCTAGAAGCAGGTAGAAGTGCTATGTTGAAAGCAGACATATGCTGTATAAAGACAAATAAGCAGAAACAAAGTGTATTAGCAGTACTCACATGTTTGTGTGCATTAAAAGAAAACTGTGAAACAGAAAATGTTAGGCAGAGTTAAAAAGAAAAGTACGTTGCAAGATTTGGGCTTCCTTCTCTGTGAAGTATTTTGTTGGTGATTAGTTTTTTCTTGTATAGTTATACCTAACCTGTTCCTGTTGGGGGAATTTCCATAAAGTAATAATAATAATAATAGTAGTAATCCAGTTATACTCCCCAAATATAAAGAAATAGAAATAATTCAAAGGATTTTTTTAAAGAAAAAAGGATGTGGTCACAGCTCACAGGGAAACAGAAATGGGAACAAATAGGTCCAATACCTGGTAAATTACTAAAAACTAGGGCAAATAGGCTTGTATCATAAAGCAAAACAGTCCGGTCACACCTCCCGTGTCATGATTACTTTTAGTATTTGATGGGAAAGTTTTCTAGATTATTCATTTATAAATAAGTTTTTTTTCATTGAATTATAGTGTAAAGTCTGTCCTAGCCTCACCATACGAAACTGAAATTGCATTAGTTAAACCTCATCAGCTTCCAGCCTCCTTGTATGAGGCACAGTAACAAATAACCCTCAACGGTTCCTCATGCAATATTACTCAAATCCTTTACTCTGAGATTTATCTTAATATGTATCACTGGTACTGATGAGTATTTATCTGCTTTTTCAAACATACTGTTACAAAACATATCCCAAGATTACAAAAGAAGGTCATCTTCTGAGCCCCAGTGGGGAGGTTGCTTAGAAGGTCCATGCATGGGTAGAAGAAAAGAAAAAAAAAAAAGTTTAAAAAAATTTTTAAATTGTTTTTAGAAACTTCCCTCCAGAAAACCAATAAACCTTTGAGTTATTTCAACTTTTCAAATATTATACTAAGCACACCATAATAGAGAAATGGTTTGGGTTGAGCTCTGTCCTATAAAATAATCAGTGTCTGTGCTGCTTGGAGCATTTCAGAGTTTGAGGTTCCTGATCTTTTTTCCTCTGCCAAGCCAAGTTTTCCTTTGAAGTACTTCTTTCACATGGCTGTTGCCACAAATAGATAATGTGAGTTTCTTCAGAGACTGACACTGATTGTAGCTGATTTTGGCATTCTTGAGAAGCCCCAGCTACAATCTGAGAAAGGGTTAGACCTGGCTGAATTGCTCATTGCAAATCTGTTGAGTGGATTTGTGGGTATGAGCCACTGTAGGTGGACTTGGAGAAGAACTTTCAAAATAGGCTCCTAGCTTAACATACCCGGGGAACTGTGAAGTATTTTACATAAAAATGTCATGTATAAGTATGTGTTATGTAACTCCAGCAAGCAGCTGTAATGTAGCTGGGGAATGCAAAGAGCTTCTGAGGGCCTGGGACAAGGAGCAGCCCACAGCTTGCCTGGAGAGATCAATGTTAATTACAAAAGCAGTTGTTTCCTCAAAATTTGTTTGTCAGAGTTCTTGCAATTGAAAAGAGGGATGAATGTGAGAAAACAAAGCAGCTATTTGGTTTCCAAGAAATATTCACAAACATAGAATTAGTGCTTTCATTTGTTGTTGTTCTGCTTTGTTTGTTTTCAGATAATGCTGCAGCATAGAAAATATTGGGTTGTAGAAAATGGAAAATCAGTAAACCTGCATTTAAGTTGCAGTTGACTTCAAAGAACATCTTTGATTCTGTAGAAGTGGGTTTGGAACTGAAGTGAATTTGCTTTGAATTTACTTAGCTTCTATTCATACCTTCCTTTCTTCTGCTAGTTGCTTATAATTTCATTGATGTATGTACAATACAGCAGTATATCTAAAAACATGGTATAACAATGACATAATCAATATGCCAAGCAGCACATGAAAGCACCTTGACAGGTTTGTGGTTTACCAACACTGGTTTTACAAGATTAGGCTGGAGCTCTCCAGCAGCCTTACGTGAGTTGTTTACTTAGTCTCTCATAATGCTGAAATCAAGTTGTTGTCAGCTGAGTGAGCAGCAAAATGTAACCATTTTCAATGCTTACCAGTTGGGCATCTTTGCCTTAGTGAGCCAGTCATAATTTTCGATTAGTTTAAGGATAATAAATTCAGAGAGCAATTTTGATCTCAGCTACAAAATCACTTGTTTAAATGCATAAGACAGTTTGAGATACAAAGAAAAAATTATTCATACATAGAAAAAAAACCCCAGAACACAAATTTCTTAAAATTTAGTAGAAATTCAGATCCAGGTTGAAATGATTGGATCTTGCATGTAGTGGCCTTACAGCTTTTGGCCAGTAGTATTGTCTGTGAAGACAGATCAATAACCCTTTTAAGCAGGATGAACAGTGTAATCAGCTGGTAGTACCTGTGCTCAGTGTTCTGGGCCAGTTCAGTGATCTCAGCCCAGGCCCTGACCAGCCTGATAACACTTACTACAGAATGCAGCAGCAATATTTAGGGGCTTGGTGTTTGTTTTGGCTGTCAGGCTTTGTGGTGAATGAATGTGGCTTGTAAATTAAAACCTTCTGTTCCCTAGGAGAAGGTGATTCATTTCAGAGTAACTGTGTAGGGTGTGGATGGTGCTGTTCCCCAGGTATCTCTGTGATAGCACTCTGCTACTCATAGCTAAGGCAGTTATGTCTCCTGATCATATTGCAAGTTGTTGTTCTTCTGATGTGAAAGGTTTGCTGTTTAATTGTGTAGACATAAGTGATTTCTTGTCACCTGTAGCCAAGGCACAGTGGAATTGGAAGTTCTGCTGTGTTTGCTGTACAATATAGTTTTATGTCACTTACACAAGGCCTCAGGTCTCTTGATTTAGCAGCTTAACACCTGTCAGATTCATATAACAAAATCAGAATAAAAATTAATGTTCTCTTTTTTGAATACCCTTCACGAGAGGTAATCCAAAGGCTTTATGTCTTCAGTTTTGCTGGTGCATTTACTGCACATAACAATAATTATCTGAGATAAAAATCTACTGTACTTTGACTCCCGTTGATAGTGAAGCTCATTACACCCCCATTATAATTATTACCCTCTTTATGTATACCTCGTTAAACACTTCAAAAGCTGGCATCCAGGGGATGCTGTTTTAAGAAACTATTTAAGTGATCGGGATGAATTATGTAAGATATTAACAGTATGTTCCTTCTACATCACTTCAAATCTTACAAAATTTGGGGTGCATAATAATCAGAATTATACAAATAATATTATTCTGTCTAACAGTTCTCTGACACTTTCCCAGTATGCGTTTGCTTCACTAATGCAAATATAGCTCTAGGGGCAGTCCTACTAAAGGCAATGTAGGAGTAAAAGCCATGGCCAACAAAGAGTACCTGCAATACTGAAAAGTGTAACACAGGCTAGGGGCATCCAGCAGAAGTAGAAATGCAACTAATAGTTAATAAGGATAATTTTAAAGAGAAACCCATATATTGGTGTTTTATCAGTGAAGCTGTACCATTCAACACATGGACCCTTGGCTCTTGGTATGTGGCAACTTCAGCTGTGTAGTGGGAATCAGATAACCCAAAGCCACAGAGATTGCCAGTGTCAGAAATGTAGCTTTTTACAATTTACACCTTTTTTCTTGGCATTTCTTTGTTACATGCAGGACATAATGCAAACTTAAACTGAAATATGATTTTCATTTCAGTGCTGAAGAGCTTCACTTCCAAGAACACAGCATTCAATATATGAAAGCCTGCTTTTCTACTAAAGACAATTGAATTTTTAGAAATGTATTTCTGCTCTGCAAAATGACTCTTAAAAATTGAATTCTGAAGTGAATCATAGGGCAAAATGAGTTTATTTAATAGCAGGACAAGACTATGCTGCTTTGGAAAATGTAGCAAAAGTCTCTACAGTTTAGGCATTGCTATTGACCATTCTTCTGTGTGGATGCTGTACTGTTGAGCAGTTGCACAAACCTAATAATTTACACAGATATCTTACATGTCTCTTTGAAAATAATGGACTGCACAGTTAGTCCAAAGAATGAAACAAATTTGACAAATACATCAATGCGGGTCTTGCAAAACCAAACCCTTATTTAACTTGCTGTGGTAGAATTGGTAGTGCAGCATTTACTAAAACCACCGTTTTTAAAATAGTTTGTTTCTTGCACTGTGAATATGCATCAGAGGTATGGTAAAAAAAAAAAATTGTTTTTCTGACCATATTTGGACCAAATTTTAACGCACTCCCATTTTTTACCCCCCTGAAGCAGCAGTGTACATCCGTAGTATCTTCTTGCTGAACCATTCTAACAGTAAAGCTTACCTGAGTGAGTAAAAGCAGCAACAAGATCTAGAATGTTTGCTTTGCATCCTGAAACTAATACTGAGATCAATTTGTTTATACTGGAGATGGGCCCAGACCTATTTTGGAGTCGTCACTTCTGATTCTCTACAGTTTTGTTATTTGGACTGAGATCTTATTTAACTTGTTTTATATTCTAGTATATGAAAATAGCATGCATGGAATGCCATGCATGAAAATCTAATCTGGAAATGCCACGCGTTCGTGCACACAGCGTCTGGTTATTTATTAAGGAACAGCTGCTTCAATTAAAGATTTTACTTTTGGTCACAATAAAAAACCCGTAATAGTTTGACTCAGTAGACATTTTTAAAAGCATATTAAATATTTAAACAAATTTTGTTCTGCTGATGGCTAAGAAAAGCGTCCGGTGTACCTCATTTGTTGGTGATCACGTAAGAGCACTGCAGAGGGTCTTTTCAGATGTAAACAAACCCTCTGTCCCTCTTGCTCCTTCTGGATGTAGGAAACTTGCTGATTTCATTCTAGTTCCAAGAGTAAATAAAAAATGGGGTGTAAAATGAAATATCTGTAGATTGCCCTGATCTTTACAAATGCATTTAATAACAGAAAAAGCCACAAACATTTGCTGTATTTTTGAGGAAAATAGAAGTCCACAGAATAGTGAGGTGAACTTTGTATCCATATATGCATACCCCACTAAAGTAGCTGCTCATTTTCACTCATTCCTGGTTTTTATCCTTTTAGATTTTTGTCAGATTCTATTTCCGGGTTATGTTACTCTCTTGATTTAGAAGTGGTAGAATGTTGGGTATTTAGCGTAGCTTCTCTTGTTTCTTTTCTAAACATGGACCACTTCAATTAACAACAACACAATTTTGATATTTCCGGTGTGTTATGGGTTAAATATATATTTTGTATACTACAAAAAAATGAGATTACTCTTTATTCTTGTTTTTCCACAGAGATACAGAAACTTCTGGCTCAGAAATAAGATTCCCCTGTCCCTATCCCACCTCAAATTTTGTGTTCACTTTTTTCTACCAAGTCCTTTCCCAACTCATGCACAAAAGCAGTGGTGTCTGAAAGAGTAGAAATCTCTGAAATCTGGAACCTGAAATGTAGAAAGTCTCCAGGCACGAGCCAGGATCTGTTCTGCCAGCAGAAAATATGGGAGACTCTTGGGCAATTGAGTGTAGAATGCCAGAAACCTGGTTCTTATCAGGCAATGTCAGCAGACTTCAAAGGATGCTTTGTGACTGAACATTGCTTCCTGTGCTGTAACAGTGAGGCATCCAGAACAGACTGAGCATATTCCCAGTTTGTTAGGATGTCTTGGAAGGCAAAGAAGAAGGATCAGCATTTTCTGTGTAATGCAATGGTTAATAAAAAGTGAAGGAAGTTTTAGGATGAGTGAGAAACATACTGCAATCCTTCTGATTTGCATTCTTGTGAGAGTCAAAAAGATTGTGTTCAAGAATGCCATTTTGGTGGCAAATGCATTTCAAAAAAATGTTGCAGGGTTGTGGTGTTCCGCCCTGAAAGGAAGGGAAGCCCCCAAGATTTGTAGATGCCCGTGGTTGAAAAGGTGCCACAAATGTCAGAGGCTTTTAAAAAAACAGTTTCATTGGCAAATTATACACTTGGCATGGAAATTGACATGTTAGTCCCTTATCTTCTTGTGTAAACACAGTGGTGGATTTTGAATAAAGGGTAGGGTGAAAGAGAGAGGGAGAGAAAGAAAGATCACCAGTGCTGCCTCCAGCATTGGTCCAGCACCCTGGGATGTGCACACCTGGGCTTTGTGGAGGTATGTCTTTATAGATAAGTTTTCTCCACCCTGGAGGCAACTTTCTTGCTTTCTATGCAAGCAGTTACAATGTGCAGTTCATTCTTCTTGGCCTATCTGGAAATGGGTCAGAGGCCTTTGGGGGTCAGGGGTGGTCTTGTTTTCCCCCTGCTGAGCCAGCCTTTGGTCCATGTCTGCTTCTCGCCCTCAATCCTGTGGCTGTGCTATGTTGTGCTTATTCCCAGGACCCAGAACAAGAGCATTTGTCCCAGAAAAGTTCTGCCCTACCTCCCCTTGTGGCCCCTTCTCCAGCCCCATCCCATTGTTCCTCACAGCACGTCCTTGCCAGCAATCCCTGCTGGCTCTGCGGCTGTCCAGCCATCGGTGTTCGAGAGGTGCAATCAGCCCCTGGTCCCCGGGCTGCTGCAAGGGGCTCCACAGCCCCACAAACGTGTGGCAGCAGCGTGTGCAGTGAGGGAGTAGATTCTTGGCATGGGTCTCATTAGGCATCCCTGTTCTCCCAGAGCCGCCCAACCTAACAAGGAGTAGCGTGTTACTCCGGAGTAGCCAGTGGAAGTTTCATAGTTAGAATAAGCCACGAGGCTTCCCAGAATAAACCTGCACAGCATCTTCTCTCTGCTTTCTTAGGGGGTGTTTTAAGACAAATCACCACATGGATTTTGTGGTTTTAAATAATTTGTTCTTGAGCATTTGAGAGATTAGTAGCTTTGTAATATCTGAGCTAAATTTAGCTATGCTGTATGTAAAGATGGCAACAAGTATTCCTCTAGAGTGCTAAGTGATAGGATGGGATAATTTAAAAAATCACATATTGCTTTCTGCCTTCTTCTGTGTCTTACTCTGTAAGAAGAAAATATGAGAGGATTGGCATACTTTAGTCTACCAGTGTATTACAGTGAAATGAATTTACAAATAAGTAAATATAATATTTTTGCTTGAATTTGCTATCACATTTGAAAAGCTGCAAGTGTAGAGTGGTTTTTTTTGTTGGTGTTTTTTTCTTTCTGGAAAGAGAATTTTAATAGATGTATGTTTGGCTGTTTGAAAATATGCAACAAAAATACTCAGCCAATCTCAGAGCAATTTGATTGTAAAAAGCTTGAGTGTGAATTCTTCCATTTTTGTCAGACTGGCTTGACACAGTAGCAAGTTTTGGGGGAAAGACTCAGTATTTATGTGTTGAGTTTTGAGCAATTCTGGTTTTTTTATGATTACCACCATACAGTTAGATCTCTGGGTCCAGAGGAAATACGCCTTTGTCAGTAGAGCTGGAAACTGGTAGTTAAGGAGTCTAGTCTTGGGGTTTCCATGAAGACTTATCCAAGTTACAAATGCTCTGCTTTTCCAGTTTTCCATAAGTAGAACATGAATAAATGTACTTTAATTTTCTTTATAAGGGTAGCTGTGTTTTAATTCAGTCACATTGTATTTTTATTTCCTTTATAAAGTATTTTGAGACTTGTAAGTAAGCATTTTTTATAGAGGAACAGATATTTATTGGCAGGAATTTGTCTTGGATTTACTGTAGGTTAAGGTAACTTTTCTTTGGCACCTTTAAGAACAATTTCAACAGTGTAAAAATATCCACTCTGGGGAAAAATGATTACTTTATACTTCTATTGAGCTGTCTTGGACTAACCAGAAGCCTGGAGGCTCAAAGTGCTGCTTGAAAAAGTACAGCTTTTCATTTTACAGGGAGTCTCTGCCCCCTGACAATTTATGGGCAAGGCATGGCTGCAGTCAGGCCTCTGTAGGATTTAGATGGTGAAAGATGAGTAGGAAAAATTTTATCTCCACTTCTGTCTTGTGCACCTAAAGCCAATATTGTTCCATCTCACTGAGTTTTGTTAAACAAACCATCTACAAAGATCAGATTTATTTAGCCATTATTGAATTACTCCAGCTCCTGTAAAATACAAGGCTAAAGCACACTAAAAGGTGATTTTGTAAATAGAGCCATTCTGTTTCTATTGTATAAACAGAGCTTAGTGTCACAGATTCATGCTTTTGTAGGCTGCAGTTGTCTCACTACTGAAGTTCACCAAATAAGGTCTCAAAATAGAGAATGTTTAGCTTTCCAGGTGCTGAGTGAGATCACCAAGTGGTCAGATGAACTTTTTTTTGTCTAAATCTTGCCTGATACCAAAGCTTTTCTGAAAACCCAGAGCTCTCTGTATTTTCTATTATTTTCAGCCATCAATATGTTATTGATTCTACTTCTTACCCGTTTCCAAGGCCATAAATAGGAATTGATAATTTGGAAATATGTGATTGTCTCCTGTACAAGAAGAGACAGTTCTGCTGATCAGGATTTTTTTGTATGAATTCTGAAGTAGTTACTCAAACAATGCACTCAAATTTATGTTTTAAAGTAATGTCCTTGCAGATCAGAACTGACATTGGTTGTTGTTACTTAGTTTGCATAACCACGATATTTTTAGAGGCATTCGTGGCATTGGCCCCTCTAAAATACGACAGAAACTGTCAGTCTGCTTCTATTTCCACTGAAATAAAAATAATTGAAGAAAGTTTATGGAGTCCAGATTTTTAGATGAGTCTTCATGCCCTCCAGTGAAGTAGAACTAAATGCCCTTGTAAAAAGTTCCCACATGGCTCGTATTTGATTAGTTAGCTGATGTTCACAGGCTGGCAGTGGTGCACTCACAGTCAGTAACAGAATACAGAAAGCTTTGGAGGTATATTTTAGAATTTGGAGTTGGATTGGTGAAGTTTTCTGGGCTTGGGACAGGTCTCCAGGCAGCAATTAGTACAGCTGGTGTGTAAACACAGCCTTCATTGCTGGGAGAGCAGTTTGTATGTGCAAAGTAAAGAATAAACCTCTCTTCTAGGCTTGAGAGATGTGATGCATCCCTTCTGCATTTATGGCTCTGCATGTAGGTTTTAAGCAAGTGTAATCTGTTGTCTCAGGGTGGACTCAGTGTTGCTTGCAGGAACATGAAAGTTGGTTTATTTCTACAATAATGCATTCAGCTTCAATTTTTCATCCATTTTCAAAGAAAAAAGGGACAAAATTGTCATGTTTTTAATGCTTTTCAACTTTTTATTGTTTTTATATTATAATTGTTTAGACATTTTTTTAACCTGTGTTTCCACACATTCACGTAATTGAATTTATATTTTTTATTAAGTTTAAAACATAGCCCAATTTATTTAGGCAGCAGAAGGTGTGTGGGTATGGTTTTTGGCCTAGGAATATGATCTGGGACTACCAAATTCAGATGACTTGCTTTTGGAAATGAGAATCTGTTGCCATGGCCCACGTAACTGTAAAGCTCAGAGCAAGTTTTACAGTGTGATCATAAACAAATTTTCAATTTGAGAGAAAAGGTCCCATTTGGGATGAGGTGGTAAATAGGGCATGGGGCCAGCCCAGTTTGTCTGCAGCTGCAGCCAATCTTTTCTCAGGTGAAGGGGATGACTCCCACTCACACTGTCCTTTTGGTGACCAGAGGTACCATGGTCACTATTGATCCAGCTGCACCAGGCTGGGCTCCAGCACTGAGTGACCAATGGACTCCTGGCCCTGGTTCAGGCCCCTTAAACTGCCCAGCTGTGGCTGATAACAGCACCATATCTCCTTCAATGTACAGCTTTTAGAGAAATTCAGAGAGAGGCATTACTGAGATTCCAACGACTCCTTTTGAAAATTTAGCCCAAGTGCTTGATACCCCCTTGTTTTGAACGGAGATTGCATCATCATAAGTCTGCTCCCTAAATATGCCAGAGGCTTGAGCAGCTCCCTGAACTTGTTGGGGTGCTTGGGGTTTTTTTTCTGCAGACATGTACTTAACTGCTGACATCACTGGTATTCAGTGAGACTTGTAAATCCACACTTCTTAATATTTTATTTTTTACAGGTTAGTTAAATTAAGTTGGACATCTTGTTTAGACTGGCTTCTTGCCTGATGGCAGCCTATGGACAGAAGAGACAAGCTACAGAGCAACCTGGCAGTGTTTGATTACCTTCTCTAGAAAGAAGGGAGAGAGCTTAGGCAGAAACTGGTAAATGAACTTTGCAATGGCAAGTCTGCAAAAACATTTTCCTCCTTCCCTTCCCCTCCTGCCAAATCCTTAGTTTGAATGGGTTCTGCTTTATTCATCAGTACCAGTGATTCACCAAATTCAGCTTCTCATACCAAAAAGGATCCATGTCTTTACTGTTTTTGCTAAGATTTTCCTAAGCTGTAAATTGTTATTGATTTAAATGGAAGTTAAGGTGAGCCAGTAAGTTCTACTTAAATTCCCTTAGCCTGCATTGTGAATTCCTTCATGGAATGGGTCCCAGCCAGGATGACAGGATTTCAGTTAAAACATCAGGCTGTGAAGTGATCACAAGGGAACAAGAAAACATCTTCATTAGAGCCACTGACCCCTTGAGATGGCTGCATCTCTGTAACTACAGTCAGGTAATCAAGCATGGAAAGCAGTTCATGTGATTTTGGCCTTTTGGAGTAGGTTTTTTTCCAGAAGGTTAGTTAGCTGTTGAACTAGACTCTAATTAAAAGCACATATAAGAACAATCAAGGGAAAGACACTGAGTAAAGGAAGGAAGATTTTATGAAGTGTGTCTGGAAGGAAAACCAGATGAGAACAATGAGGAAAGCAAAAATTAAGTTGTGGTTTGTCTAATAAGCCTGCATGATGTGAGAGCTGAGTGAGAATTCCCTCAGTTACCTCAGATCTTCATTTCACCTGTGCTCAGTTGCAAACTCTAATTTTTGCTATTTCATATGGTGTAGTGGGACCGTTTTTGTAAGATTTTTTTCTCTGATTCAAATTACAATGACAATAAGGAAATCAAGGAACCAGCCTAAATGAACTGCTTTCCTAGAATTCATTTTTAGATAAATATTGCTACAGCTTTCAATGGAGACCAACTGCCAGGATTCAAGAGAAACTAGTTTTAATGAATGTATGTATATTACTATGTGAAGTTACCCATAGGATAACTTTCCAAATCAGTTAGTCACTTCAGCAGTTTTATTCTGTTTTTAAAGAAATAACTGTACTGCCAATGATTTACTTATAGTTTTAAAAAGACAGTTGATGTTGCTATCACCTTTGAAGAAATTGTAGTTGTCTGAATTTGAAAGTGTATTTTAGTTTCTAAGCAAAAGGAAGTTAAAACTTTTCTGACCATTTCTAGACTGTTCTCGTAACCTTATTATTGCAAGGTTTGTTGTTTTCCTTCTGTTTCTCTTATCACTTGTTGACTTGTATTGTCCTTTATTTAGTTTGCAAGTGATGCTGGAGCTAGAAACATCTCTTTTGATCTATGATGTCTCTAGCATACCTCTGGGCATAATTATAATCATAAAAATCTTTGAAACCTTTCTGCCTGATGTCTTGTTATCACTAAAGTTGAGATGTTCTATACTGCCACCATAAAATAAAATTAAATAAAGTCTATTTTTAGCCTTCAAACACTCACAAAGTAATAAAAACAACCAAACAAGACTGCAGTTTACGTCTTTGTAGCATACAAAAATATCTGTTTCATTTCAATATCTTAAATTCTCCCTTAATCTCTCAAACCCCTATGAATAAAGCATTGGATTACCAAGTAATACCCTTCATCACAAGGAATTAGGCACTTTAGCTTTAGGCTCCATCTAAACCGTTGCATTAGGAGAGATGTTACTGACGTCATGTTTTCCAAGTTCCTGTTGACTCACATGGTGCCTTCCCTCACCCTTTAAGATCTTGTTGAGATAAAATCTGTCTCTCATGACCCTCTTAATTCTCTTTTTTCGGCTGTCTTTGAGGCACTGGCGTGCACAGGATTTTCTAGCAAGGAGTAGGAAACTTAGTTCCTGTTTGTGCATGTGCCAGCGAGTCTGTAACAGAGCTTTGGCAAGTTTGTGATTGCCTTCATCTACAAGTTTAATGAGTCAGGATAATAATTGCCTTGCAAGAAGAGGGTTTTTAATTAAGACGTTGATGTGTCCATGTCTTCTGTCTGCAATATGCAATAATTTAAAGGACATCCAGCTAATGATTCCCTCTTCCCTTTTATCCAGCTATTATATTTTAAAACTTGCTGTGGTACCAGAGTTTTTGTACTTCCATGTCATGAGTTGTGGGAATTCTATTAAAATTTATGGAATAAAATGCATGGAATTCAAGTGTGTACTCAAATTGTTACTGCCTCCTCACCTTCAGCAGGCTGGCAGTGAGGAATGCATCTGGCACCTGGTCAAAAACTCTCCTGATTTTGAAAGATGCTCTCCCTTTTTAAGGCAGAGGAAGTGTAGGAGTCTCCAATGTGGCCTTGAGCCGTCATTCAGCCTTTAGTGTTTACAAAGAAACACATTAGTGCTAAAAATTGTTTAAACAAATCTCAGTCCAAACCAATTTGCTTCATGACATGGGCTGTGCAATCCCATCCCATAAAAAGAATTGTGATTGCATTAATTTTTCTTTCGTTTTTACAAATACACACAATACTATGTTGGATCTACAACAAGCATGAATTCCTTTCACATAGTATGTCCCCATAATCTGGATAATTGCTTTTGTGAAGCTGTTTTAGTTGGGTATTTCATGGCTTGCTGGACAGCTTTATCTTGTAGATTTATCTTGTAGATTATTGATACTGCAGTCCATAACAGAACTGGCAAGAGTTGTGTTGAATTGATTTTTTTTTTTTTTTTACTTCAGCACATCACCAAGCAGGCATTGACTGCTCTGTCCACAAAACTGTCACTTGATGTCATGTTCCCCAGGGAGTTGTAACATCCTGTCATATACTCAAGAAAACACCTATAGAAGACCTAACTAGGCAATTTTTTATGGATCCATTGTGCTTCTGCATTTTTTCTGGTGTGTTATTTTAAAATAGTAAAAGTCAAATTAACCTCATATTCTGCAACACTTCAACACCTTTCACCAGGAAGGTTGTCAGCCTGAACGTTGAAATACAAGATTTGCAGTCTGTCCTCCCTTCACAGATCCCAAACACAATGTTCTGTTTACCCTTGGCACTGCTGTAAACAAGAATCTTTCTGGTCTGCTGAGTGATTATGTAAATAGGGCTTTTATAAAGCATTTTAAGCACCCAGCAGAACAGAATACCTTCTTTAGAGCTTTTTTTTCCCTAATAGTAATTGCATAATTGGATAGGTTTTGGGTTATTTTTTTCTATCTGATATGTAGATGCCAGAGTCTCCTATGAGCATTTTTACTGAAGAATCCTAAAAATCATTCAGGAAAACAAATCTCCCAGGCTCCCTGCTATTATCAACATCCCAAAATGCCTTTGGCAATGAGTAAATGCCAAGCATTTGTTATTCGGCACTTGACTTGTCCCTTATTTCTTTGAACTCAAACGTGTTGCATAAGATTGGTAAAGTTATGCTAAGCTAATAATTGAAACAAACCAAAAAAACTCCAAATCCTCCCTTGATCCAATCTTTCCAATTTCCATCTAAATACACTATATAGATACATTATATATATATAATATATATATTATATAATACATGTTATAATAAGCCTTTAGTTGTGAGAAAAACTCCATCTGCTTTAAACTTCCAATAAGTGTGACTCAAACCTCCAATATGTTTTGTCTTTTGTTTCTACAGATTTCTGTTTTGCCTCTGGAGAGTTTCATTATGGCAGCCCTCAGTGAACAATGACATCCTTTGACAAATACAGATGCCAAAAAGCCAGACGAAAACAGTGGCCTTGTTTCATTTTTACTCCAACACAGTGAAATGGTGCTCTTAAAATTTTGTTATTGACTCTCACCGGAAAAAAACCCAAACTCCTGACCGGACCTTTCTTCCCCCACCCCTCTCCCAGTGTTCTTATGGATGCTTGACACAGTGACATCATGTAGTAGGCCCTGAAGCGTTGTCATAACTGAGTTGCAATGGTTTTATACACTTCTCCATTTCCCAACAGCTTTCTGTCAGTTCTGCATTCTTTTTCTTGGGGCCTGATTTTCCCATGTTACTGGCTAGCAGACAGGCTCGTGGGCTCTTTTGTTCCAACCACCTATGAAAAACGTCAAAGGGCAGATGACCCATGCTATTTTCATGCACTCTGCATCATTATTACCACTCCCATCTACTTGGCACTCTTGGTAGCCTCTCTTCCTTTCGCTCTGATTGGCTTCTTGCTCTGGTCCCCGCTGCAGTCAGCCAGAAGGCCCTATATCTACTCCAGACTGAAAAACAAGAACCATGCCAATGGAGCCACGCTGCTCACTGAATGGAAGGCTGCAGGGAGCGGGAAAAGCTTCTGCTTTGGCAGTGCCAATGTCTGCCTGCTGCCCGATTCTCTGGCAAGATTTAATAACGTTTTCAATACACAGGCCAGGGCTAAAGAGATTGGCCGGAGGATCCGGAATGGGGCGAGCAGGCCACAGATTAAAATATACATAGATTCTCCTACCAACACATCCATCAGTGCAGCGAGTTTCAGCAGCCTGGTCTCCCCCCAGGCTGGAGATAACCGTACTGTTAATGCTGGCATCAAAAGGACAACATCAATGGAGTATAAAGGAGACAATTGTGGCTCAAACAACGGCGAGGAGAACAGAGAAGATAAAGGTGGAAGTGGAGAGCCACACGAGGGAGAAGAAAACACTTGCATTGTCCGTATCAATGGAGAGGAGAATGGCCACATGTCAGACACAGAAACAGACACCGTCAACGGCCAGGCTCGTGCCAGCGGCCCAGCAGAGCCCTCACTGGAAGGTGATGCAGAGATCTCGAAAACACCAAACCACAAACAGAAGGAAGGAGATTCTGGGAGTTTAGATAGCTGCTCTGCCTCACGAGAGTCCCTAGTCAAAGTCCGTGTTGGAGATGGTACGGTGGACCAGAGCACTGTCAACAACAAGCTCCTCTACAAAGCTTCAATCATGAAGAAGACTTCCGTGCGGAAAAAGAAACACACAGATGAGACCTTTGATCATGAGATTTCTGCTTTCTTCCCCGCCAACCTGGACTTTCTGTGCTTGCAGGAAGTGTTTGACAAAAGAGCTGCAGAGAAATTGAAAGAGCAGCTCCATCACTATTTTGAATACATTGTCTATGATGTTGGGGTCTACAGCTGCCATGGCTGCTGTAGCTTTAAGTTTGTGAACAGTGGTCTACTTTTTGCCAGCCGCTATCCTGTTATGGATGCTGCCTATCACTGTTACCCCAATGGAAGAGGAATGGACTCCTTGGCTTCCAAGGGAGCCTTGTTTCTCAAGGTAAGAGGCTTTTTGAAGCAGTAAATATTGACTCTGTATATGTGACAAGTTATCAAGTTACATTGTTTTCTCACTTCTTTAGACCTCAAAGAGGCAATATTCAGATTGAGCTTTCCTGATATAACCTAATGGGTTATCAATATAACCTATATGGATTTGTGGCCTAAATTCTGTGTTAAAATGACAGATGTGTGTGAAGTAATGATGGACTTCTGGAGGTAGAACTCAAGTATAATTTCAAGACTCAAAATTTGAAGTGATTTTCATGATATTTGAGTTTCTTTACAGAAATCTCTGTAACAAAATGAGTAAATTCTAAGCTTCATAACATGAGTACAGTACAATGGGCATTACTGTCAGAAACCAGCTTGTGCTCGTTGTGTGTTTGCCTGGCAATCAAAAGACAATCGAAAGTCTAAATGTCAGTATAATAAAACTGAAAGAATTGCAGTGACATGTATGGCTACTCCACTCTTTTGCTTGCAAAAGAATTAGTAAGGAGAGATACGAAGAAGAGTAAACAAGACAAACGTGCCTGGGACACTGGGGAGCGCAGAGCTTTTTTGCTTTATTAACACAGTTTACTTTAATTAACTAATGGTAGAGAGAAGAGGAAGCCTGGGGTTATATGTCTGTGAATCATGAGAAGCAGAAATGAAAGTCTGTGTGCAATGATTTTCTTTTCCAAAACTAGTAGCTGTTCATGCTTGATTCTTGGGAGAATCTGGCTGTGCTCTTTCTGAATTGGAATGTGGGCTCTTCTAATTTAATCAAGAATCAAAACATTTTTCCAGAGAGCCAAGTCCGTAGACCCAAACCTAGAAAGATCTGAAAATCTCCAGAATACTGAATTTCAGGTTTTGTGATTTTGTCACAGTTTGGAATGGGTTTGACTAACTAGTATCTGAACATCTTTTCTAATATTGGCGAAGTACATCAGATGCTCAAATTGTATGTACTGTCTAGTCACAAGTCCTCAACAAAAGCCATTAACAATGGTTAAGAATGTGGATTGTGAATAAGGATCAGTGGGAGGCTTTGTACCCCATCTGTAGTTTTTAAACAAAGGAAAAACTTTTGGTATTGTGGCTTGTGTAAAAAAAACCCAACCAAATATTAGGTTTTTAGGTCTGATAATAGCTCAGTATTTCATATACATTTGACATAAACAAAAGCCAATCCCTATCTGAATACAGGTTTCTAAAAACTGGGTCTAGGCTCTCTATGTTGCACCCTTATGTGTTTATAAACAGCAACAATTTATTTTTTCATCATAAATTGCTGCAAGCAAAAAGTGAACATAGATGTTGTGCAGTATAAATATTCCTGGGGTCACAAAGACTACCCTTGAACATATGCATATATTGGGGATTAAGAGATTAAAACCAATCTGTTTTTAACTGCCCATTGCTGAGTCATGGATTTGCCACCCTGCTAGGCAGGCTGCAATGTCTCCATTTCTCTTGCAGAAAATTAAGCCTCTTTTCAAGATTCCACTGGGATGATGAACTTAATTATGGATCCAAGTTGTTAAATAATGTTGCAGTTGAGCAGAGAATAGAGGCCAATTATTACAAAGTTCCAAAGACAACTCCATTCTTTTAAATATAACAGAATTCTGCCCAGCCATAAGAATATTTTTCCTCCTGTCTGTGTCATTCTGATTAGGTTCTTCATACCTAAAATATTTTTCATTCTGAGTTAAGTCTATCTTGACATGAATTTCCTTTCTGTCCTAATTTTACATTAAATGACCAGTTGTACATAAGTCATTTCTTTGATGGCAGCAACAACATAAAGTAGGAGTAATTATTTCATTTTGTCTTTGAAATAAAGTAGGTTTAGGGGTTGTTTTTCTTGATGTGATGCTAATCAGCAACTGAGTGGGTGTGGACTCCAGAGACAAAAACTACAAACAATAATTAAAAGCCTGGTTTGTATTGGAAGTCAGTGAGAATCAATGCATGAACTTTCAGAAGCCTTGGGCTCTTACACTGGGGTAGCAGGAAGCTGGCAGAGGGGATCAGAGCTCTGGGTGGCAGGTGTTGCTCTGGCCAGCACTCTGCCATTTCCAATGGGCAGCCTATCTCCCTGCTTCCAGGTGGGACTTTTACTGGCTCTTACAGAATTTTGAATGTGTATAATACCAGCCAGTCCTACATTAGAGTTTCTCTGGTTTTAAAGAAAGCAAGAGAACCTTGCAGAACAAGAGTGCCCTAATTGCTTCCCACTCCATAGTGGCATGGAGCTGTCTCTGTCCTATGCAAACCCTGGGTTTTTAAGTTCCTGACTCCTGTGGAATGCAGTGTTCCCATTTCTGAAGTAGAAAAGGCATCGAGTTTTGTTTTGGAAGGATTCTTACACAGCTTCCATATCTGAGTAAAGGAGCAGTTGCTCTCTGTGCTCGTTAAAAGTCAAAAGTTGTGGAAAGCAGTTGAGGGGAAAAGAGTGACATGTTTTAAAAATATGGATAAAGCCAGTTAATGTTTCCACTCATGGGAAGGATGAAGCCTTTATTCCAATTATTCTGAACCTTAAGAAAGACCCAGATCTAAATTCAGAAGAACATTCAGAGAAAGAATCTGATAAATGTTGAATAAGTATGATTGTCTCCTTACTACAAATATAACTGTTAAGGAGATAAGTTCAAGGTCTCAGAACTAAATATTTGAAGAAAGTTGAAATAATTTGAAAATGACAAAACTGCTTAGGGGGACTCTGTCACAGAACAGATCCCTACTGCCCTGGTTCAAGTGTTTTGCACATTTTTTTTACTTTAGAATCGGTTCTGTTTCCAGTGAATGAGAAATGATTTTCCATTACCCTTGTCTTCCCTGCCCTGTCTTCACTATCTAGATTGTAAAGTTCAGGTAGAGATTTGGAAGGATTTGAGAGATTTGCTTAGTCATACAAAATTATTTTACCTGAGAGACTTACAGAGCTCCAGGATTATTATTAGTAGCTGTAATAACAATCAGCTCTTACCTACTGCTTTTCATTCCTACGTCTCAGAGTGCATAATGAAGAAAGGTCAATATCTGCTTAATAGAAGGAGAAAGTAAAGTACAGGAAGGTAAAGTGATTTGATTGTGGCTTAACACCTAGGGTGGCACAGCCAAGGAGCCAAGTTGGAAGTAAGTTACAGAGGCTTTTAGCACTGTTTCATGCTACACAACAGCTATATGGAGACCTCTGCCTCTGTTCTCCTCCTGAGGTTGTCTGCCACAAAAGGTGCTACTGCTGGCATTTTCCTGACAGAGGTCAGACTGGTTTTTCCATCTGCATATGCTGATGCTTTCCAGGTCAGGATGCAGACATAAGAATGATGTAGTTGTGAGGAGCTCTTGTGTGAAGTCCGTTTTCTGCAAGGCTGGAGGATTAATTTGCATTTAGCACTTGGAACTCTTCAAACTCTACCAATGTTTCTAACTCCAGTCTGAGCGTCTCATTGGGATATAAGAGAAACACAGTCACAGAAAAAAGTAGCATATATGAAGGGGGAAAATGTCACATCCAAGTGACAGTTTCACGTCTGAAGTGTTAAACCATTGTTCCTAGTTGCCACTAAAGACTCGGAGGAGAAGTTAGCAAATACATAAATCATCCAATCCATTTTCTTACTTTGACAGTCTGGGCCCTTGGGAGACTCTGCCGTGACTCTCTGTTCTAGTGTTGCATTTCACATTAGTTTAAAACGCCAAAGAGAAGAGCCCTTGAGTCACTTTGTAGATTTTATAACTCCCATTGCCTCTGCTGCTGCTCTGCTGCAGGTAGAGGTGGGAAGTGGGAATGGCACAGACACTGTGCTGGTGACTGGCACTGAAGAGCTGGCTTGGACAGGTCTGTCTGTAACATGGTGCAGATTGCAGCGGTCTCAGCTCCTCTGCAGCTGCTGGTTTGACACACACACAGTGTTAATGCACCGTGGTTTTGATGGATTTAAAGGGAGTTATAAAATACACATCCTTTTCAGAAACTGGATGTTGATTTTACAAGCCAACATTGTCAAATCAAGTTTAAAAGTTGTCAATGAGTGCTGAACAGAAATTGTGTAATGCATCACCTGTCTGTAATTTACTAGAAGGTTTCAAAATGTCAACATCCTTCTTTAAACAGAGGATTTAGTGTGGAGCCTTAGCAGGGATGCTGTGTAAGTTTTGGACAGTAGTGCAACAAAACTGGAAAGCATCATTAACTTGACGTGGTGAGTTTGTCCGTATTTTCCCAGGTGTAGCCCTCTAATAAAAACTCACTTCTGCTGACAACTTTTGCCTCTCTTATCATTAAACTGTAATAGTTGTAACTGTAATGTAAATCTAAGATATCCAAGAGATGTAGATGCACAGAGCAGGGAGGTGAGTGAAAGAGGCATCCTTCTCAAAATGGCTGTTAACTGAGAGAGAGGTTTTGAAGGCTTCTTCCTCCTGATGGGACCAGGAGATACAGAAGTATGTTGTGTAGAAGGCTGTTCTTCCTACTGTTCCTAGTAAAAAGCTATTCTGGGTTTTGGCATCTGCCAAGAGAGTCAATTTTAGCAAAAATAAGAATTCTTAGTTAAAACACAGTACGTGAACATAATGCAAAACTACAGTCTGATGTGGAAAGTTTGAACAGTTAATAGTATTCTTCAAAATCAAAAGGAAAAATAATTTCTTGTGGATTTTGCTAAATTTCTGGAAGAACTTGTGTTTAATTAATATTAATTCCTAAGGTTATTAACAGATTTACTTTTCAAATTCTCTGAAAATGAAGGCTGTTCTCAGGGAGCACAGTAATTGTGCAGAGAATGTGTTATTTTTCATTGCTTAAAGGAAACCTAGCAACCTTTGCTTTGTGTGCAAAGCTCAACTTGTTTTCCAAAGAGCTGATATGGTAGTAACAGATGGTAGAAGGAGCAGCAGCTCTGATTGCAAAACTGCTTTGAAGCACAATTTTTAGTGTTTTCTCCTCTTGAGGAGCCTGCTTTGTGTGAGAATATGAGGGTTCCCTGAATTAACCTCTGTGATTCTCCTTTTTGGTATTTCTGATGCAGATGCATTTCTCTTGGGTAACATAAGCTGCCTTTGCTGTCCCAAGGCAGCCCGTGTGTGCTGTGGCTGGGGGTGAAGGGGCAGCTGCTGCAGTTCCATGCTGTGTTGAGGGGAACCTTTTGGACCTCAGGAGTGCACAGGAAAGGGGAATGGCTGCTTTCTGACCCCAGTCAAAGAACACCTGGAGTTTTCAGTGGTTAGATTTTCTTGTCCTTGATCAGTTGTCCAGTATCTACAGTTATCCCAAGATGTATAAAAGCAATGTCTAGTGCTGCTCATGCACTTGTTTAGATTACTCTAAAGCTGTGCCATTTAAGGCAGGAGTGTAACCTAAACATTTTCCTCGTGCCGAGTTTCTGCTGTAAAATGTTAATGCAGGAATTGGATGGAGTCCAATAAACTGACTGAGAATTTTTTAAAAAAAGAACAAAAAGACTCTACCATGGCACTGTACCATGTTCCTTCACTTTGATATAATTAATGTTATTAATCACAGTCCTTTCCCCATTCATTAATGGGAACAAATAAAAACTGCTGTGCAGAATGAAATACAGATTTGAGAAAATGTGAGTTGTGGGCTTTGTCCTCTTCAGAAGAGGAAGAGCCCCTCATTCGTGGCACCAATTTACAGCCACTTTCCCTCACATATAAGCTGAATGAAGCTTTGCCAAATAACAAATTCTGAGTTCATGGAACAGTAATTGTTGTCACGTGGCAGGTGGGAAAAAATAGGATTCTGAAATAATCAAGTGCAAATGTAGCTAGAAAGAATTGCAGAGCACCACACAATTTTAAGCTGACTTCCATAAAATTTTTAACTTCTTTAATATACTTAAATAGCATGTTTATAATAATAAATTAGGGATTTAACTAATGTGTCTTCTTTAGGAGCTGCTACATATTTCTGAAGGCAAAAGGCAGAGCTGTTAAAGCACTGAAAATAAGATAGATCTTTTTGCACCATGTCTAAGCTAACCAAAAATACATCTTTCTTAGGAGTTATGACTAATCTAAGTCATCTCTGTGGGACAGGAATGTTTGAAGTGGGAATGGGAGTAGCTGCAAGTTCTCCTTGGCATCTTCTCTTAACAGTAACAAGAATGAGGACTTGGGCACACAGTTTGACTGTTTCAGTCAGTTTCTTGATGCCAACTCTCCTGCTTGTATTGGAAATTTGCTGAAATGGGAAGAAAGTCCAGGAGCGGTTGATACGATTTGGAAGATTGCACAAATGCTGTACTGGAAGGAAAACAAACTGTATTTTCCATTTCTTTCTTTTCTCTTCCTCGCTGTTAGCTCATTAGAAGTGCATTGGATTACATAATGGCATCCCCAGTGCAGTGGAAACAGGGAGGTACAAAGCCTGTTACCAGCACATCTCAGAGCACCGACCCCGCAGCCTGAACCCGGGCTGTGTGTGGAAACACCATTCCTTGTGCGTGTGCAGTTGCTTCATCCACAGTAATTCAGTTGAATTCAGGCTCTTTTTAAGGGAGCCTCCCATTGAACTTAAACAATATTGGCTACATATGGTAAGATGAATATTTCTGTGGGAGTAAGTCACTGTCACATCGACTGTAAATTCTGTTCCTGTGCCGTGCACTTACTCTCTGTCTGGGGTGTTTTACTTCCAACACAAAGAGTTACTCAAGGCCCCTGTGCAGATGATGTTCTTAACAAATGCAATGTTCATGCTTCTGTTTTTAGGGAGAGAGGTTTTTCTCCCCAGAGCATGCAGGGGTGCTTTCAGCCTGGTTAGTTCTTCATAATACGACCTTCTTTAATGTGGTTCCTGTCATGACTGTGAATTCATTTCCTGTAGAGCTCTGTACTTTGGTGACTTACCCTCTTCAGAAGAGCAATGTAGGGAGCAGAGCTATGGGTCATATTTATTTCAGTGGCAAATTTGACACCTTCATGGTCACCTGAGCAGATGAAATGGATGGTTTTGCTCATTTACAGCCCAAGATGTGATTAAACTATACTGGCTGAAGCTGGAGCTAGGCCATGGAGATCCCATCTGCCTGAAGGAGTCTCAGTGTTACAGGCAGGTTATTTACCTTTCCCAGCCCTGTCTTTATTGGCCACACAGAGATTCTGGGGTGACAGACTTTGTGAAGAACTTTTTCCAGGAGTATGCCAAAATTTTAGCTCTCATCTGGTTTGCATGCCAGGATTCGCTTCCCCTGAAGAGAGAGGCAATGGTATATGCTTGGACTTTTATGTAAATAACTCCTTTGTTTTGGAGGGTACGTATTCAAGAATCTGCTTTATTTTTTATTTTTTTTGAATGGCTCCCTCCTGGCAACATGAAGCTTCTAGAAAATGTCACTAAAGATTAAGATCTCCTTATAACAAATGTTTTGGTTTTGCATACATATTATCAGCCAATATTTGAGACTGTAGACTGGTTCTTTAATCAAGTGAGATTTCTCATGCACAACTCAAATTTTTAACCATTAAAAAACATTTCCTTCCCAGCACTTGATGATTTACTAACACAGCAATGACCTGTTTGAAGCTGTTTTTCAAGGTGGTAAAGAAATACCCTCGTCTCAAGGTAGCATTCCCGTGGGTTTTGTTTAAGTATCTGTTGATGCTTTTCTTGACATCCAGATGTGATAAAATTGTTTTGCCCTGCTGGAACAGATGTGTGTAAATATAAATTCTTAAGAGACAATGTATTTGTCAAGTTTGCAGCTTTGTATACTTACTATGCTAGCATATGGGAAACATGAGATGTGCAAGATTTCCAGTTAGCTCAGGAAATTCCCATGATAGCAAGCAGTGTGATTAAATTTAAAGTTATTTTCCCTTGCTGTAGCTCTAAAATTTCAGCTCTTGCTACTCATTAGTTTTCTTTTCCCTGTCAACAAGAATCTTTCTGCCATAACCTTGTTGCCTTGATTTCTTTCATGAGCAGTTTATTACCTGATACCAGTCTCAGTGGAGGACAGGACACTCCTCAGTCATACAGGACAAGCTTTTGCAAAACAATTCTAGGAATATATTCATTCTTGCATAGCACAGCCCAGTCCCAGTGTGGTCTCTCCAACAGATTGCACTAATGTGCCATGGCATTGAGATGAAATCTTTTAATAAAAAGTACTTGATATCAAGTACTTTTGTGTGCTAGACACAGCCAGTACTTGGAAAACAAAAATTCAGAGTTGTCAGTTTTGCACATACTTATTTAATTTACAGATAGGGGACAAATACAAATATGTAGCAGCAGAAATTGGCATTTTGGATTCCAAACACACCCTTCGTAGGATTTCCCCCTTAAGGAAAAAAGTCTCTTTCCCATCTGTAAGGAGCTTTTCATGCCCCTCTCCCAAGAGCAAACAAAATGTAATGGTCAGTGGTGTAATAGGGATCTGAATCCACTCTTAGCTTCTCAGTGTTTGACTAATTTGATTATTGCATATGTTGTGAGAATTGGAATATATCTTGCAAATTTCAGCATAATTTTGAAAAATGCTGATTTTTTAATGTGAAAATTATATAACCGGGACACCTTATTAAACCACAAATAGGTTCTCTCAGTTTTAATTTTACCTCTAGGTAACACTAGAGTTTAACAGGTTATCACATACTTTTTTCCTCCTGTAATAATTATCCTGTTTTAAAACATTGGGACGTTATATTTAGATATTATCTTCCTGTACATTTCCACACACATAGAAGAGTGGCTCGTGGCACAACTGAGACTGGCTGATGATTTTTAGAAAGCAGTATCTGAAGTAGGTCCCTGCAGAAGGATGATCCAATAAATGTGTTATTGACACACAGCTACCAACGGAGAGCAGCTGAGGTGGACTCGAGTCAGGCTTATGGTGACAGAGCCACTCTGGCTTATTTGTTTACATATATTTTCTTTGTAAATGTGACTGTAGAAGTTTCTTCTGTGTTAAGCAGCTAAAATTATATTTGTGAAGTGCTGACTGGGTTTGGTGGAAGTAGAGCCTTCTTGCCAAGATCCACGTTGGAGGCTGAGCTGAAGGCTCTGTGTTGTCTTCCTGTGACGCTGCCACGTCGCTGCCCAGGCCGAGACACCACCATCTAATGTACCCTGGAAAATGTAACAGTCTGAAATAGCTACAGGACTTGGCCACACAAAAGAATGCTTTTATGCAGAATTACAGGGCTTGGAATATTTCAGAGGTCAAGTAGGTTTCCTGTCTGCACAACCCACAGTCCTTGTCCATCTGTGAAATACCAAATTAGACTGAAAGAACAGATTTTTCTTACAGTTTTACTTCAGATCCTATTTAATACAGTAGTGCCTGTGCTGTAGCTGGGAACTGACAAGGAGGCTGCAAAGGTATTTATTTACTCTCCTAGTAGTTGTCACAAATATTTGCCTCCATTATGATAATACACCAAATATACTCTGTTTAGTGGTTTCCATCAATACTGCCACTCAAAAGAAACTGCAAACCCCTCAAAGTTGAAAAAAGGCTGGAGGAAATGTGAAATCTGGGAGCCGAGCTGCTTTGGATGCACTTCCATGCCGGCACTTTCCAAGGAAATTCTAATTATGTTAATGTCTTCAGCTCTTGCTTTTGAGCTTTATTTTTTGAATTAGCAGGGTGTTTATGAAAGCCCCTCTCCTTTCCCTGTGGGACTGTGTGTTCCAGCAGAGCCCTTGGGCACCATCCCTGTGGGCATTTGTGGCACTCAGTCTCCTCCATTCAGCACAGCCAGGCTTTATCCTGGGCCATTTCTTGCCATTCTTTGAGAGCAAAAGATCCCAAGTCCCTTTCAGCACAGATCTGTGCACACAGGCACACTGAACAATACATATTTATTTATGATTAATGGAAATTAGTGTGATCCTATGCACCAGTTGGCTGAGGAGTACAAGGCCTTGTCAGGCACTCCATTAAGGCTGCACAGGCAATTCTAAAGCCAGTTTGAGTTGACTTCTTTTTCTCAATTGGGCTATAATTTATGTTTGGATGTTCAGCTTTTAGACTTAAATCTTTTATGCTTTTTGAATAGAAACACTGAAATGATTCCATCTGCTTTAGTCAATAAGGGGATTTATAAGGAGCACATTCCTGCTAAAAGGCAGAATGCTTTATGTGCAGTATTTTCCTTCTAGAGTTATGGTGGATGGCGTTGAGAGGTGTGTGACATCCACACTTGTCCTCTGCTGCAGGAGATACTGCACATTTGCAAACAAGTGGAGACTTTTTACAGTTTAGGATTTTTTTAATAGTGTTGAAGAGAAACCCTGATTTTGAATTACTAAGTTTGGAAAATACAGTTCATACACCTGCCTGTCCTAGGCAGTAGAGGAAATAAACTGTTTTCCACTTTTCTACTGGAATGGCATGTGTTTCATAAAAGAGTTGGAGAGAAAGCTGCTTATGATTCAGCAGTGACACTGAGATGTTCAGGCAGCCTGAGGGAGGAGGGAGAGGTCTGTGCAGTGCAGCTCCTGCAGCAGTCCCTGACAGCCATCCAGCAGAGCTGCCCATCCTCTGAGACTGCTGCAATCTTGTGAGTTCAGGAGAATCTCCTCCTGTGGGGGTGGATGCACCAGTGATTGCTTGTATTTTCCTTGTCTCCCTCTGGCTCCCTGAAGCAGGTTAGCTGTATGGGAACAGCAATAAGGACACCATCAATATCCATTTGTAAAACTGTCTAAAAAAAGGACTGAACAGACTGAGGACAGAATAATGCCAGTTGTTTATTATCTACTCCCCTGGCTGGCACAAACCCTCAAAGTTAACAAGGCATTGTTAAGTACAAATGACTTCTAAATTCACTTACTTCAAAGCCACCTTTTCAGTTATAAAATGAATCAGATGCTCCTTGAATACCTGAAAAACAAGAAAACCAACCAAGCTGACAAAATTGTGTCCATATGAAATGGAGCTCTGCTTGTTATTTAGAGGTGTCAGATAAAATTTGAGCCTAGCCTTGTGAAGTAGAGTCATCTGTGGCAGTGTTTTCTGAGCCCTGGGTACAACTTTCCTCTGCGGGCATTTTCTTTAATTCATGCAGTGTTGCCACATAAACTGTCAACAGGAAAACCATACACTCAAATTAGTTTCTTGCCACAATCCAAAACTTGATCCCCTTATCGCTGGGAATTCTGATTTGCAGCTAAGTCCTGAACTGAGCCAAAATCCTCAACAGAGTTGAAAACCTAAACCAGAACTTGATTTTAATTTGCTTGTGTGTCTACCTGCAAGTACATTTTTAAAAGATTGTAGCTTATGATATAGATGAGGAATTATATTGCATTCCAGCTTCCCTGGAAGCCCTTCCTTTCTGTGTGTAAGAACAAGACCTCACATAGTGTTTTGTCTGCTTGACAGGCATGGGGGCTGCTGCTGTGAGCTGAAGGATGCAAACACTGTTGAGGCACACCAAGGCCCCCAACACCTTTATAGAAGAATGTAAAAAATCCATCAAAATCAAAACCTGCTGTGAAATGGAGAAAACACGATCAAAACCAATATTTATTTCATGTTTCATCCTTTTCCCTAGATGCCCATGGCATTTTTCCCTTTTACATTCTAGTCATACACAGGTAGCAATAATCCGACTGCTGATAATATTAGTTTTATAAGGCACTTGAGTGGTGGGCCTGAATCTTACATAGGAACGAGAGCTGGGACAGGGAACGAGTGGGACTGTGAAGAACAGGAGAAAGTAAGGTTTTTGTATGTGTTGCAGATCAAAATCAAAACACTGAACATGGTCATGTGCAAAGGGGCTGGCCACAAGCCCCAGTAAGACCAGCAAGCCCCAGGATGTGTCTCTGGTGGTTTTGTGTCTGTGTCTGTTTTCAAAGCGGAGTTGGCTGGAAAGAGTGGTGAAAAAGGCTGCACAGATGGGCTTGGAAGTAGAGTTGTATGAGCTCTTCCATTAATCACCTTTTTATTTCCTCCCTTCCAGGTGCAAGTGGGAAGTACACCTCAGGACCAAAGAATTGTGGGATACATTTCCTGCACTCACTTGCAAGCTATTGCAGGTACTGTCCTAAGATTCGTATCTTAGTTTGTCACTATTTCCAGGCCTGTGGAGGTATTTCTGTGCACAAGGAGTGAGAGTGTTGCCCCTCCTGTGTTTCTGACAGTCAAGTGCAGCATGAGTTGCAAAGAACGGTAGACAAGTATCCCCAGCCCTTCACATCTTCAGTCCCAGAGTAATTATCATAGGGCACAAACAAAAAATGTCCCTTGGGAACTTTTCTCCCTCTTAACCAAATATTGGTATTTTAGAAATACATTACTATCATTGTTACTCAACAACATTTAATAACCCATACTGTGAGTATCAGCATATAAACAAAAATTTCTTTGTGCATAACTGGGGGATAATCAGAAGATACATATTGGGACACTAATTCTAGCTGCTGATTTCTGGTGGAAAAAGCCAAAATTCTCTGGCTTTTGACCTGCAAATTTCATCCATAAATGATGAGCAAGTTAATATACTCACTGGAAAATTCTCTTGGTCAAATGTTTAAAAGCAGTTCTGTAGTTAGAGTAGGTGTAGTAATAAAAGCCAAATCTACAGACCTTTACTTTGAGTATGATCAGCATTTTATTTAGCCAGCGGTTTGGATACCCTTCATTTATTTAATTTGACTGTGATTCTTGTGCTCCTGGCTGCTGGAAGCAGGACAGCCCTGTCAGAGTGGCTGCTGACAGCCCATGTGCTGGGACCAAGGCAAGGCAGGGCTGCACGTGGATGGTGGAGCTTTGCACCCGTGTGCTGAGCGTGTGGCAGCATTCTGCTGCTCCATTCCTGCCTCAGTGACACAGGGACTTGGGAACAAAACTGCCAGTCCCTCAAGTCCATTAGAGAGACTGGATGGTTCTAAAAAAGATTAATGAATTTTTCAGCTACTTTTTATCAATGTAACATCCTTCTCTGCTTTTCTATTTTTAACTTACGGTAATGTACTGTGAGGTTGCTCTTGTGGAGCTGAGATTTATTGCTGTTCCAGTTTAGTTTAGCTTTTTGGGTTTTGTTTCTAGTTTTCAGTCCTGTTCCTTTTTGCTACCTAGTCATGTATTCTCAGTTAGTCCTTGATAACCACATTGTGAAATCCCTAAAATATTAAAGAGGAAGAGGGGGAGGGAAGAATAAAGGGGAAGTAATGTTCTATTTTCAAAGTCAACCTAAAGTTTGTTCAAGGGTAAAACACCTTTTATTTTCCTGCTTCATAGTTTTAGGCTTATCTGGTTCAAACTACATTCAAATAGAGCAGACAATGATTTTAGAGTCTGTCCCTAGATATATCACATTTGTTTATGTAATGAAATGGAAAACTAAAGTGCGTAAGTTCGGCAGAGCTGTGCTTTCTGATTTGCAACATTTGATTCATAACATTCACACATTAAACAAATTATCCAAAAAACCAGTTTAACGATGTAAAGATGTGTATCTATCAAAACAAGCAGTGTTTAAAAGGTCAGCCATTTAAATCATCTTGTCACACATGGCTGAGTGCGGCCTGGTTTCCCTTCTAGGATACATAAACTTACACTTGACAGTTCCGATACTTACATAAGTATAAGGTGAAATGATCCAACTGCTTGTGATCAGGGACCAGCTACTAATGCTTTTCTCAAGGGATGTGCTGGCTCAACTCTGTTCTGAGCAATTACCATTTGTTCAGACCTGACCCTCCACTTTTTCAAGAAACTTTAGAATTAGATGTAGCTTTCCCTCTTGGGTCTCCACCTGATACTGGTTGCTGCTATGAAGAAGCTCTTCATTTCCACTGTGGAAATAGTTGCATTTCAGTGACAAATGCAGGGATCCTTTAATGAGATTTGATGTAATTATTTTCCATGGGGCTGTTAATTTTACATGGTTCTTTTATGTCTTTTGATTAGTCAGTGATTAATGTTCTGGACAGGTTTTGCTGCCTTGAATCCACCCACATGCTGAGTCCCGTTGACTCACGGCTCTCAGACACCCCACCAAGCCATCAATGCAGAGTGAGCCTCAAGCTACTTCAGCCCCAGCACAAATGATGTAGCCTGCTGGATGCTATCTCATAACCTGTTCACATCCCTGCTCTGCATTTAGTGGGAATGTAGCCATTGGCAGCCCAGCTGCTGGGAACCCACACTTCTCTAGCCCAAGTTCCAGGCTCCCAAGCCTACACACAGGTGAAGCTGAGCTCATCACTGAGAAAGCTCTCTCAGTGTTTCAAACTGTGCAATCAGGAGTAACTCCTGTGCTGAGCATCCTTAGGCAGTGATTCCACAGATGTTTCTGAAGTAGCAGAGCCTGCATCTCCATACCAGGGCAGCCTGTCCTTCCCTCTCCTCTCAGCTGTGCCACCCCAGCTGTCGAAGGCTGCGCTGTACTGGACTGGAGACCTGACCTAGCTGAAAAGTAACCCAGCAAAACAAAAGGGGGCTTTGTTCCTCTGGGTTTTTTGGTGGTTTGTTCTTACTCTGGTTTATTTTATTTCCTCAGTCTACCCCGGATTAAGTGTTCCAAGTGCAGGGGTCTGCACTCAGTCAGGTGTGACACAGCCTGTCTCACAGCTGAACTGAAGCCTTTGGTTTGTGACATGGAAACGATTTTTCCTTGTGACTAGCCTTTACATCCTACACTTTGCAAGTCTTTTCGCTCTTCTTTCCCAGGCTCCCTGCCAGTATATCCCATACTGCAGTGCCTCCACTAGATCTTTTAATTTCCTGTGACTAGGCCTGTATCTGCTTTGTCCTACAACCATAGTGCTCCTTCCAATGTCTTTCAGAGCAGGACAGAACAGTCAGTGTATAGTACTTGCCTGAGTTCTAACTGAAGCCAGGGTTTCACTCAAGTGTTTTCAAAGTGAATGGAAAGGGCAAATATGATCATTCTACGATGAACAAGGGTGAAGTATTTATGCTGGCTGAAGTTTCCCATATTACCCTCTCATCCTTCCACAAAACTTCAAGCTGAAAGGAGCTTTCAGAGAATTCGGAGATGCTGACTGCAGGAACCAGTCACAACACAATTATGTGCATTTTTCCAGGCCAATTCCTGAAGAAAAGAGTGCAGAGCAATTAGCACAAATCTGTATTCTCTGGCTAATCCCTGGTAGCAGTCAGGTCACTGATTCTATATGAACATTTAAGAAGTTGAACCTTTGTTGGGAGTTACTACCTAGTTCTCTTCTGTTAATATTTACTGATGCTATTTCACTTCAGGAGCAGCTCCGGAAATGTCTGGTCCCCTTACTGCTCCGGATGCAACTTTGGCTTCTCTTCTACTTGGGTGTCTGATGAGTTCACTTATCTTCATCTCCAAAGCTATTGATCATTGGGAGATGCTGAGACTCTGGTCTGAGCAGTAATTTTTGCAAGTGGATATGTGCAGTACCTGCTGAGAGCTGCAGTGAGTTGGATAATACTAACCTCAGAAAACAGTTACATTTAAGTCATTCATTAGAGGGATTCATTAGAGGGATCCCATCTTGTGTCCTGGAAATGTAGCTGACTTCACGCCCCTGCTCCCAGAAGTGCCCTGGAGAGCAATTACTTCTATGACCTCTAGTGGGGATAGTCAGGGCTGCCGGGCTGTCACGAGCCCTACACTTTGCTAAAGACAGATGAAAGTCATGTTCCCAGAGCTCCAGAGCTGCTGTTTACCTGTCGAGCCCCGAGGTTAAAAGCTGTACAGGGCTGTTACAAAAGCCCAGCATCCTCAGAGAGAGATGTATGTCACTGTGCAGTTAATGCTTTTCTAGTAACAACAATGCATCTTATCAGGCACAACATAATTTTGCCTGCATGTCTCCTGTTTTTCTCAAGATTTTTCTGTTTTGGAGAATGTTACTTTCATGTGTTTCAGTTAAGTGGTTTGCTATATTTTTCATGCTGATCTAAGACAGGTTGCTGCCTGAGTTTTATGCCCATGTGGTAATGGTCCTGTTATTTTATTTCTCATTTGGTAAAGTCATGCCAGATGGATAATTCACAGAAAATGAGTAAAAAACCCTTGGCCATTAAGGAATGTAAAAGCCCATCTTAGAAAATGAAGCAATTTATGTAATTGGGACTTTGTGGGGAACGAGATTTTACTGCATTCTTGTCAACAAGCACAATGGTTAAAAGTTATGTTATGAGGAAACAATGGCATGTCAGAAGAAAGTACAGCCTAAGGAGAGGAGACAGGGGAGGAAGATTCAGATGCTGCAAAAGGAGGACAGTCCATGAATTTGAATAAGCTTCACCAGGAATGAGAAAGCTGGGACAGCTTCAGGAGGAGAAAGCTCTTGTCAAAGTGTAAATACCTGATTGGAGGGTGCAAGGAACATGGAGGCAGCCTCTCCTCAGTGGAGTCCAGTAAAGGGACAAGAGGCACTCGGCACAAACTGAAATGCCATTTAAACAAAGGAAAATGGTTTTCATTGCAAGGATGATGAAGCACCACAACAGGCATAACCCAGAGGTTATGGAGTCTCCAACCACAGAAGTTTTCAAAACCTGACTGGACATGGTCCTGAACAACCTGCTGGTGGTGAACCCCTGCTTGGGCAGAAGGGCTGGACTGGATGATCTCCAGAGGTCCCTTTCACAAGCTCATACATTCCATGAATCTGTAATTTTGCCCCTAGTTGAGCCAAGCAGAATGGATCTGTTAGTCACGCACACCTTTTGTAGTGAGTGTCACCTGCTCCAGGCTCTGTTTATTCCACGTGACCTATTTCCTGTGCTTTTGTTTAGCTCCATCTTCACTGCAGGGCTTTCTTGTGCTGTCATAATGAGGGGCTTTCCCAAGAGTACATTGGTCTGGATTTGTGTCAAGCTGTGTGAGTAGGGTACAATGTAAACCTGAGGTACAAGTAACTAGAAACTGTAGGTTAGGGAATAGATCTGGGAAACGCTTGCATCTGCTTTTGTATTACAGCCCAGCTGGTTAAGGTTTGTTAGGAGTAACACAAGCAGAAGAAAAAGATCAGATTTTTTACTGTTGGAATTACCAGCCTGAAGAGATGAGTTAATGTCAGAACCTACCTAAAACCCTCTTTCCCTAGTCATGGTCTTTTCAATATTTCTTTTAATTATTTAGTATTGTATCAAATAATCCTTGGTTGAACATTTCTGATTCTGTTTGCATTTAACTGTTGCTTTAACACCTTCCTGCTCACCCCTGCCCTGAGATGATGTTGAAATTCCAGCCCTTCACAGGGTAATAGTGGTTGGAAGGTGAAGTCCTAATGGGACTCCAGGACTCTGGAGTCTGTGTGCACTAATGCAGTAACAGTGCTAAGGCTGCAGAGCTGCAGAGCTCACTTTTTAAGAGTCTCTAAAGAAGTCCTGGTGACAGCTGCAGTTGAGATGAGTGATTAACAAACTGTGAGGGTGGAGACCTAAATATTCACCATCTCCACAGTGGCCTCTAAAAGCAGGTCTGGACATACATAACTGATGTTTTAAATAGGTTTTACAAAGTAGTAAATTATGTAAAAGTAAAATTCTACTCAGACTAAGTAATTTTGGGTTTGCTGCTTTTCTTTCTGACTCTGGCATTTGAAGACAAATCTTTTACTTTGAAGAAAAGTAATGGTCTGACTTGATATATCTGTGAAAGTCTGAAACAAGCAAAATTACAGCTGTTAACTATAGGGACAGTGAAAATGAAAAGGGAAGACAATACAGTAAAGAATTGTTTCTAGAATGTATTTATCTGCTCCTTTGCACACATCAAAATGATTTGCTGTAATCATTGTGAGAGAGAGACAGTAATCATTTTTTATTAGACTTCATGTCACCTAATGTGCTTGAAGTTAAGTGTGGTTAGTTGCTGTAATTAAAGAGCTGTTTTGTGTGTCAGATGGTTCCATTTGGCGACCAATCAATCTCAGCCCTTTCATGTAAAACATCCTGGTGTAACTCTCCGGAACTGGTGGAAAGAATCTGGTTCTTTATTTCTGAATTCCTGCCTACTTAAACGTGTTTCCAACATGTGCCTTTAGAAATATGAAAAAATACTTTCAGTTTAGGCATTCTTACTTGAACATAAATAGAACCCCATCCTCAGATGGACTATTATGGTATAAGTAAGACGAATTTAAAGTTGATGTATATTTAGTATTTGCAATAGAAAATTAAACTTTTCATGTTTAAAAATTACAAAGCAAAGCAAGATCAAGTGATTTACTCCAGAACATACTGTCTAGTTCTGCCTGAAGTAGGATTTTAACTCTGAATTCCTGGTTATAAATGTAGTGCATCAGATTCTCCTACAGCAAGAGATATTTTGGCTGGTTGTCTGCAGCACAGGGGCCTTCTCATTTCTTCAGATGTGACTGGTTCCAGAAGGAGATACTTAAAACCATCAAAAAGTGTTGTTCCCACTGGACTTCCTAACAGGCTAAGCACTATGAGTGCACTTCTGGCCACATCATTTCTTATCTTGCAGCCTTTTTCTCAGGATGTCTGCAATAGCTCAGCAACTCATACGTGGCTGAGTAACATTCTAGAAGGAGGTCTTACTCCTTGTTTTGGTTGTTTGTCTGTTTGCTACAGGAGACACTACTGTTCGATGTGAGCAACTGGATATGCTTCAAGATTGGCTGTCTGAATTCAGAAAATCTACCTCCTCCTCCAGTACAGCCAATCCAGAGGAGCTGGTGGCTTTTGATGTACTCTGTGGAGATCTCAACTTTGATAACTGCTCCTCTGGTAAGACAAGGTTTGCCTTTTCCTGGTGTCTACCAGTGCTGAAAAGGAATAGGAATGTTCTTGATCCCTGTGGGTTATAGCAGTATATGACTATATACTAAATTATGACTGACTTTTTCTAGGAAAAACTTAATTGCTACAGACACTTCTAAAATAGGTATGAGCTTTCAGTGTGAACTACTCCCCTTGGCTCATCCCATGAGCTCTGTGGAATTATTAAGCATGATGGGTTTTAAGGCACAAGGAGCAATAATTTGTGACTTGTGGTAGCAATAATGAGGACAGATCCAGTGGTTTAGCTTCACTTGAATTAGGTAGACACTTACTATCCTACAGTTTTAATCACTGATGAGAGACGTGTATGCTATGGGATTTTTGTGGAGAAAAAGTAGTAAATTCATGCAGTTAAAAAGAATTTAGTAGTACATATATACATAGGAGACTAATGCTGCAGAGAGAATTCAACACTGCTGAATCAGTCTTGGAAAAAAATTAACAGATGCTATGTACTTTTGGGTTTTTTTATTTTAAGAAATTTGTTTTTTTTTCTTTTAACTGAATGCTGAGGGTACTAGAAAAAGAACTCCACAAAACCATAATTAATGGGTGGTGAGTTCACAGAGATGGAAGCTTTTTCCAAACATGAATATTATGCTGTGCTGACAGTTAGATTGCCAGCATGGAGTGCAGAGCATTGTGTCTCTGTGCCCCCCTGCTCTGTCCAGCTCAGGCATCCAGCAGAGCTCCCTGCTGGTGTGGAGCTGGCACATGGATCAGTGGCTGGGGCTGAGGGGCCACAACTGAAGTGCTGCCACACAGAGAGCACAGGGCAGGTCCAGGGAGGGGCGGACACAGGGACAGTGCCCAGGGGAGCTCAGACTGCAGCATCCAAAGTGGGATTCAGCAATTCAGATCAGAGTTTGTGGATGAACTGGTGAATTTGGGAACAGCACCCAGTGGATTCTGTAGTCTTTATAAGAAGTCTCGGGTAACCGAGGCAGAGAGCAACCAGAAGCAATTGTAACAAAAAGCATTGTCTGATCGAAAAGCCCCCAAACTGTTATCTCTAATCTCACTACTTGTATCAGACACTTGAAATGGAGGATTTTTGCAAAGTTGGAGAAGTGTTTGATTGGGTAGAAAAGACCACCAACCCAAACCCCAGCCCTTCTCTCACTCGTTTCTAGCTCATAGGTACAAAGAGTAAATCCATCCAAAGTAAACTCCGAGTGGTCGGAGAGGTGCTGGCCAGTGCTCTGACTGGTGGAGGAGAGCAGTAAGTGGCAGTGGCTACAGAATGCTGTAGCCAGACAAACACATCTCAGGGTGAATGCAGCAGTGGTAGTGAGTTTTTGAGGGAATACAGGAAGGAAATAGTCAATAACAGCTCTTCAGCTGCCCAAGCTGCCACACAGGCCGAGGAGGCTGCAGCAGTGCCGGGCAAGGGAGGCAGAAGCTGGGGACACAAACAGACACATCTGCTGTGATTTGATCATTTCACTTGCAAAATTGTTGGCTGGATGGAGTGGCCTGGAGGCAAAGGTGTCCATCAAGGAAAAAAACAAGCTGCTGCAAACTAAATGGGAGACTGCCCAGTCAGATCACAAATTGAGAGTGAATGGGCTCTGCAGCATGAGGAGAGAGAGATGGGAGTGAAGCTGTGAGGCAGAACATATGGTCAGGACTCTCCACCTGAGAAGTGCTGGCACTCTACCCAAAATCTTGCACAAGAAGCACAGAGCATAATTAATGCAATTCTGAGCTGTCTTTTTAATGAAAAAGTAAAAATAACAATTTCCTTTTGCAAATAATAGTTGTAAATGTTGCAACTGCTGCTAAAGAGGGTCGAAAAACAGTTTATAAAAATTAATTTTATCTTTGCTATCTCTGAGGCTTATTTACATCACCCTCCCCTTTAAAATGCACCCAGCCTGGAAACTGGAATGAAGCTGGCTATTAATTTTTTTTTATTTTCAGATTGCTTTCTTTCCATATGTACTAAGCAAGATTAATGCAATGTTTTAAAGTTCTCTCCTCCGTTTCTACATTACTCATTGTTTTAGGGACATTTGTTAGCATTATAGGTTAATTAAGTATCTTAAGTTTCTTTAAAGCAATAATCAGCTTCCTGTAATTCTCTTTATGATTTTCTGTATCCTTTCCCACCCCACAGACCGATTCAACAGCTAATTAATGTTTTAGTGAATATCAAGCTTCTATTCTTAGTTATATTGACAGTACAGTTTTCAAAGATCTTTAGGTCCATGAGTGACCTTATGCTTATGACAAATTTTCTGCAACTCAGTTTTCCCCTCCAACTTTACAGAACATTATGGCAACATTCATACAGGGAATTCACACTTAGTGGGAATGTTATCAGAAAGTTACCTACTGTCATGTTGCTTTGGACTGACTTGTGTAAAAGTCTATTACGTTTTTAAAGCTTTTAGCATAAGCAAAAAAGCCTTCCAATCAGATGGGTGAAGTTTTGTGTCATCAGCTGTGACTTGTCATGGTCAGTGCCACAGTTGTAAATGAATAATTTTTAATCTATCTTGGTTTCGAGGGAGATTCTGTAGACATATGATACAACAAGGGAAAACTTGGAGAAATGAAAAATGGCAAAGATTTCATCTTCTACTTTTCCGTAAATATTAAACAAACCCATTGGCTCAGACAGAAAGAGAATTCTCTGCATTGCCCACCTGGTAGAGCTTAGGAAGGGTAGGTCCTCCAATCATCTGCCACAACTCCAGGATTCCCAGAAAAATTAGTTTTTCAATCTCCTTGCAGTTCTGAGGATGTTCTCAAGACTGAGAGCTTTACAAGAGCTAGCTGGAAAGATGTAATGAGACAGATGAACTGTCAGTCAGCTGTACTAAAGACTGTGAATAACAAAACAGCAAATGAGCCAACAGCTGTGAGCACAGCACTGCTTCACTCCACCTTTTTGTTCAGTGCAGAGATCAGCAGCTTCTTCACTTGGCAAGACCAGCGTTTTACACACGGAGATTTGATGTGATCCTTGGTGTGTGAACTGGGCTCTGTCTAAGAGACACAGCTCACAGTTCAGAGTTTTGTTTCAGACTTTATTTCCCATTTTCACACATTCTCTTGGCACACAGACAGTGACAAATACATGACAGCAGCAGCAGCTCCAAACTCAGGTGAATATTCTGACGATCCCAAGAGAGAGCCTTCAAGCATTGCTAAGATGTTCTAACCTTGTAAAAGCTGTTAAGTGCTGTAAGGAAGTTTTCAGGAGCTGTTTGCAGTTTCTTTGCCATTTAACAGTGGAATTGTAGCCATTGGCATTTTCAACTTCCAGTTTGTTTCCTGGCTATGGCAATTGCATTGATAAGCAGCAGGCACAGAACTGGAACTTGCTGGTTTGCTCAGGCTCTGAAGTGCTGGTGTGCTCATTTTTGTGGGATATCTTACCAAGTGATCCTAGGAGCTTTCAATGCAAGGAGCACAGTAGCAACTAGGAAGAATTTAATTTAAAGTTGATAGGTCATGCTGATTATGTTTAGAATGGCTTTAATGCTGTAGATAACATCCCAAGCAAATTATCAATTGCCTGTCCTTTCCCTTATCTGTTATAGCTTGGAAAACATTCAGTCAGGGAATTCTTCTGAAGCAAAGAAAGCATAAGGTTTTATCTTCAAACTTACTGAGATGTGTAAATATGCCCACAAACAGCCATTCCTTTTGCCACTGGGAAGCCAGCCCAGCTCTCCTCTGGGTGTTCTATCTCAACAAGAGTTTTGTACTGTGTAAGCAAAGGAATGGCAGAGCGAGGAGACACATTGGAAAATTTTCACTTCAGCTTAGAGCTAAAAACTACCAAGGATCTCTTTCATAGAAAAGACTTGGTAAGAAAGCATAGGAAAGCACTTTTATTAGCAAGCATTGGCTGGAATTTCGGACCGAGGCAAGATCCTGCTGTGCAGTAAAGCTATGGCTGAAGTGATTCAAATCAAACCCAGGTATTTATACTGAGGAGAAAGGAGGGCTTGGTGTTCCTCTTGTGGCAGAACACACAGTTGTGCAGAGGTTCACAACCAGGAGCTGATGTGCCTTTTCTTGGGGTTCTTTCCCTGCAGAGGACAAGCTGGAGCAACAGCATTCTCTGTTTACACACTACAAAGACCCGTGTCGAGTTGGTCCTGGGGAGGATAAACCTTGGGCAATCGGTAAGTCCTTCTCCAGCTCTCAGGGTGGGAACACCTCCCTGTCTGTCACTCACAGCCAGCTCTAAGGAGCAGCTGCTTCAGCTGACCAGCAGTAAGAATTTGGTGGAGGACAAATATTTATAAGGGGTATTTCTATAAAATAAATTTTACAGACCTTAACAACATCTTGTGGAATGATAATTAAGACCCAAACAGAGATCTTGAACTTCAGTCCACATTCTAGAACTCATGCATCAAGCTACCTGAATGCCTTCCCCACATATTGTACTTTAAAAATAATCTCTAGATTACTTGGAGGGAAAGGAAGCCAAATTATTGTTTCTTACTTTGTGCATGCAGTGAAAGCCTGCAGCTTCTGATCAGAGTGTTCCATTTGGTACTCAATAAATACTGTCAGTGAGGATGTAACAAAGCAAATCAACTCTACGAACTTGTAAGGTTTATATTGTAAAAGATTTCCTGGAACTCTGAGATATTAATACCTGGTGAGACTCGGTTGAACTTGCTGAAGTTTTAGAACAGGAATGAGTACTTTCTCCAGAGGAGCTTTAATAACTGTGAAGATACTAAAGATAAGTAGAACTTTTTAATAATGAGGCTTTACTCTGTGGTAGGAGAAAAATAAATCAGAGACATGGGGGCTGAGAAAGTGGAAGTGTGAAGACATTTGCAAGGTGGCAGGCAGTAGGGAGGTCTGGAGAGAGGAGAAATGAACATTGTGTGCTCTCAGTCAGAGCAGACCCCTCTCTCCCACACACCTGTGCCTCTGGAACCTTCCCAGGAGCTGTGCTGGGACACTCACATCTCCCTTTCTGTTCACAGGTACCCTGTTGGATCCTGAAGGATTGTATGATGAAGAAGTGTGCACCCCAGATAACCTACAGAAGTATGCAATTCCTAACCTTTTCACACATTTTAGACAGTTGTGTAGAAAGCAAGTTCATTACTTGCTGTTTAACGTTTCAGATGTTTAGAGTGAGAGGTATTTTATGGACTGAAAACAAAACAAATAATCAAATTTTTTACCCAAGGTTGTTTGGGGAAGAGTATAAAAGGGGAAGGAAAAGAGGCTGGTTCTCTAAGTCAAATAAGGTTGGCTTCAGTGGGTGATGAGAGCAGCTGCAGGCAGTGTCTGTTCGTCTCCAGAGCTGGTCCTACCTGGGCAGCCCCAGAGCACAAGAAACTCCAAGCACTCCCAAAAACGATACATGGACAACTTGTCTGAAAGTCTCTGCAGGCAGCCAGTTCTGTGGTCACAGCACTGTAAAGGGCAGCAACAAAAGGAAATGTAGTTTTCCTCAAATAAAAAGCCCATAAAGTTTAAAACACCACCCCCAGCCCAACAGCTGCTGAGTCACCCATTCATTGCAGAGTTCAATACACCTAAAAGCACCAGCTCATAAATACAGAGAGGAATTAAATAGCACCTCAGACAGAACTAGGAAAATGGCTTAGGATCTTCCAGTGATGCTAGAGCAGCATCACTTCTAAAGAGTGATATTGAGAAACAGGTGTCCTTGGTTTGAGCTAGTGGAATTACGAGAAATACAAAAAAACCTTAATTAGCAGTAGTCTTAAGACAAATTTCTTGAATACCTGTTTGTTAAACAATATGCCAGTGGAGAGAAATTAATAAGCTTTGTACATTTTAGAGAAGCACTTAATGAATGTGGCAATCCTTTTGTCACCTTCTCTACCATGAAGGCAAGTTTACTGTGCTAAATAAATACCTTATCATCATGACTAACTATAAAAGACATTCTAACTATTCATTACCAAAATATACTATAGAGGTAAAGTTATTTAAATTAAGAAGTCAGTCCAGATGTTTCTGTTGACTCACATAATGGAAATGGTACATTATAGGCAGTTGATATTGTAATTACTCACCAAGCACAGTACACTTCATGGCATAGATGGACACTTGGTTGAATGTATTGAGGCCACACCCTGAAGTTTTCTTTCAGTTTTGGACAAAGAAATTGAATTCTAGACATCAGGTCTGGGTTTAGTTGACATCCAAAATTAAAAATTTTTACAGCAAATCCTTCTCTGCACATTCGAGAGCTTACAAAATTTCCAGACATTTCTGTTCACATGTTAAAAACATAACTTTAATATATGTGAAAGGGACTTCTGGAAAACAAAAATAAAGTAATTTGGCACTAGAATCAAGTTTGCAAATGCAAATCTCTATGTGGGCGCAACATTGTATTTTATGCCTCCAAGAGCAGGCTTGGAGCATTTAAAAAAAACCAAAACACAAAACCGAAACCTAACCCCCTTCATCCCCCAAGAACAACAAAACAAAGCAAAAACAAACAAATGAAAAAAAGAAACAAAATCCAAACAAGCCCTGTGTTCTAAAGTGGCCTTTTCAGACAATGTGTCACTAAATTCCTTTTGGGGTATTATGTTTTATTCCCTGAAGAGTTACTTGTATTCAGCAATTACGTTCCACTGACAAATACATGACTGATTAAATAGGGAGCAAGTAAATGTTCAATAAAGAATTCAGAATACTACTTCTGCTACCTCTGGGTATGCACAGCACCTCAGGATGTGATAACTGGGAAACAGCCTCGAGTGCTGGGAACAGAATATATGTAAGACTTCTTGCCTGCTAAGTGTCGCTTTCAATTTTCTGCAATGTGTTATCATTCTATTGCACTGATGAAAAACCCCTCAATGAGACTGTAATTTCCCCAGGCTCTTTCTGCAGGGAAACAGGGCTCTGCATGTGTGCATTATGTGGAGGTGCTCATGTATTGGAGAAACCATGGTTTCCATGAGAGGCCGAGGGAGCCTGTCCTGCAGTCTCTGCAAGGGACTGGCAAACGGCATTTGCAAAGAAATTCAGGGAAATTTAAAGCAATTAATGGGATCTGGGCTTTAAAAATATTTAAATGTTAAATAGCACAGTAGCTGTGGGGCACTATGTAGCTGATAAATACTCTTCATATACACAGCAAACCAGGGTACCACCTAGAATTGATCCATTCTCAAATTTTTCGATAATAAACCTTGATGAAGCTTTACAGATATTTAAATTGGCGATGTCAGCTATCCAGAGAATTATTTCTTCATCAGCACTCTTCTCTGGTTTATAAATAAAATTAAGTATTTCACATTACTGAAATAAATAGGCCATAAAAGCAGCAGAACAACTCGTTCTTAACTATCTCCTGTGTTAAGCACAGCACACGTAAAACATCAGACTAGAACAACAGACTTGGTACAAACAATGAGCAGGTCATTTACAATTATCAAACAATTAATTAGCTAGATGTAACAACCTGGGCCCTGCCACAGTCCTGGAAGCCACACAAGCTTCTGCTCAGAAAGGCTTCAAGAAATGCACGCAAATAATCCCATCTCACAGAGATGATTGTCATCTTCAAGTTAAGCACTGGAATAAGCCCATTTTTATCTCTGAACCCTGACCAGAGGCAGCTCTAGGAGAGCACACTCCAGCACAATTATGAAAAAATTTAAATGCAATTTTTTCCAGTCTCTACTGCTGGGCAGGGGCTCACAGTTGAGCTAAAGGCTGCAACACCAGTGAGAAAAGTCTTCCTCAGCTCAGGTGCTTCTGGCTGGAATGAGAGGTGGTCCCTCGAGGTTTGGGATGAGGGAGTTTTGCTTTATGGCTCTCTTACAGTCACTGCTCTTGGTGCTCCTTCACTCACTGCAGCTGGGTCAGCACTACACAACCAACCAACCAAGGGATGGGGCTTTCACACTCCAGCTCTGGGGTGTTTGGGACTGAAAGCCCATCAGGGAAAAACAAAGTTGCAATTATTTTATTCTCCCTTTTTTTGTATCCTATGATTCAAGACAATTATTCTGATAAAAATCAGGTTTAGTTGTGCAATGCAGTCATAATTAGAAATGTTCCCTCATATTGTCAGTGTTTAGCTGCCAGCATGGCAGAGCCAGCTGTCCTTTACTTGTGTCGACTTCTTGGAGAGACAAACAGCAAACACAGCACAGAGAGGTGCAAGTTCTCAGCAGCAGCACATGCACACACATTTACACTTTGCTTCCCTCATGTATTTGAAATTAATCTTTCCCTTCCATGAGCACTTGTGCAGGTTAAGTGAATAGGCAGCACTCACAGACTTTTTAAAAGACATAACTGAAGCTGAAACAAATTTATCTTTTAAATTAATGCAAATAATATTTTTGCAGTAGTGCTGCAGAGCTAATCAGCAGTTTCTTCTACTTTGTTACTTAATGAGCTTTGCCAAATATAAATACAATTTTTGAAAGAGGTCAGTACCATCAAAGGACTTGCTTCCTTTCCAACCTAGAAAAACAATCTAAGGAAGTGAATCATTTGCAAGAGCTCTTTGGAGAATCAAAATGGGGTGCAGACAATAAGCTAATTTAATGTCTTATTATTAAAACAAAGCAACACATAAAAGAAAGTTTACTTTCATAAACTGATTACAGTAAGATCTAAGAACCTTCAATACCTCCTTAAGTCTGAAGGGGGGTTAAGAAAAGTTCTGATCAAATGGCTACATGATCAGAGTTCTGTCACTGTTACCTGCCGAACCACATAAAGTGCTTCTTGAATCTATCAATTGACCCAAACTTAGAGATTATAACACTACTTAGACCTAATCAACTGTAGCCAGTGCTGGGTCCATTCAGGTCCATGCTGCCACCATTCAGGTCCTTCCGAAACCCCAAAATTTGACAAAGCAACTATCGGAATCTCACACATTAAAACATATCACATGTGTTTATCCCTGGTTTTTCCTCCATTTTGTAATCTCACATGCATGCATTAAAAAAATTCCTGAACCTAACCCCATAAAACCCATCCAAGCCAAGTCTTAAAAAACTGGGTGATCAAAAATATCTTATTTTTTCCCAAGGTGAAATTAAAGGCTTTGTGCCTGCTAGGACCCAAGTTCATGGCTCAGTGTTTCTCCTGAGACAGTTGATGATGCAGCTTAATGGCGTGATCAACTCTTACAAGGGAAACCACAGAACCTTGAGCTCAGGTTTTGGCAGGTAAGTAAAGGAAGGAGATTTTTGAGGAAGTGGTTTTGAAAGTTTGTGTTTTAAGGCAGTTACAGCAAAACCACAGCCTGAGCAGCCCCTCTCTGCGTGCACAGCTGTGCCACTCACCTGTGCAGGGTTTGATGTCACCTGTGCGCACAAGCCCCGGCACGGGCGGGTCCCAGTCTGGCTTTCACTCACACAGTTGGGTCTGTTCTCCTCGGTGCTCCTTTGGCAGAGCTTTTAAATAGAACACTGGAAGGTAAAACAAGTTTCCTTCAAAATCCAACACAACAGCAAAACAACACAGAACAGCACAGGATTAGTGTAAAAACAGAGTGACAGGGACCCGTGTGGGTTACCTGGTCCAAAGTCACATTCGAAGCTGGGTTAAGTTCAAAGTTAGATCAAGTTGCTCGGGTCCTTAACAGTCTTCTGTTTAAAACCTACAGTGAAGGTTTAAGCACCCAAAATAAGTATTTTAATGGGGGAGCAGCATCTTATTTCCTTGAACACAGGATTGGTACCTAGAAAACCAATTCTCAGTTTTGAGTGCTTCTGTATGTGGCCTTGGGCTAGGTAATCTCCTTGCAAGGTGGGGGCAGTGCTAACACACCTGCTGAGTACATCCCTGTGGAGGAGTTTGCAGTGTCACATACTGGAATCAAGTAAATTAGGCTGTCATTTCTAGTGAAGTAAGAGCTTGGGGTCCAAGACACAGTAATCTGATGCTGAAACGCTCAGAACCAACCACCATGTGCCCAGATGTGTGTTCCTGCAAACCAGTCCTCATCCACACACTGTAGAGCTGGAGGTTGTAATTTCAGGAGTTGCTCTGATCAGAATGGAGAGGTTTGTATCAAAGTGGTCAGGTTTGTACTAAAGCAATCCAGGAAACAACATCCTCCTCTGCCAGTTTCAGCAACATTGGAAATCAACAGAGGGGCTCTGAGCTGCCTTATAGTACCAGTAGCAGGTTCCCCTCTCAGTGTTTGTTCTCCTGGTCACAAGGAAGTTCTAAGACAGCACCAGTGATGCCAAGGCTGCCATGAGGCTTTAAGAGCACTGTCAGCAGTTAGTGCAGCCTCATACTGGAAAACACATTTGGAAGAAGATGTGCTTTACAGGTTTAACAGTCCTTTGGGACTGGGATTACCTTTACCAGGGATTTGGAGAGAACCTTGGGTAACGCATAAATGGAAAGGATAAGCAAATGCTTAAACATTAAAACTTGTTTGTTTGTTTTTTTAATGAAATAGGGTGCTGGAAAGTGAAGAAGGAAGAAAAGGATACTTAGTCTATCCCACCAGCAAGAACCACAGTTCCAGTCAGAAGGGGAGGAAGGCATCACTGAAGGGAAATGGGAGGAGGATTGACTATATGCTCTATACAGACGAAGGTCTCTACTTGGAATGGAAAGTGGTAAGTTTCAGAGTAGCCAAAAAAGCTATAACTTGCACAACAAACTTGTCTGAATGGCACTGCAGCCTGTTCTGCTTGGATTAAACCCATACTCCTGGGAGGACCTGCTGCTTTGCTATTTTCCACTTCTGCACACAGGTACCGTGTTTGTAAAGCTATGACAAAGTTAGGATGAGTTTGAGGATTCTGACAGCAGCACTGGTAGCTGTACTGCTCTTCAAAAACCAACCAACCTCTTTTTCTCTCTCCTTTTAAGCTTTTGCCTAACTGTTTTGCTCGATGCTTTTCCTATGCCTGCAGTCTGAATATTTTTTAATCTTTTCAAGTGTCTGGATGTTTTTTATGCCTATGAAAACCTACCCAAGTTACAACCCTGCAATATGTAGGTAGAAGCTGACATGAGCTACCCAGAGGGAGAACTTGTAGGATGCAGTCTGCTTTCTAGTGTAGGGCCTTGCCTTGTACAGCATTCCATGGTGAAAATGAGGAGCTCATTCACACACGTTGACCATACTCTGCACATGGATCACCTACTGCAGCACTTCAGATGAGTCTGTCTGGAACAACACAGATGTTACTGTAAATGGAAAGAAAAAGTACAACAGATTTCATCCAGACCAGCTCAGCTGGGTGCTACCAGTGGCTCACCTCATCCCCTGCAGCCCACTGACATGCCCTGAGTGGCAGTTCCCCGTTAGCCCAGCCATGCCTGGCTGGTCCCACACTCCTATAATACACCAAGGTAGTTCCAAGAGGCTGAGTTCTGATGTGTGGAATGACAGACTGATTTTTCAGCTCCTTTTCTTACTGTTGTTTTCCTTCTGCAGGAAGTGGAAGAGTTCAGCTTTATTACCCAGTTAGCAGGCCTGACAGACCACCTACCAGTAGCAATGCGTCTCATGGTGTCTACGGGAGAGGATGATCCTTAAAACTGACCAGCTCTGACAGATTAGAAGAGGGAAACATGAATGATATTTCAAAAATATCAGAGGATAAGAATGAACTATTCTGGTGCCACGTTAGGAAATATGACCAGACCTGACCTGGGCTACTCCCAGAAAGCACCAACAATGTGGATCTAAAAAGGGAAGAAATGGAAGGGGCTGTGGCCTAAAGCCACTGTCACAAGTGGCTCAGGCAACAGGGCAGGCCTGTACTACAATGCTTTCACTGTGGACCGAACGGAACCAAGATGGAAGTCCTAATTCCTTCTGAACCAGTGCCATTCTTACTAAAACATGTTTTTATACTAATATATAGCACAATTTAGTTTGTACTTAGTCTGTGAGTTAGTGCCGCTCAATGGTTTTTTGCATCATTTCTTTGTCTAACTACGAAGCTGCAGCTTTCTCTCTTTCTTTAGCCTGTGACAGTTGTAGTTCGTGCTTGCAGCAGCCGCATGCGCCCGCACTGCATGCACCGGAGAGGAACCGGGCACAGCATCCCTGGCAACGGCAGCAGGGAAGGGAGGGCACAAACCACACCCAGCCAAAGCGTCCTGGGACTGGCAAACCCTTCTGGCAGGACAGGTAGACCTTAAACCAAACAACTCTCTTCAATTTGCAGACCAGTATCTTCCTGTCTGATTTAAGGATAATTGAAAGATTTGGAATCAAGACTTTAAGAACACAGTTCCACCCTTATTCCAGCTGTGTTCCCACTGAAATTATGAACTGTTTTGTCTGAATGATGACTCCAGAATCAGGCCTTCAGCTTTCTAAATGCAATTTATTCCCTTAAGAAGAAATAGTTTCCCTGTAATGTCTTTTCTTTCCCATGAGTGGGACAGTTCTGAATTATGGTATGGGATATGTATGTTACAGTAGAGTGAATAGATTCCTGTAGTACCATTGGTAACACCAGAGCCAACATTCTGCCTTAGCTAGAAAGGGTAAGTGGGAAATGAATTGTAAAATGCATGCTAGATATAGAGTAAAAAATAAAACATAAGTGACATTTGGGGGGAAAAAGGTGTAGAACAGTGTAGGATCGATAAGGCAGAATAACCTGACAATTTTCTAAAGGAATCAGTACACTTAAAGGGGAAGTGGAATGTGGCCAGCTGCAGAGTAGAGAATAGAACTGTGACTCTTGGCCTTAGGTAACTGCTTCCCAGGAACAGAGGCTGTTTTGATGTCTGTGAGACGTGATTCTCCATTTGTTATGCACTCACAGACTGAATGGGGGTCTTGCCATCTGATTCATAGGCTCTTTCCATTAAAGCTCTTCAAATGTGGGGCTCCCCTCTGCCATCTTGTCCCCATGACCTGACCTACCCAGCCTCTGTAACCTTAACCAAAATAATGAAAAACTGAGAATCAGGTCCATAACAAGACTTGGCATTTTTTTAGGGATTTAATTTCAGAGGGTTTGTGTTGTTGGGAGAACAATGAGACCCCTTCTGTTTTAACCATTACTTAGTTTCTTCTGCCTATCTCCTGTTCAAGTTTAGTGTTATCTCCTCTTGCATTACAAATTCCCTGTGTTAAGAAGAGTTAACCCAATATTAGATGTACTCTATTAAGTAACCTGTTTTAGTTATGCTGCCCACAAACTCCTGAGGACGCTCTTGTTTTGGTTTAGTTTACACCTGCTGTGAATCAGCTTGAGCTAAATCAGAATAGATCTAAATTAGAAATCTCAGTCTGCACAGCCTCTGGTACTTGCTTAGTTAGCTACAGTAAACAACAGAACTTGTACTTAGATCAGCCTGATTTTGCAAATAGTGAAACTCTTAATAGTCATGACAGTACAGGACTAACAGTATTGGCTAATTCCAAGGAGGCAGCAAGGCCACTGCTCATACTCTCCCTCTGCACCTGGTCTTGTAATATTTTATGCCTCGTTTTCCAGTCCTGGGGTCCCTTCAGCAGAGACTGCCTCTTAAAAGTGTACTGTGCCAAACCGTGGGGTAGTCTGAAGTGTAACCCATGGGGACTCAAAAATGGAACCAGACTCAGTTCCCCTTTTTATAAAATTAGGAATTCAAGTTTACAGAATCAAAGACTTCAGTGTACTACCCCAGTGCACCACCAGTTTCCCACTTTGTATGTCTGTCTTTATACAGAGGGTGCACATATGTGCAATGTGTTTTTCGGGTTTCTTATTGCTCCACCCAATTCAGAAAAACTTGTACCCAAACCAATGCTTTTTAATCCTGTTTTCTACCTTGCTTGTATTTTATTAACCTTTTTTAAAAAACCCAAACAGTACCAGTAGCAATTTGTGTGCTGCCCAGCAGCTATTTCTCAGTACTAAGACTAACTACAAGGTACGGTATTTTTAATAGTTTTCCTAACAATGTAAATTACAATTTGATATCAGTTTCACCAAGTATCAGTTGCAGGAGCTGAATTTGACACTGTGTGGGATACAAACATAAAACTACTGCCAAACAATGTTACATTATTTACAGTAAAACTAACATGGTCTAAATTACTTCAAAATTTGTTCTGTGGCTTTGTGCTGACTAAAAAATCAGCCACTTTCGTCAACTTTTTGAGATATGTTGAGAAATGTTTTTTCAAATTTGAAGTAAACTGTTTTAGATTTCAATGTTCCTAGTTCCTCAGTGCTCAAGAACTGGCTAGCTGTGAAATGTTCTCTTACACAATTTAACACATACATTTAACCAGTGTAAGTAGTTCTTTCTAATTTACTGTCTTAGGGATGTGACTTTGCAAGGGAGTGATGCTGGGAGGTTCAGCATTGTGGCATCACTGTATAGATGCTCCTTGGTTTTTTGCATTGATCCTGTGCCTTCTGATGCCTTGGCAACGCTTGCAGGGCTCAGAGAGTGTCTGTAGCAGTGAGCTGGAATTAACAGGTTTCCCCTTCCAGGACAGTGACCTCCAGGAGAAAAACGAGTTTTGCCTATATCACTCCAACCACCACAGTTCCATCCAATATCCCACAGAGAATCCACTCAGCCAATGCCTGTACTGGCACGATATCAATCATCACAGGCCTTAGGCAGACACTATAGAATAGAATATTTTCATTAATTAAAAAAAAAAAA
>VZRS01005615.1:103736-182476 GCA_013398055.1 Ifrita kowaldi
AAAAAAAAAAAAGAAGAAGGGGCAGGCCTGAAGAGACCATGCCAAGGAGATCAAACCCTGGAAGGCTTTTTCAGATGTCAATCCTACTTTGCTTATGGACAGCATGACCCAATTTATAAGTAGAATGTTATTTATAAGAAATCAAGTTAAGTTTACTCTACTATGCTTATCCCACTTTGTACTGGGATTTCAAGCATCTTCAAGAAATGAGTGATAAGACCATGCTTGGTTTGTTACCTGCCCCTCACCAGGAATACTGCAGATGAAGTATCACCTTTTTATAAAAGCTTGATAACATCTTCTCTTTCCCATGTTCAGTTTGCATTTTACAACAGCACTTCTAGAACAAGTGAACAAAAGACCCAAAGAGGACAGTTGAAAACCAAGCATTTCCAGAAGTTTTGAAGGTGTCAGGCCCTGACAAAGCTGGTAACTTTAGATCACTTCAGAAACGCGCCCTAGAGACAGAGCCACTGAGCACCCACGAGGTAACACCCAGCCTCATGCTGGGGGAAAAGGCATTTTACTCATTCCAGTGGTGCCCAGTTTTATCCATCCCAGCCTGGACACTCAGTAGAAGCTGCCTAAAGCACCCAAACAGAAACTCCCAGAGTCTGGCTCCAGGAGAAGCCTGCAGCCTGAGGAGGTGTGTCCTGCTGGCTGCAGGAGGAGTTTACCTGCCTTGTGCCAGTATCATGACAAAGTTTTATCCCAGAAACACTCTCAGTTAGTCTGGCCAGACCCTCATCCCTACTTGTTGGGTAGGACAGTAAGATTTAAGGAACACACAATTCTAGTAAGGAGGTTGTTTTTTTTTTAATGGCCTTTGTCTGGTGGTCCAGACGAAGCCGATACGACTGTCCCCAGTTTGCTGTCTGAGCTACCCTGGATCATGCAGCAGCACAGCAGTGTCAGCACATATCATCAGCTCACAAATGAAGCAGTTTTGCCTCCTCCTGGCACTACAGGATGAGGACAGAAATACAATTCAAGCACTTTGAAAACCTCCCAGTTTTATCCATTATGAGGGTCAAATTGTTACTGAAGGTCTCACTCTTCCATGCCATCTTGTTTTAAATATAATCTTGATGCTTTTAAAAACTTGTATTATTGCTGAGGTTTAGAAGTCCTATAAGAAGAATAACCTTTTTTTATTTCAATGATTTTTCGGTATTGTATCCTTCTGGAACCTAATGTTTTTATATGGTAAGCACACACCTTCTGACATTTTGTTATAAATGTATTAAAAAAAAAAGGAAATATTTAAATATTTTCATTGGTTTCTTTACCTGCAAGAGAACCACAATCACAGACCTGATAAAAACAAGGTATTTTAAACAATATGGAGGGGTTTTTGTCTTTTATTGGTGCTGAAAGGAATAACTGGTTGATGCAATCAAGATAATAAAATTTTAAGGCTCAAATGATTCTGTGCAGTCACTTTCTCTGGTTTTGTGATGTGGAGACTGATGTCACCAACAGAGATCTGACTCCAAATCACAGTCTGGTGGGTGGGTCAAGTACATCTCACTGTGCTACACCTGTTCTAGTGAATCTGCAGAAAATACAGGGTGAAGAAATGAGTCCCTTTAACTCCCCCTGCACTGCCCAAACACCCCCTGCACAGACACCCCGAGCAGTTTTCCAGGTGTGCAGCCTTCCTGCAGAGCATTCCCCGTGCATCTCACGCCAGGTCCCTGCTTTAAGGACAAGGATCTGCACTGGAGCCTGCCAGTGCCTGGCCCCAGACTGCAGGAACAAGGCAGGATGCAGGAGCACAGCTGGGAACCACAACAGTGATCTGGCCCCTGAGCTCAGGCAGAGCAGGTTTTTATGTCTGTGCTGTCCAAAAATAAAAAAATACACATCACACCCCCTGTACAATTGTTGATTTAACAAAACAATGTCAAGAGAAAAGAATCCATTTTACTGGTTTAGTCTATCTGAACAGTCCTGCAAAAGCCAGTAGGGAGCCCCTCCTTGAAGGATTTATTTTTTCCACAAGCAGAAAGGATGAAATCAGTGGAATGCAAATGAGTAAGAAAGAGCCCAGTGCACAAGTTTCTTGCCACTGCCTCAGGAAGGAACCACCCCATCCTGTGGGACAGGACATCAGAGAGGGATTTCTGCAGCTTTCTCCATTGTTGCACAGGTGATTTTTGTCTGCATTCTGATGCTACCATAGCTTTATACTTTCACAGACTAGATTTTCCAGTGGTAGATTCTTAGATTGCCTCTCTTGCAATACCTGACCTATTTTCCCACAGCTACAGTTTGTTATTATGTGAGCAGCTCATGAGTGGGTTCCCTTCTATGAAGTGCTAAGGAACTACAAGTTAAAAACACAGTAATTTCTTGGATATTTGCATATTGCAGACAGTTATAGGAACAAGTACAGAAAACTGCAGCTCCTTCCTGCTCCCTGTGCCCAGGGGTTGCAGTGTAGTTCATGAGGAACTCGTGCCCACAGCTGCCTGTGGGTCAGCACTGTAACAGCACTGCCATCTGCCTCTTTGGCTATTTTACAGACTCCCTTGGCAAAGCACCTATTAAAACACAAGCCTCCCTATCCCACTGAAATTCCTGCTCAGAATGCTGCTAAAACCATTATTCTTGTAGCCCTTTTCTCTCACTATTTAATACTTTGGTGTAGCAATTCTCCATGTTGCAGCAAACTGAAGCGGCTCATCTGCATTTTTGTGACCTTTCAGAAGACTGTTCCAGATTTCCCATCTACCACTCCTAAATCTGTATGCCCATTTTCTTCCATACTTTCCCTGACATTTAGGGAAGCCTCCAAGAAGCCACTTGTGAAATCAGTGTGTGGGGCTTGCTAGGAAGACTGGCAGGAGAACAACAATCCTCTTTCTCATCTTTTACATAATGTTAGATTTAACCACTGCTCCTTACAACCATTAAATGTGGACAGGAAGAAATATGCATTAATTGAAGGAAAGATTAGAAGAAAATGTGAGGAGAAAAAAAAAATCTGAGAATAGTTACACAAAAAGATCATGGAATCTCCACCAACATTTAACTTAGGATGTATATTCCCCCTCCCCAAACACCCTCAAAACTCCTTTCTGAGTCTGATAAACATTTCATACTGTTGCAGATCACATGAGCTGCTGAGGTTGTGCTCAGCTACTGATACCTCCCCTGTGGTACCAAGAATCACACCTGAATGGTCAGCTAATCAAAAAAGGAGATTATCTGTAGGAGAAAAATGCTACAGCTTTCCTGTGTGCTTTAAAGGATGAGATAATTGAATACAACCACAAAATAAAGGGGCATTTTCCACATGTTCCCATTAACACACCAACTTTCAGCTGGCTCCCCTGTCTGTAGATGGTGTAATTCCTAGAAAACAGCACCTGCTTACTCTGCCCCTCTGGAAATGTCTCTAAGCTGATGCTTCACCTTCTGTTGCTCCCACAGGAGCATCTCACCAACTCACAGAGTGCCCAGCATTGCCAAACCCTCTCTTTCCCTTTTGTATGTAAACCTTTGATGTCTCCAAAGCCAAACCCAGCAGAATAACTTCAAAGTGCTTCAAGTGCCTCAGTATTTGGTAGCCAGGTGTGTCAGAATATCCTTTGTCTGGGTAAACACTGCAACAAAAGCCTAAAGCTCCATACAGTGTTCACTGTTACACTACAGCTGGTACACCAGGGTTTTTGCCAAGCTCTGCTAAAGCTCCTCAAGCCACGGCAGCTTGTGTCCAAAGCAACCAAAAGCCTTAAAAGCCCCATTCCTATCTGCAAATGATTTGAGCCTTCCAAATCCCAGCAACAAGATGCGTCAGTGAGCTGAGCTCAATAGAGACCTTAATGTGATCCTGAATGCTGGGCTGTCATTAGGACATGGAATATTGATATCCCTGACCGCTTTGCACCCGGCTAAAATGGAATTTGCCTCAGAGATACACACATTAAACACTGTATTAGCTACTAACTGATAGAAATCCTTCTGCCTTAATGAGACCAAAGGGAGGATGGTGGCCAAGACACCGCAGTGTCAGACCAGGGAACCAGAGCTGCCTGCAAAGGACAGTGTCTGCAGGGCAGGGGGGACAGACCCCACAGGTGTGACCTGGGACCCACAGATGTGACCTGGGACCCACAGATGCTGAGCAGGATGACTCACAGAGTTCAGGATGCAGCTGTGCTGAGAACTGCTTCATTCCACAACAATGTTAGTGTAATTTCAAGATTCTGGATGCAGGGATGTCCCACCCCTGGAAGTGTTCCAGGCTGTGTTGGATGAGACCCTGAGCAACTTGATCCAGTAAATGACATCCTGCCCATGACAGAGGGGTTGGAACTTGATGGTCTTTAAGGTCTTACATTCCAACCAAAGTCTTTCTGGGATTCTGTGGATTCAAACAACTGAAGGGGTTTCCAATGCTGCCACAGCATCACATGCTGCAATGTCTGCTCAGAAGCCTCTGAACACTTTGCTAGTGTGATGTGGGAGTTCAGAACCTGTAATTCTCCAGTGGCAGTGTATCTGATCCCACTACAGTGAACAGAAAGAGATGAGCATGATGAGGGGAAGATGACATCTTTCCACATCAAAAGTAATTAGGTACCTTTGTTCTCATTAAAGAGGTTTCTGAACTTCTAAAAGAGCAGAGTTTGAACACCCAGCCCTGCTACACTTTGGGCAACATCCTCACTACCTTTTCAGACCTGCCTTGGTATAATTGTTACCTTCTTTGTAATGGGTTCTCAAATACCTTTCAAAGGCCAATCCAGTATTTTGAACACCTAGAAAAATCCAGCTGGATCTTTCTCTACATTTAAAACACTTCCCCTGAGGTCAATTGCCACACTACCACCAGCTCCAGCAAAGCCAACGTGGAATGTTTTATATTGCTTAGTGAAGACATCAGAGTATCAATGAACAAAAGGCAGCTGCAGGTTCTGCTGGACACCAACCAAACAAAAATCCCAGGCCTAGCACGATGCCAAGCACTATGCTAAATAAATTTCTAATGAAAGGTGTATCACACAAGACAAACAGATTCTCAGTATGCAACCTGGTCCATTCTCTCTACCCCAAAATCAGACTGTTATGAAACAGGTAGTTAAAACTCTATTTTCTGTTATTCCTTGGTTACATTTAATTTCTCTTTTCCACATTTGCCAACGAAGTTATTTATAGCCACAGCAAACTCAGACTTTTAACCAAACTTGTCTTGTGTGCCACAGTAAGCACATAAGCAGGACTCCATGCTGCAGCCACTTCATTATGAGTGCTCCTGAAACTCTGTGCCACTTTTGAACTCACAGAGCTTACCTGGTGAGATCCCTTTTGCCCACAGCTGACCTCGAGTGTCCTTTCACCTCACAGCAGAAACCTCATTATGCTGCAGCTCTGTTCCAATGGCAGAGCAAATGAGAAGCTGTAAATGTAGCAGAAAGAAATGCTAAGTCTGGTCAAGCACTGGGCAGTGGCTCCACACCCAGTATAAGAGGTCCTTGTCCAGGCCTGGATTCCTGGGCTGACAATTAGAAGAAGGTTTCTGACCACATGACCAGGAAAGTTCAAAACCAGCTTCCAAATGACCACAATGGAATGCAAAATAAACAAAAAAAAATCCTCTCTGAAGCCCCAATGCTTTTAAAACAGAGCTGAATGTATTTTTACACAGATTCTATGCATGAGCCCAGCTGCAGGAAGGGATGATACAGAACAGCCCAGAAGGTCCCACTCATTCCCGTGCTTGGTTTGAGGACAGGGGGAGAGCACAGAATCTCTTCTGCTTCTGGGTTATGCTTATTTATATGGGAAGCATAATTATCTGTTTGGGACCTTCAGTTTATTATTAAAAAAACCCCAACACTGCTATTTTTATTCATGTTTTAAAGGTGGACAGAACTAGAGCTTACAAGCAGAAACTCTTTAAGTGTGAATAGCTGCCTGTCAAGGCTCTGTGTGAGAAGACTGTACTTAAAGCACAGGGGGCAGGGGGGAATGGAAGGAAAAGGAATAGGAGGAGATACTGGATCTACAGACATACTGCAAAGATAGGAGAACATCTAAAAAGATTAAAAGAAATGCAACAAAAAAAGTTAAGTACATTAAGAAAGATTAAATGGCCCTTAATTGCTCAGGAAACGTTCCCCAGAACACACACTGCTGACTAGTTCTGTTGGTGACAAGCATGACTACACCTTGCCTTTATTTTTAGACATGCTTTTCTTGTTAAATCTTATTTTAAATGTAATTATTTGATTAGTTGTTGCCCAGCCAACCCAGGGAATGCAAATACAGACTGTCTCAAAAAGAGAGTCACAGCTCTCAGCTTCTCGGGGAGGTAAACAATGGAGCAGTGTATCTCATTCCCAGCTAGAGGCAGGGACACAAGTGGAATATTCTCCCTGCAAGCAAAGGGATATGGGCAGCAGCATCCAAGAAAGCAGCAGGAAGCTGGCAGTGGATGTAAGGCACTGCATCAATCTGAACAGATGATCTCCTGTGAGAAAATCCCAGTATTTATTCAGGGCCTGCCTGACTGGCACAGGGACACAACAAAAATGGCACCATTCTAAATGGGACACATCTGCCATCGAGGGAGCCCTCAAAGAGTGGGATAAACAGCACCTGAAAGGGCCACATCACATCCTCACCAAAACCTCCCACTGATAGCTGTACTGACACCCTGGAACGAGGAACACGCTGACAACCACGTTTGTACATTAACACACCCACAATGGGGCACCAGGAGCTCAGCCTGGGCACTAATCTGGTTTGGGAAGCACTGCTGAGATGGTCTGAGGTGCTGGTGCCCCTTTTGGAAGGGAAATGCTGCTTATGCCTCTACCCTGCTGCTTCATTCATGTCATCTGTGACATGAAATAAACCCCTCAGCCTGGCAGCAGCACACATGGATGAGACTGGCCTTGAAGTGCTTCGTGCCTGTGACAAGCACAGAAGAAAACACACAAACATTAAATGTTTTGTCAGTACAGACCCATGCAGCCTGTGGAGCAGAGCACTCTGCTACAACAGACATAAAGCCTGTTTTGTACTGAAATATGAAGACATTGTCTTTCCTAGATATTTTTCCTTCTTCCCCTTTTGAAGACTTTTTTTCATGTATATTGCGGGGCATGTGTCAAGATAATGCAAGAAAATATAAAAACCTATAAACATTTAACACAGAAGTTGACTTCACAGTTCATTTATTCTGCTGTGCAACACTGAAGGAACTGCTAGTTTTTGTTGACCACTAGTCAGTATCAGCAAAAATTGAAGGGCCAGGGCAGGGCAGGGGTAGAAATTCATTCAGTGCATGAAGAAGAGAGGGCAGCTTCCCTAACAGTTTCATACAAAACAGAAACACAGACTAAGCCATCATAATGCAATATGCCAGCACAGTTTTCAACACAGAGCTGTAAGGTATTAACACACTGCCTGCACCAAACCCTCCATCCTTGGCTTGCAGACCTGGACACTCAGGACTAGAGCTCTCTAATGGCACACAGGCTGCACAAGAGAACTGCTATAACTTACCACACCTTCCCACAGCCAAGGCCTCTTCAGCGCATTCAGATAAAGCTTCGGGTTTGTGCATCAATTCCAAAAGCATAAACTTTAGATGAAATGTATTTCTAGGCAGAAAGAGCTTTTGCTGAAGAGAGGTTCAAGTCCCTAATTCTGGGAGACTTCCTGGCTTGCTTTCCTGTCAGCTCTGAGAGCTCTGCTCTGCTCTCAGGACCAGCCTGGCCAACAGGGACACGGGTGCTGCAGGAAGGAGAGATGGGAACTGATTTTAAGCAATGCCAAGGGTCACTTAAGGGCCCATCACCTAAACTCCACTGAAGTAATGAAACTACTTGAGGTGGAGTCCAAAGACCATTGCTACTCAATAGAAACAGGCAATGAGAAACATTATGGAGAACTCTTAAATAGCATCAGCTCAGGAGGTAAGAGACACAAAACACCAGTGCTGATTTAAAACAGCAGGAACATGAGCAGTCAATACTAAAGCCACTGCCTTGGCCCCCAGTACCATGTCCCAGCACGCCAGGACAAACACGTGGCATAACAGCCAGCGAAATTATATGGTCTGAATATTCTCTTCACACCAGTTCATTACTCCTGTGTGTTCTTGGTGCCCTCGGGCTGGAAGTCACACAGACGCACTCAACACATGAACTTTTGTTTCTCAAGTCCCACTATTGCTCACAAAACACAGCCAGCCTCTCGCCAGCTGCTCTCTCACTGTGGGCTGGCAGCAGGAGCTGACACATCTTATTTTAGGTAGGACACAGCCCAGGGCACTGCGATGCACAGGGAGGGGTAATGAGAACGTGTCCATCCCCCCCTGCAGCTCAGCCCCTCAGGAGCCTGGCAGGAAGGGGCACTGGGACACGATGGAAGCTTGGGGACATCCCTGGCCAAGTGCCCCCCTGGGCACCAGTTCTGTGGAGCCTCTGGTTCATCCCAATTCTGGATGCACTCCCAGCCTTCCCACCCCACGTGAGGGTGCCTCATCCTCTCTCATCAGCCCATGGGCACAAGCGACTTTGGTGCTGCCTGTCAGGCAGGCACGAGATGAGGCATGCAGACCTACTGTACAGAGCCTCCAACCATTCCTAGAAACACTGCAGCTGAGCAGGGATATGGCATTTTGGAGTGCCGCAGTGGAGGCTGTTTGTGTCTCACTCCCACCTCATTCACCGCCACAGCTCAGTTTATTTGCTGATTGTCAGGAGTGTGAGTAATTGGTTTCTTAGATACCCTAACAGGAAGCCAGCAGGCGCCTTATGTGAGGACAGATAGGACCCACCACCCTGCAGAAGCAGGAGCACACTCAGTAACCTGCAGCACCCACTCCTTCTCCCAAAGCATGAGAACACCACTTCCCCAAGGGAGTGATGCGCAAGGCAAGAGAGAGCAGAGGCTGTGGAAAACGACAGGAGTGAGAGGCACAATCCACAGCAAAGGGGCTGCTGCAGCTTGTCATGCAGCTGCACTTCAGCAAAACCCTGAGGAAGAGCCAGAGGGTACATGGCCAGTCTTAAGGCCAAGATACCCTGGGACTGTGCCCACAGCTCTGTGAAGAGCAGCCAGACTTGCAACTGCAGGGCTTTCCCGTGGCACAGAGGAAGATCATCGGCTCTCATTCATTCATTAGTGCCCTTGTCCACAAAAGAAGCATCTTCAGGGCTCTCAAATCCTAGACAGAATCCTCCTGGGGGGAAAAAAAGTGGGTCATCTTCATGATAGCTTATAAAATGAGACCAAAGCTCTATAGCTTTGTAAATATATATATTTAAATATGTAATTTTTATATAATATTAATATATTTTACATGTGTGTTAAAACCCAGGTGGTTTTAATTACTGAGCTATCCAAGGATTTACTGCCTCTGAGTCTTTATCTGCTGCATCTCGGTCAAACCTCATAAGGCTGCATCTGAAATCACACTGTGCTAAGAAAACAAATGATTAAAGCAGAGCTGGGGAGTCAGGGGATTAGTCTATTCTGCACGGCCTTGAGCAAGTCATTTTTAGCTCGGAGGCTCTAATCTTATAGTGAGCCTGGGGCAGATGAAACACTCACACACCCACACAAAGCACACTATGTTTTTTTCTCATCTGAAAAATAGAGATGACAACACACACCTCTCTGAGAAGCATCTTAATCACTAATCTGCATTAAATGCTTGGAAATGTGAAGTATTACAATGATTAAGTACCAAACCAAATTAACATTTTGCAATGCTATCAGAGTCAATAAGGTAGAATGACAACACAAGCACCCATTGTATTCAGCTCACAATCATTCATTGGAAAAATCCAACACTAGGAAGCTGCAATAGTCTCTTCCCCCCCTAACAACCAGCTGTAACTACAAATAGAATACAAAAGATGAGTGACTAAATGAATTAGTCCTGAACTGCATCCTCTATCTTGTTAAATGCAGGAAGCCCACACAGAGCAGTTTCAAAGGGACTAATGAAGGAGAAAAGCAAGCTCTAGGATCTCAGTCCTTGAACTGCCCAGCCTTCAGACAAAAGGTACCAGTTCTGCAAATAACGGAACAAATCTTGCAGCTGCCTGACTTAGAAAACATCCTTTAAAATGCAAGACTTGTCCTTCATTAGGACCATGACAACTTTGCTGTCCAAGGAGTACTATTCACTCTGTGTGTCCAGCATGAGACAGTTTGTTGCCTGCCTGCTTTCACAGTAGGTGCAGGTCCGGATTAGATTTACTAGCAGTTGTCACCTTTTGCACTTTTGCACATACATGTATGTACAGTGTATCTCCTAACACCACAAGTGTTATTTGCACGAGACAGCTGCATTGCAAGCCTCTGCATTTTCCTGATTTATAATGCGCTAGAAATTTTGAAGCGGGTTCTCAGCACCCTCTTGTGGAGCTCTGCTGTGGTAACCACCACATCTTAGTAAAATTACATCACAATTCAGAACTACAGAACAGTTACTTCTGCAGTAAAGCCGAAATTGAGAAGTTAAATTTGAATGGCAACACTTGGTAGTTTATTATGGTTTTTAACACCTGACTAAAACCCATGTCTTGCATTAAAAAAGCTGCCCAGCTATACACTGGCTCTATTGCAATACTGTAATACTGTTAGTTCAGTGCTGACAGAGGATCCTGCTTCTATTAGAACGTGCATCTGTGCCTGCAGGCCTAGTCAGGATCAAAGCTGCTGTCATTTAGAAAAAAAATTGCCTGTGGTGGCAGCACAGAATAAGTTCCTTCCAAGAGAAAATAGGATTCTTGCTCTGCTTATTAAGATGCCCATAGCCAGCAGCTCTTCCAGCTCGGAACCTCACTGCAATGCTTCTGTCAGGTCTGGGAACAAATGGGAGGCTGAATGCTGCTCCTGGGTAATGTGTTTTTTTGATAAAGTGGCTTTCCACCCCCAAGTGCGTGCTTGCAGTAAAATGCCCTCTGGAAGAGGACAGAGATAGAAGCAGTCTTTTATTTTGCTCTTGCACACATGTGTAAGAAATAGCCAGTGTCCCTCTGTAAGCAGCTGTTTTCCACACAATTTACAGACCACATTAGGTTTTTAAGCCCAACCTGAAGAATTTATGTAAGTCAAGGAAGACTGATACATGCAATAAATAGTCCTAATCACACACACATGTGGTAAAGGCTTGCCTCAACATAACAGCTCCCAGCAACTTTAACCAAATCCTTAAAGCAGTTGCAGTGCCTGTCTAAATGCACAAGCCAAACCACCAAGCATTAGTGATGCTGGAAACTCTAACTGAACTAAAATATGCACAAGGTTTCTTGAGCATATCCATCAGATTCTGCTCCTCTAAGGAACCCACAGGTGCTAAAATATGCTCAGCATTCCATCCTTCCAGTGGTTTGGGTTTTTTTTTTTGATAGCAGCAACACAATTTCTGCTCCAGGTATGCTGAAATTTAGTATGTTCTTCCTTATATTCACACAGCAGACAGCTCAGCCCTGGGAGCACAGCTCTGCAGACTGCTGCTACTGCATCCAACCTCTGCCCCTCCCCTTCACTGCACTCACCCCTGAGAACCTCTACAGTCCCAAGTCTCACAACACCAAAAGGGTTTAAAAAGGATGCCCGACAGTCACTATCCCTGATATCCACTTCAGGGACCACATAACTTCAACATGTGTTAACACTGATAACAAAATACAAATTCCCATCAGCGTGGATTTCTTCCCTTTGGCATTTTAACAAATTTATGTTTTATTTTTTCTTAGGAAGTACAATTCAGGCACATCCATACACAGTTATTTTTGAGGAAGTTAATATTACACAATAAAATACTGTGAATTTGTTTGTGTTTTTTTCCTATCTCATTTTTTCAAACATATAAATTAAAATACATTGCTATTAGTTTTGTGTTCCCTATAGAACACTGTACTCTTTTGCTGGATCCAGAATGACTTGTGCAGTTAAATGCACTTTCAGAAGCAATTTCTACTGCAGAACAAGAACAGCAGCTCATGCTTCCTGTGTCAGGCCAGACACAGGAGTTACAGGACATAGTCAGGAGAAGAGCAGCTGTACAATGTCAGCCTTTTTCAGCCTTGCACAATTGTGCCTGTGCCTTTTAAAAAAAAATAAAGGGCCAAGCCTTTACTATTTTAAAGGCTTGGCCATATTATTGTTCCCTTTCCAACTGTACTGTGTACAACACGTAACAAAGAGATTTGCTACCATACTTTCTGTGGGCTAGGCACAGTGTATCAAAATTAAAACCGTTTCATGAACAGCAACCTATATATTCCAGTAAGGTCTGTAAGAGATGACAGACTAAAGTTAAGCCTCTTAAAAGTGCAGTTTTGAAAAGTGAAATTCACAGACCTCAGCAGGAGCTGCAGGGTTTCTCTTCATCAGGAAAATGGGTCTAAAAATTTAGGAATATTTCAGATGGCTTGTGGGTCTATAAATATGATCACATGGTTAGGAAAAGAAAAAGGAAAAATTTTTACTCACAGGAATGATATATCATGGTGACCAGGAAAGCAGAGGAGAGGAGGCTCCTGCTGCCTTGTGACTTCTTCATGGTATTCCTTTCACTCTGCTAAAGCTGCTGCTCAGAGGAAATAGGAGTAGCTTTGTAACTGTTATCCCTGTGGGTGGCTGACACAGTTTGGGACTGGCAGGACATTGATTGTCTATCAAAACCTTAATAGGTCACACATGCAAAACAGATACACCAATTGATTGTTCATCTAAAGCAGAACTCATTTCATACAATGCCAATGGGATCTGGAGAGCAACTAAGAAAACCTCAGCAGTTGTTGTGCTACTGCAGAGCACCTTACAACCCAGCCAAACTGGCAGGTGTTATTTACACCTCTGATGGAATGAGTTTAGGTCACATTTTTAACCATATACAGAATATCATGTATCTCAGAAAGATTTGCTTTTTAGACTACTCCCATTCTTTTCCTTTTGTTTCTGATCAGACTACCATCAGTTTGTCACTTCCAACTAATTTGAATATGTACATTTTCTAATTTCCAGTCACAACTTCCCAGATTTTGGTTACTGTTTGGCAAAGGACTCTTCAAAAATGCAGCATCGCAGAACATCAGCTCCAACAGAACATCAGTGCACCATAGTTTAATTCACTGGCCATTTCAGCTTAGAACCAGCCACAACTTAGACAAGTCTGAGAGCAGCTAAGCTGTTTCCTTATCCCTATTAAGTGTACTAATATACATATGTAGCTTGACTTGGATTTTTTTTGTGCACTCTGGAGATTATTTCCCATTCTACATTGACAAGAGCACAGCATAGAAACAGATGTGTTTAACTCACTTTTCTCTAATGTCAGTGTAAGGCCTGGTGTCCTCACATGCATGATATGCCATGACATAACCAACTGCTACTGTCAAGTCAACTGCTCTGCAGCTCCTTAACACTGGGTAAAACCCTGAAAGAGATGATTTAAAGCACGTGTATATATGGATATAAAAACCCTGACAAGAATACCTGTCTCTAAGAAATGGCTCCTCTCTACCTCACTAACTGTATTTTGAAAAGAAATCCAAAAAACTTAGAAGTATGTTTCAGAACAGTTTGCTCTCTGAACACAAGAAAAGAAACCGCCTGCTATACAAAAAAAATATGGTATGTTTATTATAATTTAGGAATAGGAACAAAAGGAAAGTATTTTATAATAGCTTAAAATCCATGGCAATCTCTCCTGTCTTTGTGTCAAAATTTATAGCATATCTGACAGCAGTAGGGTCCGACAGAATTTCTGATTCAATAACAGAGCTGAAGAAATAAACAGCTTGCTTGCAGTGAGGATTCCATTCACAGTTTCCCTACAGGAGAGAGTTAAAAGTGAAAGCAGTCAAAATCGACAGTATTATTACTATACAGTAACAATGCAGTAAGAGTTCTTGTTCCCAGCTGAGCACACAATGATCAACAGTTACCATTTACACTGCCATCCACTCCACTATGGAACACATAACTTGAAATACCACCTGCTACACCACACACTGAAGCCACTGAGTTAAAAATGGATTTGGTCAAAGAATATTGAGACAGAATACTAAAAATACTTACTCCTTCCCCTCCAAAGTTTTGCTTTTGTTAAACTGAGATGAGGTTATTTGTATGAAAAAACTCTACTTTGATCTAGTATCCCATTTAAATTCTGAATTTGATTCCAAACTAGGGAGCATTTGGATGTAAATCAGACTCTCCCATTTTAAGGTACATTTCCTGCTCCCCACAAAAACATGAACAGGTATTTTTACTAATTCTGACTACACAGTATTCAAACAGAGCAACAAGGGGCATTACATAATCCAAGTATGGCCAACAGAGACCCGCTGCAAACATACAGACTTTGATGTAATAAGTTAGATTGAAGAGATACCTTTTCATTTGACATTTGCATCAGTCCTGTACTGACAGAGACATCAGCAGCAAGATGATATTCCATCCACAGAACTGCTCCATGGCTCTTGCCTTTCCTGGGAAGAGGGGCAGGATAAAACCTGTTACTGTACACAATCCTGGCAGCTTAAACACTGCACTAGTGTTTAAGTGAGAGCTGTAAGAGCATGAACAACTCTTTCCTTAAAAGAAAGCTGAACAGCTGACTGAGTTGGTAATTGAGGGCAGCAACTTTTAAAGCATTTGCAGCTATGAGATCCAAAAAAGGCATGGAGGAGAACATGTCATAACTACATCTGCTCAGCAGCACAGCCATTTAACCAGCACTGAGTAACATGGCATAAATTACACAGCATACACTGAGAACTTCCTTCAGAGAGCCCAGTTTCTATTGACTCTGAATTTAGAGGAAATATTTACCACACACACCATGTCACTTCAAGAGCCTGCTCCATAAGGAGCAGAGGTCATGCCAGTGTGCTGCCTGTAAACACAACTGCTGCAAAGGCACAGAGACCCCACACAGATGGCTCTGGAGTCTATAAAAGCTTGAATTTTGTTTAATGAGAAACACAGCCGTGTTTGAGCTATGTAAGCTCCATATAGTTATAAAATAAAACTTTCTTGGTTCTTAATTCTTAACAGCATTTCAAGTTTAAACACATTTAAGCACAGTACACAGTTATAGAGGAAAGTATCTCAGAAGATGTGGCAAATACAAAGATTGCCAGGATTATAGTTAGAAGGAAGAATAGCATATACATTAAAAGCTATTAATACAATGATTTTAAAGCTATTAAACATAATAATCCATTCATTATTAAATACAGTAATCTGACAAGCTAAGTAGGAGCTTTTTCTGCAAGAACTCAGCAATAGGCAACAAACAGGAAGATTAAAAACATCCAGATAATGTTTTATTTTCTCTTAACTATAAATTAATCTATTTAAATATTAAATCACAGTGACAGCTAGTAAAATGTTATTTTTTTAAACAGAGGCATATTACCTAATCTGATAATATCTAATATTATTGGATTATTGTTATAGCCTATTGTGAATAGCCATAGGAAGTTTGTGTCAGAGCAAATTCCAGAACCTTAGGTCACATTATTAAAAATTGCCAAGTACATTTGCACCAGTTAAGTGTAATACACTTAAAAGACCTCTGAACTCCTCTAAAGAGCTTGAACAGGAGGTAAAAAAATGGATGATGACAAGAGTATTTACTGCATTGAGAAAACTGACCGTAAGAGTTTTACAGAGCCCTCGGTGCTGAGACAGTGTCGTGGTACAGTCTTTGTGAAGTCAAATGTCAAAACTTCCTGTGGGTCTGAGAGTGACTTGCAGGGATATTCCCACAGTGGGTGAGGTTCTGCTTCCTTGGATTCCCTAAAATTCAGAGAATCCTGAAGAAAGGAAAGAATAAAATTAACCGAAAATGATAGAAATGCAAACAGTCCGTGTTTTTAAGTTAATTATGGGTCCTGAACCCAGAGTATTTAAGCAATAAAGCTGCACGAGGGCAGGACTGCACTTCTCAGGCACAAGGGAAAAAATGTCCTACATATGTGAAACCAAATGCTGTGATTGGGGCCCTCAGCCCTGAAACAGAAACGGGCACTTTCAAAACACAATGCATTGACATTTTCTTCTCCCTCGAGATGAATTCCACTCTACAACTGCCTGTACTCATCCACAATTACTGTAAAAGTAATCTCAATGGCTAACTCAAATATGGATATTGACAGCACAGCTCTAGAAACTGACACAAGTAAATCTCAAACAATGGGGTACTGCCTAATACACACGTTTTTCAACAGTCATGCTTTATTAAGTCAAACTGAATTTTTGTTTTCCTGAGACTTGTGCTGAAACGATTTTTCTTACTTTAATCATATCATCCATAGTCTGGACATCAAAACCTTCACAGATGCCACATGGACTCCGGATTCTCCATAAGTCCTACAAATGAAAACAGGATTTTATTTGGCTTTATTAAAGGAAACAGGAAATTTTAAAATAATTTTAGCTGCAGCTTAGACATTTGATAGCAAGCCAGATAAAGACTTTTTACTGTGTATATATTCCTAAACCATTACAACTACTGCAAGAATCAGAAGATAATCCTGGGAAAAGATTTTTTGACGTCAGTTAATTCTTTGATCACTGTTTTCAACTCCTCTAAAGAACATTTCTTAAAGTCTCAGTGGGTAGCTTATTTTAAGGCAGATATGGATTTACCAAGATTTAACCCTTACAGCACCTCCACTTTCACTACCTAGCACAGGTAAGTGCTCCCAGCAGCATCAAACATCTCACAGACTACCAGAGAACCACACTTCACTTTAGGCCCCCCAAGGTGGAGTGAGATCATTTTAGCCACTTCACACCATGCCTCCCATTGACTTTAGCAACCCACTGGACAGACCATGATTCAGTTCAACATTTGCCTTCTCTTAGACCTCATTAATGGTCTCTTAACATGACCATTCACTAACTATAGATATATACACTTTTTATTACCCGCTCATTGTTGCACTTACTCTCAAATGTTCCTGCTTTACAAGCAGGCAGCAGGACTACTGTACATTTAAACAAATACTTTTATAATTTCTGCCTGAATACAGCATGAACTAGAGACTCTCAAGACTCTCTGAATGGCACACCCAGCAGAACTATCAAAACAGACAGGCAGCACCCTGCTCCCTAACTGCAATTACGGATGAAACAAGTTTATACCTGAAGTAATCCCATCAAATTTTCTCCTGGATCCAGATTTTGCTAATTTCTTAACCATGATGACATACCCATTCTGAGAAGACAGAACAACCTACAGACCCTGCTCTGCAGGAGACCTTGCAACACTGTGTCTATTCCCTCTGTCTAAACAGAAACTGGTAAATGCAGAGGTTATTTTAAAAATCCCACAGATTCCAGTCTTTGAGTCTAGATTCACCACTGAATAAAGAAGAAAATTAAAGCATCAGCTTTGGGGATAGCTTAATGGAACAAAATACAAGTTAAATGTTCTATCAAAATGTTTATGTGGAATCATCTCTGAACAAATCCGGTATATGGAAATGTAAAACTAAGGCTTAGGTGACATAAATGTTACTCTACATTCTGCTGCTAGACTGCTGAATAACCTTCAGTTGTCACTGCATGCTTTGGTTTCCTCATCCAGACCATGGAGAGAATAATGGTTACTTCCTTACAAAATGCTTTGAGTTCTAGGGAAGTAAATCCTCTAGATAAGAGAGCATGGAATTAAAATTTATTGCTTATTTCAATCTGATTACTCTTGATTAGTCTAAGTATCTGCTCCCTATTACAGGATTCAGCTTTACATTATTTACTCAGGATATACTTAAACTCTGTACATTTTCGCAGAAAACTGAAAAAATGTGCATCACAGTTGATTAGTCCCAGAGGGAAAAAGTGCAAACCCATTTTCACATGCACAAATCAAAGGCAGAAGTAAGACAACAAGGTTAAAGGGCATTTGAATAAGGAAACTGCTAAGGGAGAGAAGGCTCAGACACAAAAACTACCCAGCTGGTGAGCCAGAGGGGAGAAAAAATGACAAAAAAGACCTGGCACTGTTAACAGATAAACTGAAGGCTGTGTTTATGTGAAAATTCATTAGATTATAGGAGTTTTTACCTGAAGATATGTATATTTATTTACACAATGCCAGACTACAGAGTTCCCTCACTTAAGCTATTGGACTTTACATATTAATGATGAAAGTACTTCATTAATTTCCATTGTCATTGTAGGTAAGCACTTCACAATCTTTAGGTACAAAGTCCTTAATAACTGAAAAAATTAAGTTCATAACTTTGTACAGTATCTGAAATATGACTTTTCAAAGTATTTTTAAGATGTGCTCATATTCAGAGCTGTGCACAGCCTTAAGCAGTTAAAAAGAAACCCCCACACAATTAAGAATCCTGCCTACAGTCTTATAAAGCCTCATTTCAAAAAATGGCATGCTGCAGAATATCTACTTGATACATATATTTATATATAGTATATATAATAAAATATGGAATTTTATAAATAACCACAACTGTCACATGCTTCAGCAGTCTCTAAATAAATATTTTAAAACATGCAGCCCTTTCGTTTTAAATGGCAAAATTGCTTTAGTTGATTTGCTGACAAGAGATGACTGAAACAGCAAAATTCACCTTCAAGATATCAAATAATCTTTTCTCAGGTGGTAAGCACAAAACGTATTGGACGGTATTAAGATGCAATAAAGTTATAATTTAGAAGTCCTGCAAGAATACTCAGTTTTAAGTGGATTTGTGTAAATATCTAAACAATCTCACCTGGAACTCCACAATCATCATGTGCAGAGAAGCAGACTGAGGTAGCACAGTGACATTGCTGGCAAGGTGAGTGCTCACAGCTGTCCTGGCATACCAGAAATACAGGTTATGCCACGGCAACAGACTTGTAGTGAAAAACGGCTCTCCCACAAGGACAGAAATCTTGGCAAAGAAAGGAAGACATAAAAAGCATTGTAATAAAGTACAACAACTCACAACACAGGCTGGTTAGATCTTCCATTAGCAGCCAGTGCAATATATTAGGTGAAATCATCCAGATAAAAACTTCTACTGCTCCCTAGGGATTTAATTACTGTATACTGCACATACAGCACACTGGACATTGTTTTGTAGGTTTAGTTACCATATTTTAAATTGAATTTTCCCATAACAAAGTTCGTGAGAAAATATTGCAGTTTGAGTTTGGAAGGCTTTATAATGAGTGATAGAATTCTGAAGTTTTTAAAGTATGTTATTACTTCCAAATAGATTGCAATCTTCTCCAGTGAAAGAGCTGTGAAAGAGCTACAGCCTTGTAGAACACATGCAGTTAAACTGCCTTACCAACTGGTGCAATCATGCAGCAGGGAAAGCCAGACCCTTTAAAAACAAAGCAACAACCCTCCCACAGTCTTTAGTCTCCTCAGTTTTAGTGGCACATGGTGTGAACCATTTACTCATGACATTTTATGTGAACTGGGATATAACAGGATTCACTGTGGTGGCACAGCAGGAAAGCAAGATTCATTTCTAGTTTCTGCTCCCTACTAACCCCCAGAAATTCAGTATACTGAGCAACTGTAACATACCTTTTTATCTTCCAAATGAGAAGGCTTCAGCAACTCAGGACGTGCTTCTATTATTTTAATTTTATCTTCAAGGTGATTTGCTTTAAAAAACTAAAATCAAAAAGTAGCACACTGTCTTTATCAAAAACCACAGTTGCGATGAAAATAATAATTTTATTGAAAATAAATTAGAAACAAAAACTCAGCAGCCAGAAGAAATTTTAATAAAACTTCCTGCCTTAACTCATGAGGATGATACAAGTCTATTCTTGAAGGCTGCATGCACATAGAGCCAACATGTCACACCTAGGGAACTAAAGCACATGCCCTCCATAGTCCTTCAATTACCTATGTAAAAAGGCAGATTCCTCACCTTCATTCATTTATACTTTGAAGCATGTGAGAAGGATAATCGAGAAAGGTAAGAATCACTTCAACTATGAATACACTGCATATTTAGCTTCACTTTGAGACCAGGTTTGGTGCTCATTTGCCCACCATTCCTGGTTTTGCACTCCTGAGCCACAGGCTGAGCCAGACCTCTTTCAAAAACACAGCCAACTAAAGGAGCCAGAGCCAAATGATGACTTCAGGAAGCTGCTTCTAGTCACTTCCTAGGCACCAGCTGCCTCTCCTGAACAGCCTCCACTCTGCTGGCAGAGCCTCCCGTGCCCTTCCCCAAGGCAGAGCCAACAGCAGAGCAGGCATCCCCAACTTGTCTCAGCTGGAAGACAGAACTGCTCGATGCTGCCTGCCAGGTAAGACTGGTGCAGGCTGGGGGATGCTCTCACTGATCCTCAGAAACAGCCTGGCCTTTATCACCAAGGCAAAGGCAGCAGCAGAGCAGCAGCTCAAGCAGACAAGCCAAGAGGCATCTGCAGGAGAGATCCAGCTTTACCAGAAAATGGAATACTCACTTTTTCCATGACAGAACAGGACACACCAGAGTTTTCTAACGTAAACACCTAATGAAAATACACAGTTAGTCAAACTAGCTTTATAGTTTTTAATTAAAAGAATATGTAACTGAAGAATGAAGGAACATTTTGATGCCCTAGAGAGCACAGCTCATAAGAACCATGCATCTATTCCACAGCCCACTACAATGAACTTTTTAAACAACCCCAAAAACTACAGGCTAAATAATTCTGTTTTCACAGCTATACCAGAAAAAAACTCACCAGAATGCAAATATTTCTTTTCCATTTTTAAGGTGCACACAGCATATTAGCATTTGTTCTAAGCACATATTTACTCATGAACTAATGCAAGCATATTGCCAGTGGGCCAAATTGTAAATACTGCTTAACATGACTGCGTCAGCTGGAAAGTGCTCAGAAGCCTTTTGCAGTAAGAGAAAACATTAGTTTTTATCCAAAATTGGTGAATAGTTAAGCAATATACTACATTCCTGCAGATTATATTACATTACATGTTCCCAGATATTCAGTTCACCTCTAACAGATTTTAGTTTCAAGAGCCCCATGACATCAAGTAGGGAATTTATATATGTGAGACAGCCAGGCAGCTCTCAGCTCTCAGTTACACAGAGACCCGGTATTCCTACTGCTTCCTACTTTGCTTTTACAGCTCTTCCACTCAAGACCAGATAATAAATGTAATTATGGTATTGCAAACATAAAAGAAAAAAACCTTGCCAGACATTAAGGTCCATAGAAAGAGTGTTTCCAAAAGCACAAGATACAAGATGGCAAACAGGAAGCAGTGGGGAATGAGGAACAGCATTTTTCTTCAAAACTACACATTGGTAAATGTCAAATCTGGTAATTATTATCTTCCTAGACTTCAGCTTGATCAGAGATTAATTTAACCTCCCCTTCAACACAATGTGAGCCTATTCCTTGCCTGTCCCTGAAGGGGGACTGGAAATAGTTAAATAATGAGCTGGAAATGAACTACATGAGAAAACAACACCAACTAAAATGCAAAGATCTGAAAAACAGGATGAAGTACTGTACCTGCTTTGCTCCAAGATAGTGAGCCAGCACAGGCAGCAGACTGCCATCACTGATACAAAGGCAAACACTATCTGTTTTCAGAACCTACAGAAAACAAACAGTCATTGTTATTCTTATTCCACAGGGAAAAGTTTTCCACACTTTACACACTTTCCTATCAAGTAACAGTAAAAAATTCTCATGTAATGCCCTTGACTTAGGTCTGAAAAAGTTTGCTCAAAAATGTACTGGGTGTCCTTATTCAACTACCAATACTACATGTAACAAACACACAGAACTGCTACAAATTCTGTGCAAAAATGGCTGCTTACCTTTTAAAAATGTAATACTAGAATTTTCAAGACAAAAGTATAACCTATATCTGCTGATGGATAAAAAATATACTTTTTGAGCAAAGTCCTTTGGAGCGGACCAACAAATTCCATAAATAATTACTGCAAATTAACCATTATGTGCATCCATCAGAGAAGCCAATAAAACCTGCAGGCAACAAGCACTCACTTTCCTCAAGGATTTGATGTATTGGCGTGTTCGGTTCTGATCATTCAGCTCCCCAAAGCGGGCTCTGTTCCAAAGCAGATGAGCACGACACCTACAGACAGGACTCTCCACACGAACATCTGCTTTATGCTCCTCTTCATCTGCTTTGTTTTCCCCTTCTCTGTAGAAAGTTTCAATGAAATATTAACTACAGCATCAATAACATGGTTTTTGCAAACAGGCACATTTATGCATTTTGGCTGATATTCACATTAATGCATATGAACTCTGCTGTCACTTTTTTGAAGTTACTGGTTCTCCAGAGACATTTTTGTAACTCTGCATTTCCAAATGAAGAGAGGCCAAAAAGAATTTTCACGTTCTTTAAAAGACAAAACCAAGAACCATCACCATTTTCCCACTAACTGTGATGGTTAGGTACTTCAGACTTTGCTCTTTCAGCAAACAGTTACTTGTGTGGATTCCTAAGTAAAAAAGGCACAGCAAATTCAGACATTTTAAAGCTAGCACTGTTTTCTAAAAATGTTAGCTGCTACTGTCATCACAACCAACATGATTAAGCTCTTTTTAATCTGAGCAGAAAGCAGTAATCTCAAAAAGACAGTGCTTACTAGGAAAATAGAAAGTGGAAACACAATGGTAATTATTTCACTTCTTTACCTGTGTGCCACCACAGCTGAGCTGTTATTTTAGGATTTCCAGGAATCAACCATAAGTGTTTTATGTTTCTTTGTCACAGAATGAAACCAGGTACAAGGCAGGAGCTTGCAGTCCAACTGTATTTTTATGCATAATGTGTATTTTCCACCTGTGCATTACCCATGAAGCAACCTTTAATGTTTTTCTAGTCTTTGGGTTCTTATCTTGCTCTTCTACAAAATTAGATGCCGTAAGAGCAGCAAGTACTCCAGCTAGGAGTAAGATAGCAGCCTTTTTCACACACAGATTGTTACCTGGCTTTCTGCAGGTTGTACCACACAGAGTACTCGTCACGACAGGCAGTCAAGTACAGCTTCTCACCCTGCAGAACTGGCTCCTCATTTGGAAGAAAATAAACACACTGCATCCAGTGATCTCTCCACTGAAAAGGGTTGATATACAAAACCTTAGGAACTCACTCATAAATAGCAAATGTAAAGCAAACAAATAGCAGGAAATCAATTAGGAAGAATAGGCACAACTCTGAAAATGCATTATTAAGAATCTTCTTCAAGTCAGCAAGGCTGAATAAAGACCAGTACTACATATTGAATAATATTGATTTCTTGCAACACAATAAGCCTGAGACCACTGGCTTGCTCACTAGCCAAAAATGAAAAACAATCCAAAATTGCTTTGCATTTATTAATGCTATTCCACCTCCACAGCTCACTTGTCAGAAACTTGTATCAAAGTGCTGACAGCCTCATGCACCTAGAATTATGTCACTTAGTGTCACTCTGATCACAGCACAACTGTTCTGTGTTTCAAAAAGCTGGTTTTTGCACTGTAAGTATCCCACGCTTGATCAGTCATTCTAAGCTGACTGAACACCTCCAAGTTTGATAATTTCAAATATTACTCTCAAACATAGTAAGTGTAGACAATCAGTAATTTTGTAACTTCCTTTTTGACTAAATTCATCCTACTAGTAAATACATGCACACAAAACCACAGGAATCTGTCTTAACAGTGATAGGGTTTCTCTAAACATCCGTATCAATCCAGCATTTTCCTACACCAGCCTCTTTTTTTTAATGAGCATATAAACACACTGCCATAAACCTAACACTTATTTGGAAATTTAATAGAAGAACTACATGGAAGCAAACCACAGATATTTTAACCAGGGATAGAGACTAGTTAAAGAAAAAGATACAGAAATCTTTATTTCTTGAAAGTAAAAGAAATAACAGTATCTGGAAGACAGCTTCAGTCTTTAAGCTTTACATAAAAATTACTCTTAGTGTTTAACATTAAAGAAAACCTCAAATGGGCACATACCATAGCTAAAATTTCTACTATTTGCTTATTTACCATCTTCCAACACTTTAAAAATTAGCAAAGTTCCTAAGCAATTGAAGGCAGAGCTGCTTAAACCCCCCAGTACTCAGACGAGTCGCTCAGTCATCTGACAATGGTATCTGAAGGCTCAGTATTTTACCTGCAGAGCAGAAGTGGGGTTTACCCAGTAAGGAGCCATTGTACAATTTATCATCCCAGAGGGGTCCATGTCAATATCCCACCAGGAAAGGACAATTTGTGCCTTGCCAGATTTCACAGGCTCCAGCTGCACTCTGTAGTAGGTAGAAGCACTCTGTACTGGCTTACTGAAATCCACACTGCAGAGAGAGAAGCATGAAAATTAGAAAAAGAAATAGTTCAGCATTCTTCAGAAATTCTCACCAGCTTCTTAAGCTGAATGCACAGCTTACATGAAAGGCTGAACAGGGTAACTTTGTTTTGAACAAAACAATGTCTCCTTTACCTGAACATTGTCACCACATTACTAAGGGTAGTGAAGTCACTTGAAGGCATCTGGTTCAGTTGGATATCACAAACAGAAGGAACACCTGGACAGTTCTCCATTTCTGAAGGCGGAACAAGAATTTTTTCACCATCCTCTGCTTCAACATGAACAGGAAACAGTTTCTTCCAGGACCACATTCTTTTGGATTCCACTAACTGGACATACACTGTTGCCCTGTGAGGCACTGCCTCACATCCTTCCTGAATGTTCAGAACAAAGAGTAAAAACATTCAACAAGTTTGACTTATTAACATGAGTGAGAATTAAATCAATTGAAATGCAAGCCCAGTTAAAGGAAAGTTGGACTGGGAGCTTTGAAATCTAAAACAAAAATTATTTTGGAGACTTTTGTAACACCAGAGCAATTTATCTCTGTGAAATACAATACACATACCGATCCTGTTCAGTGTGGTTCAGCAAGGCCAGATTACTTCATTAACCATACAACATTATCAGTTTACTACCCTCAGTTAAACTTGCATTTCCACTCTCATTCTGAAATAAGAGATTTATCTCAGGCTTCTCAAGGCAGAAAACTAGTAAGCTATCAACAATAAAAGAGAGCTGGTGATTGCAACGAGAAAATAAGAAAAATAATAGCTCAAATATTTATGCAAGAACAACTTTGTATCCATGTTTAAGAAGTAGAAAATATACGAGTTGTCCTAAAAATCCCACAATGAACTAAGAGCCAACCATGAAGTCCAAAAACAATGCTTTTACAGAAAAAAAGACTAATTGCTCTAATATGGAAAGCAGGACAAACTTATGGAGTGCTACTGTCTTCATAAAAATGTCTTTTAAACTGGTGAAAGGAAACCTGGAAACCTAAATAAAGTTTTGCCATCCACATTTTAATGAAGGGAAAATATTAGAAAATGTAGAAGAGAAAGCCCTAAAATTATACCTGTAGATCATACATCCAAAAAAAAGATACTAATTTAAATATAGTGTTTAAAATATTTTCACATGCAAAATGCATATGGAGTAGTAAGAGCATGACAGGAAAAAACAAACAACCAAAAATGAACCAATGCCTGGGAGGTGACGCTCATCAAATTTAGGAGAATTTAATTTTTTAAAACATCCTGGAACAAAGATGTTATTAAGAAGAGCTTCATATCAGAACTGGATGCCTTTCTGAAAGACATTTGTAAACCAGCAAGTTATTGGTTTCAACACAAAGCAACTAGGTGTAATTTCAGAGCCTGTGATTTACTAGCAGAGCTAAAATTGTATTTATCAAGGGATACAGAAGCCTAAGTTCTGTATAATCTCTATCCTACTTCAAGAAAAAGCAGAATTTCTCTACTGATAGATGTGACACACTTTCTGTTTTCTTACCTGTACAAGGTATTTGTGTGCATGCTCATAGGTTGGTAAAGCTCCTTCTCCTATCAGCTCTGTATCAAATAATTCTGTTACCAGGATGTTTGCTCGACACTGCATGTCTCCATCTAAAAGACACAAATTAATATTCTAACGTTAAGCCTTTATGTAAGTCTTTCAAGAAGATGCTATCCTGAATACACAAGTAATTAAAAAAATTATTCCTGTCAGAGAGTCTGCTGAAGACTGGAAATTACTTTCCATTTGAAATACAAATGGCTACTGAGATATTACCAGAACACTTCCTTTCGAAGCAGATTTCCAGCGTTACTTTCTAGAGTGTAAAGTATCACAGAATCCTTAAGGTCGGAAAAGACCTTTAAGATCAAGTCCAACCACCAACCCAGCACCATCACCATGTTCACCACTAAACCATGTCCTCAAGTGCCATATCCACATGTTTTTGAACATTTCCAGGGATGGTGACTCCATCCTTTCCCTGAGCAGTCTTTTCAATGCTTCACAACCCTTCCTGTGAAAAAAGTTTTCCTAATCTCCCACTTAAACCTTCCCCGGCACAACTTGAGGCCATTTCCTGCCATCCTGTCACTTGTCACCTGGGAGAAGAAGCCAACCCTCACCTGGCTACAACCTCCTTTCAGGTAGTTGTAGAGATAAGGTCTTCCCCTGATTCTCCTCTTCTCCAAGCTGAGTCCCCCCAGCTCTCTCAGTGCTCTCGAAGTACTTGTTTTAATTAAAAATGTATGAGGAATAGGAGTAAGACATATTCCTTCACGATTTTCAGGTACTTGCCAATTTTTTTTAAGCCTAGCCTATTTTTCTCACCTGGGCCAACTGTGACTTCAGTGGAATGCTTGTTGATTACTTTGATCTTGTCAGAAAAACCATTTTTCTCCACAATCTTCACAGCAGCATTAGCCATGGGCTTGAACACCTGTGAACAGCAAGAGTGTAACAAAATGGCACCCTCATGTCAGCTTTCAAAAATGGAAGGGCACCAACACAAAATGCAATATATTTAGTTATGAAAAAAATTAACATCTTCTGTATCTTCTCCTATGTTTGAAGTCCACTACCATGAAACAAGGTAATGAACCTCACTTGAAAAATTCAGAGCTCCACTGTTAGAGAGTATCAGTTGCCTCCAAAAGCTACTCCAATTTAACTTTTGAAACACCAGAATACACATTAATATTGTAGCATTTACATTAAACTAACTAAATTCTTTGTAAAAATAAAGATATATACACATACATCAACAGAGGCCCCTAGAGACTTACATGTGCTGAAGACACTGTCAATGAAACCAAAACAACCAGCACTGAGATAGTCACTGAAGTAGGCCAAAACCCTGCTTTTATTAACAGCATAATTGTGAAGAGAATTTCTGCTTCCTTCAGAACAAAAATAACAGAGATAGCACACAGCCTGAAAATAAGAGCATCACAAAGAATGTGTTGAATATGTGCAACCCCTAACAAATGCTCACCATGCTCACCTCAATTGCATAGCAGAAATCTGCCCCGGCCGAAGCTGCCATCATGGACAGGAGTCCTGTGCCCGTCCCTATATCCAGCACAATTGCTTTCTCACCTCTCTCTTTTACTCTGCTCACTGCAGCAAGAATACCTTGGTAGTATTTCACATTCTGTGGAGAAGAAAAAAAAATCAGCAACCTTTTACCCATTTATGCTTTTAATTTTCATAAAGAAATCTTGCGTTCTCTGACTGTGAGTTTATAATCAGAGATAGGCCTACTCTGGAGGCACCACAATACTCTTTCAAAAGATTATTGATGGAATAATAATTCCACTTTTACAGCTTTTGAATTTTTATCTAATGAGCTCTCTGTCAAAAATGTCAAACACAGAACAGCAAAATCGGCTACCAAATATTAAAATGTTCTGCAGTAAACAATAGAACACTAAACTAAGATGTAAGAAGGCATCTGTTGATCTAAGAGCAGGTCTGGTACCTTAGAGAGTACAAAATGTAATCATTTAACCTTTCAGAAAAACCTATATAATAACCAGTGACAGCTATTCAAGAGAAATGAAATGGCTCTTTTCCCACCATTCAAAAGGGTTTTGCATCTGTACTTACTCTGTCCTTATCATGAAGCATATCTGCATAGCGTGACCTGCAATAAAAGATACTCCAGTTAAAATACTTCACTCTGCAAAGCAACATGGCCCATAAATGCACAAAAAACTGACACAAGCTTTGAGGATCTGAAGTGTTTCTCAAATCTAAGGGATAATGTAATTTCAGTGATCTGGTCATCAGCACATAAATGAGCTGATGAACCACTGGCACAAATCCTCTCCACAGCGATGGGCCCAAGGCACAGATCTATGGACAAACAGCTGTGCAGTAGCACCTGAGACAGATGTAGAGTTATACAGAGCAATGAAAGACAGACTACTAATGACCCACAATTTTTTACCAAGACTTAAACTTCTTTGGTTCCCCCTTTTTCACAGGTTGCACTACTCAAAAACACCCCAAAATATCTCTTCCCACCTACTCTGGCTGTTACACTAAGCTCTTAAAAAGCTAGAACAGGAACAGGCAACTGGCAGTTATATGTTGCACTGGCATTTACAAGAAATTTAGTCAATGCATTTTGCCCCAACTCAGTCACTGTCAGTACTAGGATCAGCCCCACAGAAAACATTTTTTAAAAGTTAGAAGGAAACTACTTGGAGAATAATTCACAAAATTCGACATTGACAGTTCTGCCTTGTACACCACTGGGCACATTTACTGACATTCAGACTATTCTACAGTCTGTTCAGCTCGTGCCCTTGGAACTTCTACAAACACAGACCCCCAAACTGTCATTAAAAAAAAGTTGGATTTGCTCATTTTTTGGTATCTTTGAATGGAACAGCAAGCTACTTTTCCAAGCATACCTTGCAATCTCCTGGTGGTAGTCATAGTCCTCGCCCTCTTCTAACCACTCCATCGAACCAGTGGTTGGATTAGCTCTTCCACAAAAGGTCTTCATGATCAATCTCAATTTGTATTGTATTATTTATGTATTATGTGGAGTTTTGCTTTCGCTTCAATATAATACACGAAATACTGGCTGTGAAAAAAACCCAAACCAACCATAAAACTTTTAGTAAACACAACAGGCATCGCTTTAGCTCTGGATACTTGTGCATTTCCCCCACTACACCTGCCTTGGCCAGAAGTACTAGTGACTGCTTTACGCTTTTTACATAAGCACGTTTTAAGCTACAATCTGTCACCTAGCCCTAAACTGAAAGGGAACCCTAAAGATCATCTAGGTCTAATCCCTGAGAACACAACGCAGAAAAAACGCAAGCCAGCAGTATATCCTCACGGAAGAACACCCCGTAAGTGAGCACGTCGGGCCGGCAGCGGCCCCTCTCCCGGAGTCCCCACAGCCTGCCCGAGGGGGGACCGGCAAACCCCGCGCCGGGACCGAGACCGGGACAGGCCCGGACCTTCCCCGCCTCAGGAACGAGCTGCGATGAGGGACGCCCAGAACGTTCTCCGCCATTCCCTGCCCGNCCGAGGCGCTGCTCCTCGCCTGCAAGCGGCGCCGGGCCGAGCCCGTGGAGACCAACCTCTTCAAGCTGGTGGCGACCGTGTCCTCCAAGGTACCGGGGCCGGGGCAGGCCGGGTCGGGCGGTGTGGGCCGGCCGGTGCTCCTGGAAGGGTTTGGAAAGCAGCGGCACTCTCTGGGTGCTCCTCGCGGCCCTTTCAGGCTCCCCTGTGGATGTGGTGGTCTGGAGAGCAGCCCGGCCCCGAGCAGCGCCGGCCTGTCCCGGTAGCCGAGGGCACGGCGGCTCCTCCTGCGCTGTGACAGCCGCGGACAGGGCAGGACCGGAGCTACGGGCCACAGCACACAGTGGCCACCGGGACAAGCTGCGTTCAGCACCCGCTTTTCTGTGTTTAGAGACTGTTCTTGATTTGTAAACTACAGAACAGTCAATAAGTGCAGCTTGAATTTCTGCTGTGTGAGATGCTGAAGCTCAGCCCTACAAGGATAACAACTACCATCTGCCATCCAGCCTTTTATATTGAATAAGACTGTCCTGTGTTGGAAAANCCCGAGAACCCGCCGGCTTGTCTCCTCCTCCGAGCCCCAGGCCGGCACCTCCGCAGGCCGCGTGTACCTACCCCTCACACGGCGCGTACCTCCCCCGGATACCGCGTGTGCGCTCCCCAAGCAGCGTGGGCACTCCCCCGCCGCCGCCGAGCACACCCCCGGCCCTGCCCTGCCCGGCCCTGCCCTGCCCNCTACGGGCCACAGCACACAGTGGCCACCGGGACAAGCTGCGTTCAGCACCCGCTTTTCTGTGTTTAGAGACTGTTCTTGATTTGTAAACTACAGAACAGTCAATAAGTGCAGCTTGAATTTCTGCTGTGTGAGATGCTGAAGCTCAGCCCTACAAGGATAACAACTACCATAAGACTGTCCTGTGTTGGAAAACCATCTTCTTAGGACACTGTAAAGGATATTATGCCCTAAATTTAGGTGCATTGCAGTCTTCCAAAGGCCTGTGTTTTTGTTTGGAGGGTTATTTTTGTGCCACAAGGTTGTTTAAAAATCAAATTGAAATAGTCTAAGGACTTTGGTTCTGTATCTTCTTTCTTCCCCTCGTAACAAGAGAGTATTATGATTGTTGTGTTGCTTGAAGTAACAGCAGAAGTTACTTGAATGTTATTAGGTTTATTGGTACTGCAGCTCTTAATCCCTTCTAGGAAGGAGTATGGCTTGCTACGTGAATGGTGTCATTATATTCCTCCTCCTTTTTGTTTTTTTTTTCCCAGAACGAACCAGTTCAGAAGTACGTTAAAGATGCCATCACACGAGACAAGGCAGCTCAAAGCCTGCGCCCCTCTTTGGGAAGCACTCAGCGAATCCTTCAGGAGCTCCGTTGTGCCAAGCAGGTGAAAAGGAAGGAGAACCGCTACCGTGTGGTATCCAGCCATCGGCCCGACTGCACTGCCACAGCTGCACCTGCCACACACAGCGAGGCTGCGCTCCATGCGGACAGGGCATACCCTGCAGCACAGGAAGATGCTTCACCAGAGGAGAGCGGTGCTGTCCGTAAGAGTTCAGAGTGCTGTGGGAAATTCCAGCTATTTGACATTGTACAAGAAGAGGAGACGGGAGACTCCGGCCTAAGGGCTGCAAACGCACAGGTCAGCTATGAACTTAGCGTGCTTGAAGTACTTTGGTCTCACTGTTGAGTGGTACACGTGGGCAGACTGCTGTGGGAGTTTGCTTGCACTCTAAGTATTCCACTATTTAACAGGAGCCTTAACTAGACTGCAAGTTGGAATGTTTCATGAGGATCCTAAGTGCATTAATGTTGAGACAGACAGTCTCACAGCTGTGCTTAAGGAAGGGCTTACCTTGGGCTACCAAGGTAAGGTACCTTGGGCTACCACCCTGGTTTTTTCTTTGCCCTGGTCTGATGTATAAGTTCTCTGTTCATCTGTCAGGTGGATCTCTGAGGTTTTTTTATTAATTTCTCTACCTAGAAAAGAAAAAATCTAATTCAGTGTCTTTTCATCTACCCAGATGCCTAGGAACAGCACTTGTAGGCGAGACTCCCTCAAGGAAAAAATGCTTTTGAGCCTCCTCTTTCTCATAGTTCCAATATACAGTTTTATTGTATATTTTGTTTTAGCAGCACTCCAGGTATTTGACAGACTGTTTCAGCCCCTACATGCTATTTTCCTTGGTACTAGGAGTTCAGTATGTTTTCATTTGGAGGAGTATCTGCTCAATGTCTAGCGTGGCTGTAAGTGTAAGTTATGCCTTCTCTGTTAGGTCACCTTGTATACAGAGTGCTGTTAAGATTTTGTATTACAGACTCACAACTACATGGGAAAGAAGGTGAGAGGGCTGTCTGTGCTTTGGTAATTCCTTCACTGTATATAAGTACATGTGGATGCTTTCTTTATGCAGCCCATCACAGCTCTGAGCAAAACTTCAATGCTTAAAGACACTTGGTGAGGACAAGCCCAGCCAGCTGTCATCTTTCAGCATTTCCTACAGGTTATTTCAGGGCTTTGACATCAAACTTTAGTATGAACACTTACTTTCTATTAAGCAAGTAGTTCAGACAGGCATTTGAGTTCTGTTAGGTAACTGTTATCCATCCCTCTGCTAATTAGAAAAAACAAAACTGAGGTAGTATCAGAATTTTCCTCTTATATTTTTTTAGGACTAGCAGTAGGTGTTGAAAGCAAGGAAGTGAGCTTTCTTCTTCATTCTCTAAGTACTTAGAAGAAAATGAACAGCAGGTCTGCAGCTGCTCCTCAGAACTAACTAGTTCAGGAGACACCACTGTGGATTGGAAGATACTTTTAAAAGCTCTAGGAGGGATGAACTGGTGCAAAAAACTGCCTGTGTAGACCTTCAAGTGCAGATCACTGAAACAAATACATTGCAAATAATTTATTAGGGAGGAGAAAGCATGAAGAAGTTTCGTCTGTGTTAATGTTGAAGGAAGGAAATAAAAACTGTATCTGTAGGGCCTGCCAGCCTTTTTCTGTTCACCTGTCACATTTCCATTGTTTCTCCTACACACTTTGTGTACTGTAACCTGCTTGCATATTATCCACACTACTGTCTGCACATGTTTCTGCAGTGCTGCAGGTGTAATGCTCTGCACAGCACAGGCTGTCTTAAAACCTGTATTTTCAGTCAATGTGTCAGCAGAAATGGCAGTTCTATGGAGCTGTCATATCCCCTTCAGTAATTTCTAATGGCCTGGTCACAGAAGTTTTCTCTTAGTATCTGAATCATGTACTAGGGAAACATGCACAGTACTACAATAATTGGAAATTTTCGGTGTCTTTCTGTTCAAGGTTGCCAATGTTCTAAAAGCATTCCAATGGGAAAGTGTTTCAGTCTCAGATTTCAGAGTGGCATCCTTGGCTAGCTACAAAGAGAACTGTTGCCTGTAAATAAGACTTTGCATGACTTTAGTGGAAATATGAATTTTTTATTTTTTCTCAGCAGAAGACTGATCCAGATGCAATTCTTTGCAATGCAGTAGAGATGATCCGTGAGCGTTTAAATGTTTCTGAAGATGGTAGAAAAGAACACGGTGCCAAAGAAGATGAGTATGTTTATGACATCTACTATAAGGAAACATCAGCCCCTGATTGGATTGAAAATATCCTTTCTGTACAGCCCTATAGAGAAGAATATGAATGGGTAAGGGTGTGGAAAAAATGATCTTTCTTGAATAGAAAGGTCACAAGTAAAAGATGCTTAAAGTCCTGCTATTAAAAGTTGCCATGCCAAGAAAGGTCCTTTAAGATAGATACTACATGTATGCTCAGTGAGTTCTGTTTTAGGCCTTTTGTAACTGCCAGTCCTGTGTTCTGCAGGTTACTCTTTATCCAAGGAAATCATATGACAAAGTGGAAGGGATGGTGCTCATATAATGAGAGCAATCTGTCTTCTTTCAAACTGCCAATTAAATTTTGACACACAAATGTAAACTTGAGTAATTCATGTCTTGCTTGTGATTAGGAGGCAGCTGTTAAAATGTCATTGTAAATATGACTGAGTGAAAAGAAGAGCAAGGGGGGACACACATTTTTTTCAGTATTTGAGGACTTGACTTTAATCTTCATATAAGATATTTTTTCATAATAAATTGTTCTTCAGTGACTGTGGAGTTGGGAAGTTTAATGTAAGCTTTAGTCTTTTGTTGTACAGATCCTGTGAAAAATAGACTTGTATATTGGGAACCTGAAGCTACTTTCTCTCTTCCTTGCTCTATTACACTATTGCTGAAGTGAGTAGGACTAAGTTAGACATTAACATTTAAATGCTGGAGTGGAACATGTAGATGTGTGACTTAACTGATTTTTCACCTAAAGCAGATTTGAAGTGTTATGGTGAAGGCAGTGACAACTCAAATTCTCCTGCAGTGTGCCTTGTGTTGCTGCAGATTCCTTCTGCCTGCCATCAAAAAGTATCTCCTGGCTCTTTCTGATCTGTATAGTATTGCACAGGTGGATGAAAACCCTTAACATTCACTATAAATACAGACACTCAGCATTATATTTTGTGTTGACATGCAGGTAAATGATGATCCTGGTCCAGAAGAAGTATATGAAGATGAAGATGATGAAAATGATGAAAATAACTGGCGTAATGATTATCCTGAAGAAGATGAATTCTTACCTGAGGAAGATGGAGAAAAAGGTACACCTGTCATAAATGCTGTTTGCTTTCTTGCTGTGCATGTATACATCCCCTCTTTTAAAAGCAGCTCCTAAAAAAGCAACTTTTAAAAAAAAGCACTGCTGGGGTAGCATTCTGCTCTTACAGTGGTGAAATCTGCATAGAGGAGTATTATCTTTCTTGGAACTAGAGGAGATATGAGTGTTTTTGAAAAGACAAAATTGAGAAGTCAAATTAAGGCTGCTGCAATTGCAAAAGTTTGCTTGCTTAGAGAAGGAATCCATGACTTGGGTCCACATGCTCATGAAACACTGCCTCTGCCTTCTTAAGTCCCTAACCCAGAGTACTTCAAGCACAATTCAAACCTCAACTCATACAGAAGTTGTTCAGACTTAATTAGTATCTCAAGAAGCTTTAACTTGTCTGATTAACTTAATTATTTAAGTAGAAAGAAGAGATAATCTAGAAGTGTCAATGCTTTCTCTACAGACTCTGAAGAGAGCTTCAGTGATGAGGACCAATGTTACAGGAGAAGAACATGGGACAAATACCGACAGGAGGTGTTGCAGGAATTCGGTTACGATGAGATTGAAGATTTAGGTTCTGACTAACAAGTCTGTTTTGGGACATGAAATGCATACTGGACATGAATGTGTGCTGCTGTAGGAGAATGTACTATCTGAGCAGCCAACTGTAGCTGGTGGATATTAAACAGATGGGTGTGAGCATGGCCACTTGACAACACAAATTTTGTTCCAAGCACAAGGTACTCCATGCTTTAAAAAGAATTTTCTGTCCATTGCATGTGATAAGGTTCTGAAGGGACCTTTTATTTATTTTTGTTTTCCCAAAGCTGCAGGGCCAAGAGTTTGCACCTGTAGCAAATGTACCTCCACATACATGGAGGTACTGTTGGCAGCAGCCCTTCTGGTCATGACTAATGTGTCAGGTTGCACAAGAAGATTGATGTCTCGGCCCTGATGGCAAGTGGAAGTCCTGGAAAAAGGCACCCTATCCTACCTACTGCTTTCTACTTCATTTGTTCCTAAGTGTCAAGTGACTTGCTTCACAATTGTTTGAGCATATGAAATGCCTTGACCTGTCCATTACTCCCCCCAGTAGTTTTACTGTTGGAGTAGAACAATGTGCATTTAAATGGTAAATAAAAAATTTTTTGACCAAGTTTTCTTTACTCATTTGAAGATCACAGGAGTTGGTACAGCTGAACCCAGGTCACCATTTTAACTTGCATTTGTACATCTTTAAAACAATTCCATTGTAGCTGTGCGGACACACTAAGTATTTCAGCACTTGAGTCTGTAAAAAATAGCTAATAGGATTAGCTCTTAGTTGGTCGATGTCATTCATGGACTGTAGGCTGCAGCAGTGACTTAGGCCAATTAGTTTTTACTGTTAATGGCAAAGTAGTGGAGGCAAGGTATTTTTGTTTGCTTCAGAGAAAGGTTAACATGGCAGTGCAAAAATCCAAGTATCCCCACTATTATTTGAGTCACTGATGCAACTGTGGTGCACCCTTTGAAGCGTGTATTGCTTCAGCCATAATCTTGAAATTACAAGATTTAGTTCAATTTAAACCCACAAAACCATACATGTGGCCAAACTCAGGTGAACTGAGACAGACATTCTGAACTAAGGTAAAAGTCTCAGGTATGTTTTTGAAGTGCATCTCACTTTGCCAGACAAACAGGCTGGCTTCTTGTTGCCTTTTGCTGCACCAAAATTCAGTATTAAAACTGTCCTGATTTTAGGCTTAGAGCTTTGGAATTACAAAGACTACGAATTAGCATGTCTGTGCTGCAATAGTACTTTTTACTTTTATTTCTAGTTTTTCTCCCTGCTACTTAGCTTGCAAGATCTAGTATCTGCCACAGAAATTTTGCTATAGATGGAAAAAAAAGTAAAGTGGTTTCTGTGAAGTTTTAGATGGTCACTTTTTAGTGAACCGCACTGAGATTTATGAAGGGAAGTTTCTGACTGCTGAGGTAACTCAGCTACTGTGTGTTCACTGAAACAGTTCAGAAACAAATGCTTACAGGCTTCGAACTGAACATTTTAATTTTGGAAGTTTCATAAAACCTAACAGAAATTGACAAAGTACTAACAAGTTAACAAAAAATCAACAACCATTAATCAAATCTATAGTGCCAAGGTGCTTTGCTGATCAAATCCTTGCCACAGTCAGATACATTTCCATGTAGCATACAGAATAAAGTATCTTTAAGGGAGAAAGGTTGGTTCAGTCTTTAAATAATGGAGCAGAACTTAATTTATCATTAGGGGCAGAAAAACTAATGAAGTAGTCTGTTGTGACCAGTTGTCTTCTGGGATAAGAACTGAGACAGTACAGCAAATCATTTCATGCAAACATCCATCAGAATTAAGCTGGAAATGACTTGGTCTTTGGAGTCAAAGTGGGTTTTAGTCTAACTTAATAATGCATTACGCAGAAATCTAATTTGATCAATAAGCTCTTATCATTTTCATACCAATTCTGAAGAAGAAACAGTATTGACACACAGCTTGTGTGAGTAGGTGATGAGTAGGTAATCATTATCCAATGAAAACCTGCCCTGAAAACATGCCACAGTTTAGGAGGATGACACAAGGGCATGATCTGTGTTGAAATCCATCTGCAAGTAAGAACATTTTCAACATTTCTGAAAGACCACCGAAAACAGGTTTCCAGTTCCAGCTCTTCCCTTTCGTTTTAGCAATTGCTTTATCCTCCCTGCTGCTTCTTGTAATGCCTTTAAACTTCAGTTGGATTTGATTTCTAACTTCTTTTCTTCATTTGTGTCCATCTCTGTTAAAACACAGTAGCAGAGCAGCTGCATGTTTCGTGTGACTGCACCTGCACAGGAATTGGAGATAGATTAGAACAACAGCCACCTATCTCAACTCTAATTACAAAACAGATCTGACTAATGAAAGCTGTCAGGAATGCTGTCTCACTTCTCTTTAGGGAAACAAACAATAAAAGTTAATACAATAACTGTCTCCCATTCATTTTTTTTAAACAGATAGTATCTTAAACTGTTCTGTTGATATCCTAGGGTGTTTTGCTTCTTAGGCACCCTGCCAAGTAACTGAAGTAAAATCTTTTTTCTCTGTAGTTAAGAGTGTAAAATTGGAATAAAAAAAGTAAAACTAATAGCACACAGGGAAAGCTACAGTTTACGGAGTATTTACATATATGCTACTGCTGCAGCACCACATCCTGCTTTCAGGGTAAGATTATGCTATAAACCTTCCCTACCACATCCCTCTTTGTTATAGTCTCACATAGTAACAATAACAAGAGAGCACTGATGGAGAAAAATGTGTAACTTAACTGCTGTAATTCAACAGAAGGCAAAATTCCATCCTTTACTGACATAAAATCTATCCATCTTCAAGTAACTGATTCAGTAAAGCTGGACAGTTTGTGCAACCAAGAATGTTCAGACTTTTTACAGTCATCAACCTTGGTTAAAATAAAGACTTTTTTCTCATGTTTTGACTGTTGCTGAGCAGTGTTTGCACAGTATCAAGGCTTCTTCTCTTTCCTCTTACTCTGCTCTTCCTGCAGCCAGCAGGATGGGAAAGGGCAGGAAGTTTGGCAGGAAGATGGCCAGAACAGCCCACCCAAACTATGCAAAGGGCTATTTCATGCTATCTGATGTCATGCCCAGCAATAGAAACGGGTTGAGCAAGAAGTGTTTTGCCTGTGGGAGTCTCTTCCAATACAGCTGTTGCTTGGAGACCAGCTGCACACTGGACTGCTTGTGGAATGTGTCAGTGATTGATTGCTCTTGCAGCAGCAGGGTTTTTCCCTCTTCACTTACTAAACTGTCTTTAACTTGACCAACAGGTCTTCCCACCTTTGCTCGTCCTGTTCTGTCCCTCATGCTGCTGGGGGTGCTGGTGAGCCAGCGGCTACATGGGTGGGGTCAGCCCACCACAACCCTTTCCATCAACAGACCGAGAGTCAGCGATTTACTTTTCCTCTTTCCTAACAATGTCTCCAGCTAACAAAGAAACTTACCTATAAGCTTGTTTATAAATTGAGGTCTCCTGGATGCAGGTAAATAGACTCCCAAGAAAAAGAATGGAATTCCAGATAAAGCAATGGCAATTCCAATCAGTGAATTTACAAAGTCACTATAGAGAGGCACTACCACCAGAAATACTGTGCATATACAGAATATTATTGGGAAAGCCAGACTCAGCTGCAGACAGAAAAAACACAACACAATGTTAATGAAATATTCATTGTCTACAGTTACAAACTATGATACAGACCTTTCTGAAACCCACTTCGTGAAATTATCTGCTCTTCCTCTCATATATCTGGCTATTTAGGACCATAAGGAAATCGCAGAATTATTCTTAAAAGAACTGTTGCTAAAAATTGCAAAAGTAATCAAAAGTATGGTAACTCTGCTGTGCTGAAACAAGTGCATAGGGGTATGAAGTGTTTTTAGACAAAACCAATAAAACTTGGGAAACAAGAATTACTGACTTTTTTGAGTACAGTATCAGCTTAAAGTATGAGAAGGTTATTAGAGGATCAGATATCATCGGAGCAAAATGTGGTCCACAAACAGAATTACTTAACTTGAGTGTTCCCAATCAGAGATTGCTGCTGCTAGATAAAAGGCTAACTAGTATGTTAGGCTATTGAGACATTCCCCAGTGGGCAGACAGGAGGGATACTGATTGAACTAGCATATAATAATAGAGTATACTGATACAACAACCTCTTATTCTTACCTAGCAGAGAAGCTAACTTTCATGGTACATCATCAAATGGAAACCATGCTTTATGTCCTGATCAATTTGTAACCTTTAGACTTCACATGTATGGTCCAGATTTTAGACAGTACTTTCAGATTATATGGAGGTAGGGATTTTAAACAATTGTGTAGTAAGTATTACCTTAAGAGGTCGGGGCCGATCTGGTTCTTTCCAACGTAGATATAACTGCCCAGCAATAGACAGACCAACAAAAAACCAGTAACTGAAGCTGAAGTAATTAATAAGCTGGAAGACATCTTCCACAGCCAGGTAAGTAAGGGTCATAAAACACTGTCAGAAAAAAACAGGATTGAGAATCTAAACCCAAAAGTTTGAAACTTAGTGTTTATGCTGCTTTTTGCCTTTAAGTAACACCTTATACTCCTTGGTTATGCCTCAAAAAATCATTCCCTCAGCAATCACCTTGATGACAGTATATTTTGTCTCTTGTGAATTTTTTAGTTTTCCTTTAAATAATTCATATTCTCGTTCTGAAAAAATTGTCTTAATTCATTGACTGTGTCATAATAAATTACCCTCTGCTTCGGGGGACTGGGTTTCTCAGAGCTGCATTTAGATGCAATAAGGATCTGAGAGAAGCACTTTGGGTTCTAGGAATTACTTATTCTTGAGCAGCAGAAATCTTTTATATACAATATGCCAATTATTAGTTGCAGTTTCAGTTGGCTGAAAATGCAATCCATGGTAATCCATGGTATACAGAACATATTTCTTATATCATGTCTTCTGCTTAAATTGATGTTCTGATTTCAGCATGAAATAGAATATATACATGGATTACTTCTTTTATACTTTTCTCATGTTATTTTTTATACATATATACTTGTGTACATTTTTCTAGCCCTGTCTTGAAGTTCCATTTTGAGGGAAGCTGTGCTGTGTGTCCCATCTAATCAGTTGAAAAGAAAAGCAATAATAACTTGCATTGAAGAGCAGTGCTGGCACAGGTGTGAACCTCTTTATGTGGATCATAGACAACAGATCAGGAAGGTGACCTTCCCGAGATCCTACAAAAAATAGCCTGAAAAAAAGCAGTAAGAAAACACGTTGAGACCACAGGCAAGAGAGAATATATTACAAAAAATCAAAGAATAACACCAGTCAAAATAAACATGTACACCACTGAATTTCCACCCTTTAAACTGGAACCTGGATTCAACCCTTCTTATAAAAATGTACTGTACAACAACCACTGAAAGATACATAAGCTCTTAGAAACACACTGTTAACACCCATTTTTTAAAAAATCATATTGCAGGTAAAATAGACAACATCTACAGTAAATGAAACAAATTTCTATTTTTTCACAAAATTCTAAAAGCTAGCACTGAAAACATTCCAGCTTAGGGAAGAATAGTTTTCAATGCAAACCAGAAGAGACTGCCAGGGCTCTAAAATTATGCCACTCAACCACATCAAAAACCACTCAAAAAACAAACACACATAATTTTATTACCAACTGTTCTATATTGACTGCTTCACCAAATGATTATATTTCTTCTCAATACAGAGGCATTGCAAATTCATTCAATGGACAGGAAAAATCTTAAAATGCCTGAACAAATCTATTTAAAACTTCTGCTAGTTACATCCACAATCAGTGCTCAAAGAAAAGGTTCTACACTGTATCCTGAGCTTTCTGACTGCAGCTTCATAGCAGTAGCAAGTTTTTTAGGGTTTTTCCAAGTACAAAGTTTTAAAATACTGATTTTAAAAGGTCAGTAAGTTTTAGGTAAATACATTTGAAAACAAAAACTTGCTAGAATTATTATATCAAGTAAAATGGAAGGTAATGCAAATAATCAGCACACAGACAAAATTAATTTGATCTTTAATTATGCTCTGCATACACTCAGGAATGTTTTGGGGAAACAAGGCAGTGTTAAGGGTGTATGTACACACATACACACAGAGGTTTATTTAGATCTGTTGTTTTATTGTGGCTATTCATTATAGGTTCAGTTAAAAAACTATTTTTGCCACTCTTATAATAGATCAGCATAACAGTAACATGTAAAAAAAGTATGAACATTTGTCAAACTGAAGGAGATATGCACTACCTTGATGATGCTAGAATTGAAGCATTAAGTCCACCAAAACAAGAAAAGGCTACAGCAATGGGAATTGTCCAGCTGAACATACCAAATACCTTGTCAGCAAATGTCTGATGAAAGGGAAAAGAAAAGGAAACATGAAAATATCCACAAAAAAGAATACGTAAAACAATGACATCAGAGCTTTTGCAATACATTTGTATGGAAAAATAGTAATATAGTAAGGACAGTCCATAATGCAGCACGAAGAATCACACAGCTTATTTATTTATGGATTCTAAATAAGCACAAACTTCTTTAGCCAAGCATCTGAAGTCATATTTCCTGCTCACAAAAATAATGCTCACAAAGAAAAAACAAAATGTTTTGAGATTTTCCTTACCAATCCTAATATATTTTATTATCTAACTGACCTACAGAAGTTAAGTGAACATTCTTTGGATTACTAAAAATATTACCTAACCAGATAAGTGCTATATTGCAGTGGATAACCACAGCCAAAGCCATCATCACACCTATTGTTTAGAGATACTATTCTAGGAATCTATTTTATTTTCCTTCTTTTGCAGTTTCCTAAGCAACATCATCTTTTCCTTTAGCTCTACCAGCCAGGCCTCTGGGCTCTACTCTCACAACTTGGCAAACGACAAAGCAAGTGATCTTATCACTTGCTCAATTGTTAATGTTGCTAGACAATACTGCAAGCAACTGTTGTGACTGTCCATGGTAGAGCTCTGAAACCAAGAAGCCAGGAGCATCAAAGTTTCACAGCAGGTGGTAAGAGCCACTGATTGCCAGCAATCTTGGCTCTAAAACAGAAATAGGTAATAATTTGCAATATACTGTCCTGGTCTATTCTGTTCAGCCTCCTGGATGTTGAAAAAAGGGTGAGAGACTTAGAATATCAGATGACACATTTGAAAAACAAAGAAATTTAATTCATGCAGACTGACAGGTATTCTACCTCCCATCTTGGTCTGAGCACTGTACATATCTGGAAGTTAGCTTTAGTGTGAAGTTAGGTGGAAACCCCCTCGTGCTGTGTTCAGAGGACATGGGTGGAAGCCTTCCTACCCATCCCCATCTTACCTACAGATAACCAAACCACTTCCACGATTTCTTTTACAGAAGCAAACTAACAGCCATGGAAGCAAAAGAATAGTGTCTACATAAGACAGCATGAAGTCACTACTATGGAAACAGAAAGGTACATGCTCATGTTTAAGTAGTATTCAAACAAACACCAAAGATCTTAATATTTTATATCTTAGCAAGTAGCAGTAATCTAATCCTCTTCATGAACCTCTCTAAATTGCTTTCTTATCTCTCTCTTGCTTTATCAATTTCAAGATCCTCAGAAATAAAAAGCCTATATAGTAGTTCAGCTTCCTGCAGGTTTGTCTATTATAAACATTTTCTTCAGTTTTTAGTATTTCAGTATTTTTAAACACATTGCCCTTGATGTCCCCTTCAAAGCACTGGTCTTCATCGTAATATTTATGAGCTAAGGAGCTCAATCAAAGGTGCTTAACATTCAGAACTGGACTTTATCTGTACCACATGAAGTTATGAGTGGTCAAATTTTGATTTAATCCAGGAACCAGATCATCAATAGCAGTGCATTATGATCTACTTTCTTAATGTTCTCGCAGGTCAAAAAAGCCTAGAAGACTTAATATAGTTGGTTTGGGGTTTTTTTTTTGTTATATGAGGGTTGGATTTTCATGAGACAAAGCCCTGTATATAATGTCAATCTTTAAGCCACAAGATGTGAGAAATTCACCGACATAAACCAAAGCTTGGACAGCTATAGTTTCCTGTTCTTTGTCTGCATTGAAAAAGTGCTTCGTCCAGCATATTATCCAGGTCACAGCCCAGAATCCAACTCTGCTGTGTACCATCATTAACACTAAAAAGCAGAACGTATTCCATCCTTTTGTGTAACTTAGTGGAGCCTCAAAGGCAGACAGGATTTCCTGCTGTTGAAGGACAATGCAAAACCACATCATCACTTCAACAGAACTTTGCCTAAAGGCTCCAAGTCATTGCATCAGCTGTGTCACTCTAGTTCTCAGAAAGGCACCTCTCTTCCTGAGCTCTTTTAGTTCATCCATCTTAGCATGGCTTCCTTCAAAATGGAGCATTCAACACAGCGATGGAAAAATTCACACAGATTCCTACAGATATTACAAAAAATAACACAAGAAAAGTATAAAATAACTAGTCCATGGACATATTCTATTTCATGCTGAAATCAGAACATCAATTTAAGCAGAAGACATGATATAAGAAATATGTTCTGTATACCATGGATTACCATGGATTGCATTTTCAGCCAACTGAAACTGCAACTAATAATTGGCATATTGTATATAAAAGATTTCTGCTGCTCAAGAATAAGTAATTCCTAGAACCCAAAGTGCTTCTCTCAGATCCTTATTGCATCTAAATGCAGCTCTGAGAAACCCAATCTCCTGAAGCAGAATGTAATTTATTATGATCCAGTCAATGAATTAAGACAACTCTTCCAGAACAAGAATGAGGACAAGATGAAAATTCTAATAAGCAATTGTTGTAATATTTTAAAGGAATATTTGAATGTGAACTGCTTATTTCTGAAGCCAAACAGCAAAGGAAATTACTAGACACAAAACTCCTGCAGGACTTTTTGTTTTAATATATAAAGTTAAGATACAGAACAAGATGTTAGAGAATTAAGATGTTAAGTAAAATTGCCTAAAGGATAAGCATTTAGATAAGTAATATTAGCAGCTGAAGCTAAAGAATGTAATGTATGAATGTAATCTTATGCTGAAGGATGCAAATTAGCTAACATGTCATTTGAAGAAATTTTTTCCCCCAAAGATGTTCTTTGCACGTATTTTCCATTTCCTTTTGAAAAATTTGGTAATGGGCCAGTGTGAATGACAGGTGCAGGACTAACTCAAAGGCTATTTCCATCCTGTACTCTTATCAAATTTTTCTATGATATGCTAATACTGTTTCACACATCTTGGAAAACAACAATCATTTCTCTGAGCAGTAAAAACCACAAATTATATACAGATCAAAATGCTACAGATTCAATGTATTCTGGATGCAGGCTATGTTCAACATCAACTGTTGATCCAGTTCAAAGCCTAAATAAGTAATTTCCCTAATCTGTACAAGTCAGACTCTTCAAAAGAGAGAGCAGTGACAACCTCTACCAAACACCGTCATTTCTAATGTACTTTCTAAAGCTGTAGTTGGGATTCCTGACAGAGAAAAGGGTGGAGAAACTTCAAGAGGTAAACTAGAGGTGAGGTAATGCAAAAGACTATTTTAATTGAGAATCATCTAAAAAAAATGTTCAGCTTGGCTTGCCAAGCAGATCTGCCTGCAAAATAACCTTTCAGCAAAACAAAGTTGAAAGGTACCTAAAGTTTGGCTCATCTTTCTATTGATATTGACCAGCTTAACATGACACATAAAGACCCACCTGCTTTAAGCAGATGTTTTCTAACAGGGTTTCACCCTCATTTATAACAAAAATCAGCCAAGTTCAATGCTACTACCCAGACACTTGAGTACAAATATATAAATCTTTCAACACTCAACAGATGCCAAGAAATCTCTTCTCTAAAGCTCAGCTATAGTCTCTTGTGAACAAAGACAAACCCAAAGATCTCCCCAGTGTTTCTTGCTGAAAGAGGCACTGAAGTGTAAGTAAAAGCAGCCACGATAAACACTCACTGCGTGCACATCAGAGGATTATTTTGCACAAGAAGGCAGGGCAGAGAAAAGCACAACAGGAAATCAAGTTATCAAGCACGCACACTGAGTGCATTGCACCAAGAAGGGAAAGGGGGGGTGGGAAGGAGAAGAGTTAGTGGCTGCTTTCTGCTAAAACCACAATTGTACAATCATGGATCCTCCACAAATGAGCCAGACCTCTGAGCTCAGCTCCTCACCAATTCCACTTTAACTAACACTACTTCTGGGAGTTGTGAAGTGCATTTACAAAAACAAATGAGCTGGCAATGGAGCAAAGAATGGAGCATTCACAAAGGTATGTGGAGGATGACAGAGGAGCCTACCTGGAGGCAGCTATAAGCAGAAACATTTAGTCCACCATAACAGGAGAAAGCCACCATTATGGAGATGGATATCATCTCAGGATTCTTCTGAGAAAGTCTAAAGAGCAAGAAGGATTAAGAGATTAAATTGTCATCTCTGCTATAGTCTGACAAGTCCTGTAGTCCAGACTTGAATTATAACTGCTTCCAACAGCTTGGAAACAGAGAATTTAGAGAATTGCTGGTGTAACACTTGCAATTACAGATAAAGTTCTTTTATGCCCTCCCATCCATTGGGTATGTAAGGTATACATAGATACATGCACACTGTAGGACATGCACCTGGAATTGTTCTCCTTAGTTTCAATTTTTTTTTTCAAACCATCATCAGGGAGCAACAATGAAGGAAGAGGCTTCCAGCCATGCACTTCTCAGCTGAACTGCTCTTATGCATCATGACTAAAATGTTACGTTACTCCCAGAAGAATGGTCAAAAACTGAATTACAGCTTTGTTTCAAGGCACAAATAACTGACTAAATTTTATTTTTGTCTTGGGTTAGTTTGATCTTGTGATCATCAGCTAGAAACTCGTTAATGGTTTGCAAGAATACTTTTTTGTCCTTTTAAAGGTCCAAACAACAGTTCTATACAAAAAGGTTGAACTAAAAGCAGCAGAAATCCCCTGCATCAAGAGCTGCCACAACAAAATACACGGAATACTGCCTCACACTCAGTAATTCAGGCACACAGATGAGCAGTAAGACCCACATTCATGTTACAAATCATAAGATGAGAACTGTTTCATCACACTTAGCTGCACACAAGTGCACTTAGAGGCACACAAGAAATGTCAGACTACACTGAGAGCGTACGGAGCTACAAGCACATGCTAGGCTGGCAAAGCACCAAACAGTATTGACTGGAGGGATAAATGCAAGGAGAATGTGTAGCCTAACATGAGTAAGAAACTTATACAAAAAAAATACCCAAAGCTTGTGATGTGTTTCTATTAGGAGAGTTTAAAAGGCATCTATGGAGCCTCTTCATGTAACTCTTTTCAAGATCCTATTGCCCAGGAGCTTTTCCAGGCTCAGTTCTGTAACATGCTTACCCTGAAAATCATACAGAACAGTAAGGGGATTTATATATATATATAAATATATATATATATATGAGCAATCTGACTAGTGTTTTGGAAACACAATTAATTCTGCTTTGACATTTCTCTTGAGGCAAAGTGTAAATACATTCCCACATCACAGGAAGATCTGGCAGTCAGAACTAAAGTGTGTTTTCTTAATTTTGAGCTTCTGAGGTCTCCGAGGTGCTATTTGTTAACACAAATAAACTCTGATTTATGGCGATCAGGAAGCTGCACATGCAAAAAAAGACCCTGAGCAGAAGTTTTCTCCCACTGCCATAGATCACATTGTCAGGATACTTTATGACCTCTCTTCCCATTGACCAAATTAGATTTAATGTCACATATATTAAAGAGTGCAACTCAACCAAACGCAGTAAATTGTAAAGGTGAAAAAGAAAACAATTTAAATGTGTTTCCTGTAATTCTTGTTTCAATTACCATGCTGTTGATCTATTCTACTCAAACAGACATAATTCTCTCCTTGTATTACTGGCAACACCTTTACTCAGAGAAAAAGGTAGCAGTGCAGTGCAAGGTCCAGCACAAAATTCCCACTTCATTTTCAGGTCACCGAATACAATTTTATGGTAAGAGAACCAGCACTACTCTCCTGCATTAATATATTGCCTTCCTACTTGCATGTAAGATGTCTCTTCTGTCCAGTCCACGTAAAATTTCCGATGTCAGCTCCAACAGTAACACAGCTCCATTTATATTTTCATGGAAGTGCTGAAGATATTTATCTAAACCTTCTCAGGTGTTTATCCTGTTCTTAGCATCTCTAACAGCTAGCTGTAGATCAAGGGTTCAGTGTTTTCCAAGTCTCTTACCTATCTCATATTGAAAATATTACATAGCACTCTTTCAAGTTCAGCTCAGCTTTTCAGCTTGGACTCCAAAGCCAGAGAACTTCGATGTAACTGGCATTGGGAGTGCTGCATTGGCAGTGAATTACAGCTAGCTCCAAGAAAGAAGGCAAATATCTTACTACACAGCTCTCCCTCTAAAGGCAACTGCCTGTCCCTAATGAAGAGCTCTGCAGTTGTAAGGTATGGAATGTGCACTTCATCCAAAGAAACCTTACTGGGAAGTGCCAGTGCTAACAAAGGAGAGGAACATGACACTGACGGCTAAGGACAAGCGGATTTTCCTCTTCAGAAAAGAAGCCAGTGAAGCCAACGAAGGAAGAGAAGTAACACCCAAAAGGTCTAAGAAGAACTTAAAAAATTCAGCCTGAATTCAGTTAGAAAAAAGTAACTCAACATTTATTAAACTATACACCAAAGAAGAATGAAACAGCTAAAACACACAGCCTCCCACATTCCAGCTCATTGAGGGAGCATGGCAAAGCAAAGCAAGGCTGCTCTTGAATACGAGAGCACCAGGGTGAACTGATTGATCTACACTGGACTCATGAGATGATATTCAAAGATGCAACTGAAGTCGTCCTCTTTATCCCCAGTTTACTGACAAAGCTGTACAGCTCCAGGAAAGATGACAGCTGGCTATGCAGGACAAACAACTGTTTGCTTCAACCACTTTTAGCTCTTCCAAGTAAAAGAAGCAAGCTGCCAAATATGAGCTATCGTATGAATTCAATCAAAACCCACAGACATGACCAAACACAGGAAGCAGGTAACAAGCTGTGCACTGGCAGTCAGTATGCTTCCTGTTAGGAGATAAAACAGCCCAGAAAGTGCTTGTGGAGCCAGCTGCCACCGTCACAAACAAAAACCACAACTGTAGTCTCAAACAATGGAAAAAGTGTTGTCCAGTGACAGTGACAGGCGAGATGAAATGTTTGCCCTTCTTTATCTGTTTTTGTGCTATGGAGTAACTTTCATATGCATAACACTTAACAGTAAAGGTTGTGATGGTTTGGATAAGGAGGTAAAACAGAAGTCAGCTGTGAAACTCTGACAGGAATCATTGAAAAAGTGAGTGATTTGAGATATCAGCAATCATCTGAAAAGCATTTTCAGAACTTTTAAGCTAGCTGTTGCTGTACCACTTAAATTTCTTCAACGAAAAAGCATTAAAACTTCAGTGTCTTAGCCCAACACTGGGACTATACCACAATGAAGCCAATTGTGATGTAAAAGGGGGGCATCTTACCATGTTTTTCCCCATATAATCCCTTGGTGTGATTTCTTTTGCCTCACAGCCACCAACAAAAACAGCACACAAGGTGACATGGAAAGATACACTCATACTTCCTTTACTCAGAACTCTTAGTCCATTCAGAAGCCGGAAATAGCTTCACCCCACCCCTTTACAGCTCAAAGCCTCGTCCCTGAAAAGAACAGCAGAAAGCTACTCCATCCCCTCCCAGAATAGCAACAAGGAAGATTAAATGTGACTGCTGCTTGACTACGCCAAAGACTCTAAAATGCAGCAGTATTACTACCATGTTTCTTCAAACATTCATTAATGTAATTTTCACCCTACATCAACTTTCACCAACTGCATAAAGGGCACTAAGTAATCTGTGTCTTGTATCACAAGTAGAATATGTGAGCAGATGAAAGTGGCTCATTTTCATCAGATTAATTTTTTGAACAGCTTAATTCTCACCTCCTTTTTTCATTCATCCCCAGAATACAATGCCCTAAGTCTTCTTAAAGATTCCATTGAGGATAAAACTCTCGTCCACCACCCAGAGAAATTTCACCATAAAGATTTTTGCATTTTTGTATTATAGGAGGGTTTTCAAATACAGCCATTAGCTCTTTCCCCCTCTCCCTGAATTAAGTATTTGAATTTGAACTGCAAGTGCACTTTTGAAGCAATTCTCCAAATTACTGCCACTTACTGCTTTTTGGTTCACATTGTTTAGCTTCAGCACTAAAAGGAGCTCCCCCCCTTTCAGAACAGGCTAAATTAGAATATGACCTACAAGAGCACACGTGCTGCACTCCCCTACTGCAACCCAACCACACAGAGTAGTGCAAAGTACGTGTAATGCACGTGTCAGGTCCTCAGTGTCCACTCCTCCATTCTACAGACATCCTTCCAGAGGCCCACACAATTTGCTAATGTCTTAGCAGATCAAGTTTAAAGTGGGTTTCATAAAACTGGGCAATTGTTCATATCAATGAGAAGGAATCTTCAATAGCTCATGTGTTAAGTATTAAACTCCAGATGCACTTTCACCTAATCATTCTAAAAGGGATGGAAATAGTAGCAATCAGAAGAGCATTGTTTGCCAGCTGATGAGACATCTCAGCAAAAATGCCTTTAGATAGAACCTTAGTTCAGCTTTTAAATTCAGGTATTTGACAAACCTGAGATAAAGTGAAAAATTATATGTTTAGATTTCTAAAAATCTCTGACATTCTTTAAGTTCCATTAAATTAGCCCAACAAGTAAAACATCTAAAATAACTTTGGAACTCACAAACATGTTTTTTCATTCTTTTCCTGGTCACTCAGTGTCTCTGCATGCAATTAGATTGACTAAGGACTTTATATCATTTTTAAGTCTTCCTTTTTTCTCCTCCATGTTCAGATACAGTAGAGAGGAAAAGCTGATCCATCCCATTCTGAGTTTTACAATTTCATGTAAAGCTGTACAGCATGTATATGTACATAAATGTATACATGGACCCAAAGATAAATATATATTCTTGGTAAAAAACCCGTCTCAAAGAACAACTAAATGAAGTGTATATAGAATCATAAAAATTTAGGCCTGGGTTTCACATGTGCAGTAAGGTTCAGGCATTCACCAACCCTCCTTTATCTGGCCATCAATTGCTGCTGCAATGGTGTCACTTGCAGTGCTCAGGAACACAGAGTGGGCAGGCCCCCAGGGATTCACCGTGCCAGTCTCCCAGGGTGGGTCACTTCTCCTGATCCCATTCACCATCCAGCTCTACAAACCCTTGTGAGGACAAGGGGCAGGAGCAGTAGAGCAGGCACTGAATGCTCTTAGGGGATACGCTGGATTGGAGAATTTCATCGCTGTCAAAGGAGTGTATTTTCCAAATTTTGTTAGGGAAAAACCTGTGCTGCTTTACAGAAATCAGGACAGACAGCGGATTGGGTATTGGCTTTTAGATTTGCCTGGATTAAGTAACTACAGACAAGTATTAATAATTCCATTATTGGTCACTGGAAGGTACTTTATATGGGATACTACAGCCTACAACAGAAATTAATTACCCCTTAGCATATGTTTATTCAAAGCCTAGTATTTTCTATCCTTGTTTTGTCTCATTCTGAGATGTTTTAGGAAGTTATTCCCAATACATTTCATGACAATTTTGTATTTGTGTATTCCTGCTAAAAAAAAGGTAAAGAACTATTATTTACTTTCAATACATTTTGAAATAAACATTTGTATAATTAACTCGAAATAACAAGTTACAGCCCACATTTACCATGAACTACTTTGAAATCTTACACTAAATACAAATATTTCTACAGTCTGAAATAAAGTCAAGTCAATGCTTTTGCAAGACCATCTGCCCATGTATCTGAAAAAAGAGCTTCCTGGTTTACCAAGGCAGTTTTTAATCCCAGTAATCCTCTGTGGTAACAGAGAAAATACTTCCTTCATTTTGATGTATTTAAAACTCTCTGCCCGTTGTCTAACTACTCATATTTTAGAAGCCAACTGGGAATCTAAAAGGGAGGCAAGGTATTATTTCTTTTCCTCCGATTTAAATAGCCAGAAAGATTAAATTTTCCCAAGTTTCAACTTTAAGTATATAAAGTACCCAGAGCAACCCAATTAATCCACTAGTTACAGGGCAAAAGAAAACCCAACCTTTTACTTTTGTTTCATGATTAGCTTAAGTACAGAACATGCTTCTACCAGCTTTTACTTTAAGAAGTTTATATATTTCAATTGGATCCAAACTTCCTTCCATACACCAAAATAATGAATTTCAAAATGTTAAATTTTTTTGGAATGAATACAGTGTTGGGAAGACAGTGGTGTAAGTTACTGAAGAGGAGATACAAAGCTGAACTTTGTTGCGGCTGAGCTGCCACACATCCATTTACAGATAAGCTTTGCACCAACCATCAGCTCAGAGCAACCCTGCTCCATGTTTGGAATACTGCAGCACAAAGAAACACACAGACAAACATGTACTAATGAGTCTTAATTTACAATTAGCTCAGCGTGCACAAGTCTAATTAGTGACTTTGCAAAGTACAGTAACAAGATGCATTTGTGCTCATTTTAATAGATCTGGTAATCTATTATTATTAGACATGATTTCATTAACTGTTTTCCTACCTGAGATTAAAATATTTATGATGAGTTGTTCTGTCCTCCTGTGTTCAGTTAAGTATTAAAATAAACTAGGGATTTTTCCTGTTTCATCCCTTAAAATGAAATGCATCCCTAGAAGGTGCACAGTTAATAATGCAGCAAAATGCCACCTGGTGTGGTGGTGCATTCCCCATCCTCCTTTCCAGGAGGCACCGTGATCTGAGAAATGCTCGTTAGGCCTCAGCCTTGAAAAACAGCACCTGGGCTCACGTCTTCCCGAGCTCATCAGAAACATCATCTGCTCCCAGGAACTGCTGCTGTCTAACAAGCTCCTGTTCTCCTTTTGAACAGCCTTGGAAAATACTCTTCTTGCCAGAACAGCACAACATTCCTGTTCTCACACCTTCACGGAGAGTGCCGCCCCAAACATTGTTATGACTAAAGCCCACTCTCCTGTGACCCTACAAACAGCAGTCCAAAAGGAGACCCTTGGAGCTCTCCTGGAACCGCAGCAGGCTGAGACCAGCACCTCCCTCTGAGCAGGGCCTCTCAGAGCCAGCAAACTCTTTATATTTTATATAAATATAAATAAATATATATTCTATGTATTTTTAATATATATATATATATATTTATAATTTGCTATACCTGGAGGATCGCCGAACAATGAGTCCTGGGCTGATACCTCACTCCTCGAGGCCTGACCCTTCACCCACTGGGGAGATGCAAAGGCATCCAAAGTGAGTATTCCACGGACCTCGGAGGGGAATTTTTCACAGGTACCTTGTTTGCACTGACTCGTTCTGTCTGGGTGCATAAACATGCACATATGCTATAGCAAATCTNAAAACAGCACCTGGGCTCACGTCTTCCCGAGCTCATCAGAAACATCATCTGCTCCCAGGAACTGCTGCTGTCTAACAAGCTCCTGTTCTCCTTTTGAACAGCCTTGGAAAATACTCTTCTTGCCAGAACAGCACAACATTCCTGTTCTCACACCTTCACGGAGAGTGCCGCCCCAAACATTGTTATGACTAAAGCCCACTCTCTGTGACCCTACAAACAGCAGTCCAAAAGGAGACCCTTGGAGCTCTCCTGGAACCGCAGCAGGCTGAGACCAGCACCTCCCTCTGAGCAGGGCCTCTCAGAGCCAGCAAACTCTTTATATTTTATATAAATATAAATAAATATATATTCTATGTATTTTTAATATATATATATATATTTATAATTTGCTATACCTGGAGGATCGCCGAACAATGAGTCCTGGGCTGATACCTCACTCCTCGAGGCCTGACCCTTCACCCACTGGGGAGATGCAAAGGCATCCAAAGTGAGTATTCCACGGACCTCGGAGGGGAATTTTTCACAGGTACCTTGTTTGCACTGACTCGTTCTGTCTGGGTGCATAAACATGCACATATGCTATAGCAAATCTGGGAGAAATACTGCTTTCTTAGATGTTTAAGTGCCTTAGATATCTGAGTAAGTTAGGCCTGTAAGTAAGGTTAAGTTATAGTTATAAGCCAAGTTAAATGCTACTTACTGTTGTTCTTTTGTAAGTTGCTGAGTTCGACTTAGAAGTCATAAATTAGACTAAGTGCTGCTATGTATTACTCATTTGTTAAATTGTTAACAGTAAGCTGTAACTTAAGCTTAAGGTAGATATAAGTTAAAATACTGTTATGTCTGAGTGTTGTTAAGCTTTTAGGCTGCATTCCTTTTTTCCTTGCTCTCACTATCCTTTTGTCACACACATACACACCTAGGTAGTTCTCAGTTAATTTCTGTTTTGATTGCCTGGATTGTATTCGGTTTTGTTGTTGCTTGTTTTTCCTTGCTGTGCCTTAACTGTCCTATAAGCAGTACAGTGAATCTTGCCAACGAACTTAGTTGTGCCGTCACTTAACATTGAATCTGGTTTTTGCTCATGCCCTTACCAATGACTTTATAAGCAATCTCAAACACTCACCCATAACACTTTGTCAACTTACCACTGCCACAGCATCACTACCGAGAACAGCTTGAGCGTCCAGCACTGTATAGTAAGCTATATTGGTCATAATATAGATAACTGTCACAATTGGCATAGACACTGCAATAGCCAGGGGCAAGTTCCTGTAAGACAAAAACAACCAAAACTCCAAAACCCACAACTGCAGGAAAAAAAAAATCCATTAGTAGTAGCAGATTACAGTTATTTATTTGGATCCTTTACAATAGACAGAAAAGTTACGAAGCCAGAATAAAGATTTCCAAAAAAGGTATCTCTGGAACCAGAGTTTGGTTTCTTTTATAACTAGAAATTCTAATGTAGAAGACTGGAAAAAAATCTGATTTTTATAGTAACTTATAACCTAAATTACGTGTAAAAAGGGATTCTATGCTATCGCTCTTCAAATACTCCAACTTCCAGGTTTCCAGATCTGTAATAACAGCCTTCAAACTTCCATGTTTTAAATGATTTCCTACTGTCTGTGTTAATTACCACAACTAGAAGCCAAAGAGGAAGAGCCCCGAGTCACTGCACTCCTCCTCCCTGGTGAATGGGGCTGTCCTTCCAGAACCTACTCCTAGAACTGGTGCAGGGAGATCTATTAAACCAAACCCCTGTTCTTCTCATCTGCACTCACCACTGCAAAGAACTGACTGAGCTGCATGACAGAGATGCAGATCTAAAATTGCTGAACAGCTGTGAGCCCCAGCATGTGGTATAGCTTACTAGCAAACACATGTCTAGAAAGCTGTACAAAAAAAAGTCAAGAGCAACAGGAAAACAATGCTAACCTCTAGATGTAAGTAGGTAAGACTTAACTGTGAGATAAACTCACAGTCCTGAGTGTGCAGCTCCACAGAAAGAAACAACGGAACAGAAACAGATTTTTAATGTTAGGCGTTGGCTTTTCTCAGCCTGATTCTTTCCTCAAACCTCACAGGAATATTCAAATGTTTCAAAAGGGGAAGCAGAACTGAGAGTGTTACTCTCACATTTGCCCAGCTTGAAATCAAACAGAGCAGGGTGACATTGATGTGCATTTGCCATGAACATTGTTTTCAATAACAAAAACCAAAAAACCACCAGATAACAAAACCCCAAAGCATAAAAATTATCAGTCTGACTAAAACGTTGAAAGTTTCCTCAAAAACTTCCTGAGGCCCAGAAGTCTAGCTGTGTCTGTCTGCTGCCATGGAAGCAGAAAAATAAACATACCCCACAATCCTCCATATAAATCAGTAAATTAGTAACTGGGAGTTCAGACTATTTTTCCAGGTTGCACACTCATAGTAAGAGACCCATGAATCCCAGCAGAGAAGAAACAGAAGCAGAAAACTATGAATTTAATTCGCAAATATTACACAATGGAACAAAAATCTGAAATAGCATTTCAAGGACTTTGCATCATCCAAGATTAAAGCCAAGGGACTTGGCTTTAATGTCAAATGTAATTTGTGGATTGCAACTTTTGGGTGGACAAGCATGAAGGCACTACCAATTAAGTGAACATGAAAAATACGTAATTCTTGTAGTAATTTTGTGGAAGTCTGGAACACCTCATTATTCCCAAGAGCTGTCAACGCAGAAAGCTGAAATAAGAAGTTCACTTTACCAGCTAGCATTCTACCAAGAATGAAGCTTGTATTAGGCAATGATGCCTATCTAGAGCAAATGACTACGAAGAAATTTTCATCAGCTAAATATCCTGTGAGAAAAATTGTTTTTCAAAACAATACATCTAATAGAACAGCTATCAAACTGATAACAGAGAACAATACACTAACTTTAAAAATAAGAAAAGGCATTGCAACAGTACTCAAAAAACGAGTTTTTAGCAGAAAAAACCACAATTTGAAGGACCAAATAACTGATGAAAATACAAAATGTATGTCTTCTGAATATGTTTATCAAATCTTTAAAAGAGGATTTGAAGAAACAAACTGTCAATCTGGAATTCAATCTGACTAAAAATAGCTAGTTTTAGAGTTAAAATACTTATCCACTATCTTATCTTTTTAATAGATAACTTTCCTGGTTAGATAAATGCTCAGCATAAAACTCAACATCCAACATAGAAGAAAATAAACTGCAAAAGTCAAAATCAGTTGAGAGAATAAAAAAAAAAATCTCATTCATTCTTTATCATTCAGCTATAGCAATCTGAGCTGTTGCTCACAACAGGATGTAAAAATTACCAAAGGGGATTCTACTCTAACATAAAGGTGTCTGCTTACAGACTTGCAACTGAGCAAGATTAGCCAGTCACACTTTTACAGCATAAATTCGTGGAAAAGATTAACATTCTTAAATATGAAATCAGAATGATTGCACAGGTAAACACACACAACACTTAGGTACCTGTTCCACTGCAACACTGACACCTATTATAGTAAATAGTAACAACATCATGAACTGAAAGCTTACCTAGCACTGAATACAGCATCCTGCAATCATCTAGACTTATTTATTCTCATGTTTTTCTTTCTTTTTCATTTTTAATGGAGTTTAGTAAATCTTTGCTAGTGACTGTACACAGCCTGAGCAGTAGAGCAGTTCTACTCACTTCTGTGTAAGCTCAGAATTTATTAGTGAAAAACATCCACAAACCCAGCAACTTGGGAAATAGCCACATTTAGAAAGCTCAGATCATTTACCTTTCTGGGTTTTTGATTTCTTCTGTTACATAATTGAGCGTATCCCAGCCAGAGTAAGAAAACAAGGCAGAATATAAGGCAAGGGAGATGTTTCCAATATCAAAAGAGGATCCCTCAAAAGAGTTCTTGAAGTGCCACGTATATCCTGTGTGGAAGAGATGCAATGAAGGACAGGATAATGAAATACAGTAAGTAATGTTTTTCAATGTGGCACACAGTTGCAAAAACACCTCAGAAACACTAATTCCTTCAAATCTGCTTATTAAAATCTTTTCTTCCCATTCTACTCCGTGTTTTAGCCATAAGAATAAAGCATGGCATTTAAAACTACTAAAAATTATTGGTGTGTATGATACTGTTCTACAATTAAACACCTGGTTTGTCCACAGTGGCACAAGAAGTTCAGGAACATTAAGTTCCAACTAAGCTATGAAAAATTGGCAATGACAGTACTCAGTTTCAAGGTGGAGGTTTATAACATATATATTTAGAAAATAAACCACTCTATTCTTCTACATCCTTTTAAATTTTCAAACATTTAGCCTATGCAGAAAACAAAGATTACAAGTGATTTTAGACAACTATGACAGGAAACCCCCACACAAACACCTAAATGGATGTTTGAGGTTTTGCTATTAAAAATAGACAACTGAGAAAAATTAATAGAGCATAAAGTATTACTGTTAAGATGAAATTTTCCCAAGCTAAAACTGTATGTATGTTTTTTGGACCAGTATTTGTGAAAATTTGTGCCATCTTTTGACTTTAAGCAAGTCAAGACAAGCTCGTCAATCACAGTTTATATATTCAGACTTTATATATAAACAAATACACACAAAACTGCCAAAAACAGAAAGGCAAGTTACTGTGTAACCCCAAAACATGCCCCGTAGGCATCCTGAAGTGTTTAGACTCCATTAAAACTGGCCAGGGTAATATTTGAGGCCTCTAAAATATCTTTACTTATTTCTCTTCCCTACTTTTTATTCCAATCAGACGTTGCTACTCCCTTGGCACAGACATAGGTGGAGTAACTGCTGAGTTAGGAACAGAAAAAGGAGACAATGTCAAGGAAATCAGATGTGAATAAGCTCAGTATCTACGAAACAAGGGATGGGCTGATGAGTTAAGGATTAAACCTGGTGCTCACATATGCCTATTTTTGTTTGGTTCACAGTAGTTATCTTGCTCATGAACTTTCAACAATAACCAGTTAGAGCAAAGGACATAAATTGTCAGATTGCCAGGGAAAGACATCTTTATGGCAGCTTTGAAAGCAGGATAATTTTCTTAAGCTAACACACCAGCAAATTCTTCCCAAAGGAAGGGCTAAAAACAAAACTATATTCAAAATTTCTCTTAACTCGAAGGCACAATGCCCAACACACACACATTCTAATTCTCAACAGCTTTAACAGAACTCAGGCTTTGAGCAAAACCAGCTGTAGCTTCACAAATCTACCTATATATTCTTAGAAATCTATTTGTGCTTTAAGTTCAGACACTTTCAGATTGGAGATTCATTTTGTAAAAAAATATTCAGTTGATCTCACTGTAAAGTAGCATGTTCCTTAGAGAAATTTATAACTTTCTCCACTCCCACTGTATTTTGCTGTCTCTGTATATTGCTGTTTTCACTTCCTCTATTATTCTGTACTGCAGGCTGTAAATTACACAACACTGCTGAGCAATCAATTACCTTCTTTTACCAAGTTCAAAGTCAACTGAGATAGGATGGATATCTCCTGACACTGTTTCATGATAATGCCTAACATTGGTATTATTGGTATTTTCAAGGTGGCTGTACTATGCTTTTTTTACTGAGGCTTTTCATAAAACACATAGGGGGAGTTTACAGTCTTTAGGCCAGTCACCCAGTTTAACTGATGAACACAAACCTTTGCTTTAATTTTACAAGCTTACCCTGGCCTATTTTAACAAGTCCAGTGACGATGATGGCAATAAGAGCAGTAACTTTAGCGTAAGTAAACACATCCTGCACACGGGTACCCCACTTAACGTAGGCACAATTGACAAATGTTAAAAGACCTAGGGGAGGAAAAGAAAAGAAAAATTAAAAGACTGTTTGAACAACGCTCAGTTTAACTCACTTTTCAAAGCTTTCAATTGTAATCTAAATATGCACTTACTTGTTATACTAATACTTAGGTTAAACTAAGCCAAATACACAAGTACTGAAAACACACAGATTCCAACAAAACAGGAGGAAACAGATGTTCTAAATACACAGTTTCAACAGACGGAAGGAAAAACCTTCCTGCTCTCTGATTACATGCCCATTTTCCTAACATTACCCCTCATCGGCTGCACTCTGCAACTACCCTAAAACTAAAGGAACTGCTACATGAAATAATTCATTCCAGTGTAGCAATACTGCTCCAGTAAGTGAAAGATTATCTAGAAATTCCTTTGGGCAAACGTATCAAAAGAGTGTTTGAAAAGGTTTTTTTATGCTTCCTTGTTAGGCTGAGCATGAGTTCAACATCCATGGAGTAGCTGCAATGCTAAGTATGATTACAGGTGATTCTAAACTCTTTTCCAGTTCTACTGAACTGTATAATGGAGAACAGATCGATTTTCCAAGGGCACGTACGGACAGGACAAGGGGTAATGGCTTTAACCGGAAAGAAGGTAGATTAGATTAGGTGTCATGAAGAAATCCTTCCATGGGAGGGTCATGAAGCACTGGCACAGGTTGCCCAGAAAAGCTGGGGGTGCCCCATTCCTGGAAGGGTTCAAGGCCAGGTTAGATGGGGTTTGGAGCAACCTGGTCTAGTGGAAGGTGTCCCTGCCCATGGCAGGGACTGGTACAAGATGATCTTCAAGGTCCCTTCCAACCTAAACCATACTGTGGTTCTAAAGAGCATATGCTTTACAGCTAATACAACAGTAGTCTGGATTTTTACAAACTGGTAGGAAGTAATGAGTATTCTCAGTGTATTCAGTTCTCTATCCAAAATAAATTAGTCAGACCTATTTCACAAGATTGCAATGAAACTTGAAATGAGACTTTCCGATCTCACAAACATTTTGTAGTTGCTGACTAGATTTATTCACATGATCAACTTCCCCAAGACAGTTCTCATGACTCTCAACATTTTGCTTTTGCATTCATTACCTTTTTCTGAAGTGGAGAGTCAGACAACATCTGCCTGAACTCCAGGGCTGTATATTGAATAGGATTCAGTATCTTCAGTATTCTTTATTTAACGAAATCCTAATTCAGTACATATTTTTCTAAGCCAGATTATCACTATACTATTGAAACTTCTGTATTGGAAACAGTATTTCCCCCAAACCTCAGTTTTTTCTCTAGCTGGTAAAAAAGTGTTTATATACTACTGTACTTTTTATCTCTACAGAGTCTCCTTGTACTGCGTATTTTAAATATGCACATAAATAAAAACAAAACTCGATTGTTTCAGGAGTAAGGTAGCAGTAAATCAAAATTAAATAAAAAGATGTGACATATTATTTCCTTTCCCATAATCCAAGAATACCATGCTACTATTAAGATAAAAATTACCTAAGCACAGCTACCAAACTGAAAACAATAACTTTTAACAGGTAACAAAAGAAAGGTAATGATCTGACAAGTATGGCACTAGTATGTTAGACAGTCTGGCCAAGCCGAACGAGGTTCAAGTGAGCTTGGCAAGATGAGGGGGAAAAAAACCCCAGTTGTATCAAATTTCAGAAGTCAGGACTACTGCAGCTCCCATAGAGACCTCAGGAAAAAAACCACTCTGCTCAGTCTCTGCTTTTCAATATTAGTGATTGGAGTATTTGCTCACTGGGTTTATTTCAGCCATTTTTTTCAAAGCAACTTTCATTGGGATTAATTATTAGTAGTAAATTAGGGCTTGGTCTCTGCTTCAGATGAAATGATACTCTGATACCTTATAAGGAAAAAAAAAAGAGAATCAATATTCTGAATAAGTCACATCTCCTCTCTTTCTTTTGCTAAAATGACTCTGTTTTCTTCAACTTAATTATTGTTTAGCCACTCAAAAGTTTCTGAGAACTCTCAAGTTTAGTTCTGTAGCTCCAGATGACACCCCACTGCCAAAACAATTGCCAAAGTAATGCTGTATAACACAGACTGTTCTCACACTAGCTCTAGTATTGCTATTACTACAATTTAAAAAAACCCAACAAACAAAACTAAAAGTAAACCCCGCAACAAACCCACCCATTCTCACATACAATCTGTACCAATGTGCAGGTTTTCACCCCCAGCAGCTTCATTCTTAAGGGATTAATCACATCCAGAGCTAGGGATGTGACAAACATCAGCCCTGCCAGGACATGGAGAAGTCTAAGCTTTAACAGCTAAATGAAGTTGTAGAGCAGGGGTGAGTCTTAGCACTGACACTTAGAGCAGGGCAGAACAAGCATTTAAACCATAAAACAGACTGTTAAAGTAAATTGTTCCACCTGCCTGAGAGTGATCCTGCTGTCATGTGTCTCCACTAAAAAAAGAGTTGCTAATTCCCCTTATTAGCAGCAAATGTAGAGGGCATCACACTGACTTTCTATACCTACTATATAATAATTTTAACTTAATTGCTTTGTCTTAATTTCTTGCCTCTTAATAAACTCCTTTTTATAAGTGCTAACTGCCCTCAGACTGAGGGGATACCTTAAATGGAAGAGCAGATTCTCCCACACTCTTGAATTTGTGCCAGGATACCTTGGGACAATATCTGTTTAAGGAATGTGAACATGACATTACAGGCCCTTCACTCATTTGGAAGGAAGGAGGGAACAGAACTGATTAAACTGATAGATTTATGATTATCTTTCCCCCTACCTGGACCTCAACCAGCATGTTAATGCTTTCACAACAATAACAAATAACTTAACAAAAATGGAAAGGGAAGCTGCAATCATCCTGACCAGTTACAGAGGTCAAATATCTGAAGCACATGCTACTGCTCTGTCATTTCCCTTTCACATCCTATTTTGACAACTCTAATAAGGAACATTAGAGTTCTTCCAACAGATGCCTCAAAAAGGAACCAGCTAGAAGCAGCACATATCCTTGCAGCATATTGTGGGCAGTAAAAGAGCCCAAGTTCTGTGTTAGCTTTTTGGTACAAAATCATGGCAATACATGTGACAGGCTCCAGAGCACACGGTTATGGATCAGCACATCACAAAGCACTGTCCTACAGACTTGCTGAAATACAGTTTTCACTGTTTACTGGAAATGTAAAATATGTATATAAACACTTTTAATACAAAATACCTAAAATTAAACCAAACACACACAATTCAATCATACAGTTTCATTTTGATAAAGCAGAACAGTTGTGGTTTGACTGTGGACAGCTGTTCCTCTATATTGACTAACACTATATCAGTGTTTTATGCGCACACAAAATCTCCACTTTTCAAAACAGCTTTACCACACATCCTATTGTACTAATGATACAGTTAATCCCAAGCATAAAGATTAATCTTGAATGAACGATTTTTTGAAGCCAGGGTAGTACCTGAACCATGTAACCACTGAGAAATTATTGCAAACCAAATTACACCAGAATTTATAGCATAAGAGCCATTCTGCAATAGCTCTTAAGACCCACCAAGAGTATCCTGAGGTTTGATTTGAAATACCTCTCCCAAGGGATAACAATTTTTACCCCGATTTTTGCCAGGTAAGTAAGCTTGGAAGAGTTAAATAATACCTTGTTCTGCTTCCAAATGAGAAAATGCTCGTTCACTGACTGAACACCTGCAAGTGTTGGGTATTGATGTGCTGCAATTGTTCTTTCTCCCACTGTAACTCAAACCATTGCAAATCCAGTGTGCAACAACTCTGAGTGTGGGGAAGATTTGTTTTAATAAAACCTGGATAAAAACTTACCATAGTAAATGTCAAGAAATACTTACATTCACAAGCAGCTGCTATGAGACGACAAGCCAAATATGGAGGGTCACAAGAAGGGAAGAAAGGCTGAACTATGTAGTTAGCAAAGGTGATGGCAATAATTGCCTGGCTAGTTGGCTCAACAATTAGGAGTGAGGTCCACAAACGAATAAAAGCAATGAAGCTCCCAAAAGACTCCAAGATATATGCATAGCTGGCTCCTGACTTTGTAATAGTGGTTCCAAGTTCAGCATAGCAGAGAGCTCCAAAGACTGAAAATATCCCTCCAATTGCCCAGATTATTAGAGACAATCCATAAGATCTGCTGTAGATGAGAACTCCTTTGGGAGAGACAAAGATACCTGAACCAATCATATTGCCTACTATGAGGCTTATCCCATTTATTAAAGAAATTTCTTTCTTCAGTTGCAATGTATTTTGGTCTCCATCCTGTGTTCCACTTGGATCTGTCCTTTCTGATTTGTTGATGGGGCTGTAATCAGTCAGTGGAATATGTGATTTTGTAAAATCTGTCCTTTCTGCCATTGTGGAAGGACCGTGAATTCTCCACGACTCAATCACAATCTAAAACAAAATATAGACAGCTGAAATCATTATAAATTTTTTTATCCCAGGACCTTCTTGCAAAATCTTCTTTTCACATTTTTACCCTATGATTTACAAATATAAATTAAGACATTTCCTTTTGTTGCTTCACGTTTGGGGTTTTTTTACATGAAGTCAAATTCACGCACAGTTAAACAGGAGAACCAATGCAGACAAAGCAAGAGACAAATTACAATGTAACTTAGGATGAGAGAGGAACTTCTACCATTAGGAAAACAAACAAACACAACTGTAAGAAGGATAGAATTAAGGGACTCCTATTTTGAGGAGAACAGAAGAAAAAACAGAAAGAAGGACAGTGAGATGTTATAGATAAGGAAGCACCACAAGACCAAGATGGAAGTTCTAAGCATGAACATAGATGTATTGCAATACTAAAAATATCAATCCAATTTCTGTGCTTACACACATAATTTATGAAGGATCTAGTAACATGTTATCAATGCAGTGGGGGCTCTTGCAAAGGGCCATAGGCAGAGGTACTTACTCCAGAATGCCCTTGATCTAACCCTTGACTCCTGACTGATACTACAGATCGCTCCCTCCTCAGAACCGTTTCCAGATCTCACTGCCTCATTTCTCAGAGTTATCTAAAAGCACAGACTGTACATGAAATAACCCATAGGAGTTTCAATCCAAATTCCTCCGTTAGCAGCTGTATTTAACAGTATCTAAAGACACAGAAATTAACCTTTTTCTTCTGCTTCAGAACTGACTGTCTGGAAAAGAGCCACTTTCTTCTGAAGTCTCCAGAAAATTCTCCCATGCCTTCCAAAAGCAAGTTACTGCTAATAACATTTCTTAGCTCAAGAAGACATTGATAATTCTGAATAAGACCCATTAGACCCATTTTACACAAGTTTAAGGTTACTAGCTTATCAACTGCATAACGAATAGGCCCTACATAACTACCAGAATTAATTTAATGACTATTCCTTTGCCCTGCCCGATTAAATCTTCAGTGTACACTTCAACCATTTACTATAGAATAGGAAAAAAAATGGAAAGTCTGGGTCAATTAGAATAAAGCAGCTAATCTAGTGTGGGGGGTGGATTTTGTGCTTCTTGGGGGGGTAACACTAAATTTACAAAAAGTTTTTTTAACTGCAACAATAAAACTTGTCAACTGAGAGAACAAAACCTCTGAATATGGGAATTTTGGAAGGTCAACATGCAGTCACCCAAACTACATGTGCATCTAGTAACAGATGAACACACAACCTCTTGCAGGCACATCTTTCTGGAGAGAATACTCTTCCTTTATGATAAAGCCGACACCTGTTTCCTAAAGTGCAGAAAATCTGACCCGACATCCCTGAACTAGAATGAAGATGTGAAAATTATAAAGATTCTTTTCAGTCAGTTCAAAAAGTAACTTATACTGAAATGGAGTACAAATCTGTTACTGAAATGCATGATATCATTCATCTCCAACTGATAAATCTTTAGAGACTGCGTTCTTTTCAATAATGCAAAGTGAGATCCTCAATCTGTTTAGTTGGATGCCTTCTGGTTTATTTTCCCCTCAATACTCCAAATAAACACTTTAAAGATGCTTAATTACTAAATACACATTTTATCATTTATACATGAGTCAACCTCTAGTATCACAGATACATCGGAAGATATCAAATTTTGCACTTATAATTAGACCAAAATTTTTTGAACTTCCAGGAACTAATCACCATCATTTCAGAACTTAAAAGCTTGTCATAATGAGGCACCTCAAACAAAATTAAATTAACTAGGAGGGAGACATCCACATAATTTCTATAGATGAGTGTGCCCTGAACTGTAAAGGAAAAGCAAAGTAAATTTATCGCACCAGTTGTTACCTGTTCTCCTTGTTATTTACTCTTCCATCTATCTTGTGCCAAATTCATCTGCAACAACGTACTGGGTGACTTTCTGTTATTGGTGTAGTAGAACTAAGTCTTCAAGAATACATGTGCCCTATAAATTCACAAGATTATTTGTTTGCTTTGCAAGAGGAAGTTCAGTTATCTGTAAATGCATATAATCGTTAATCGATTATAAATAAGATGCAATCATCAGAAAGCTGTGCAAAACAGCAGAACAAATAATCAAAGCAGATGTTTTCATTAGTAATTTGGCTGTATGAAGTGGATTTAAAAGAACACTTGTGACCCATAAAAATATCATTCAACTCCAAACTGAGTCTTTTCATTTCCATGAAAAGAACTCGGGACAGGGCACTAGTTGCAAATGTTTTTCAGAAGGCAATTCACCCTGAACAAATGTCAGCGGAAGAAACAAGAATACTACAGCTATTATTATGACACCCAACTGCCATTTGAAAACATGCCATGCACATTTTCAGCCCTTACAGATGAAGCATAAAACTGCATAAATACGTTAAGAACTGATCACAAATGTAAAACATCATTTTGGTGGTAACTACACAGCTTTATGATTTCTTACTCACATATCCTAATCATCATTCCCATTTTCTCCTGAACACCTTCCAAAGTACAAGGTGATCAGAAGCACGCATACTACTTGGAATACTCCAGCATGTTGATGATTTGATTTAAGTCAATTGAGTAATTCAAATCACATCAGACCTGGTGTGTTAACGCCCAGCCAGGTTTGCACTAAGAGTAACCATGATTTACCTCATGGTCTGGAGTTCAGACCCTAATTACCTGCAACTAGGGACTCAATCACTGTTCAAATGCCTCCACCTCAATCAGCAGCACGTGACTGCAGTTCTATACAGTTTTGTTACTGATGACCTTGACTGTTTCTTGCCCTGCTATCTCTAGCCAGGAAAGAACAATCACAGTATCTCTCAACCTAGCCTGTTTTGTCCCCCAATTCTCTTTCTTCCCCTCCGAGTCTGATTTTGTTATTCCCAATTTTGGGAATCTGCCAACAACTAGGATTTGCCTGAAGGTGTGTACAACAGCTCACTGAAGATTTGATATTTTATTCTCTTCTCTAGCCTTGTTTGTTTTATATGCCTTTTAAAGCCTTAAGGGCAGGGATTACTTATTTGCCTGACTCACATGATGCATTATACCACCTCTGACAAAATCAAAACTGTTGGCAGGTTTTTTCCTACAGGTACTTCACTTAATCTTAAGTGGAACCAGAATCTGCAGCTTTGACCAACTGGAAAGAAAACTTACCAAGGAAGAGGGAAAGCAGAGACTGGAGAAAACTATAGCTATGTCAGACAAAAACACATACATTAAATCCAACATTCTGTCACAAAATCATTATTTCAGTGGAAACAGAAGAGAGGCTTGAAGGAGGAGAACCAGAGACAAACAGTACGTATTTTCTAACACACAATAACCCTAATGTACTGCAGCTAAAAATACTATCAGAACAATCTCTAACGCTGCCAAAGCCCAGCCACAGGAGTGCTATGGCTAATGCAGGGTTCTGCCTTCACACATGCTAACCAACACGCAGATTTCCTCATTGCTCACCCTTGTGCAATACAAAGTCTTCAACTCTTTTTTTTGCTGATCACTGCATCTGTGAGGAATCTTTTTGCTGATATGTATAGATTGTGTTTTTTACTGAAATGACTCTGCTGTTGGTATAGAAAGCTATGATATGAAACCAGGACAGAGTGACCTGAAACTAGGATCACTTCACTGTTTCACCAAAAAAATGTATTCTGATAAGGCCTATCACACCACGGCCAGGTACCAGAGGAGCTGATGAAGGTTAACATGCAACTAGCAATGTACTAACACTGCTACACATGGTGGACCTCCTTTAAGGGGAGGAAAAGAGGAACCATCTGCCAAAATCCCCTTTCTCCCACTGAGCCGAACAGTTGTCAGTTGTTTGACCTGGGATGAACCTGCAAGTGAGTTAATAACCAAGGTGAAGTACCCAACTGCTAAAAGCTTACTGTGTTTGCTGTGCTTTTTATACAATACCCACTCATTAGCAAAGATTTCAGGTGTTCTTGCCTCTGTCTTCCTTAGTTCTTGCTTGCATAAAACAACTCTCGTTGTAACACAGCTTTACACACACACTTTGACTATTCACATATAGCAGATGTAAGACTCCTATTTCTGAACACAATGATTGGCCCTATGAGCAAGATTCAAGATTGGTCTATACAGGGAAACAGCATCAAAGTCTTCAGGGAATTAAGCACCAACAGAGCAAAGTAAGTCCCAGAAATGCTTATTCATTGCAGTGTATATATTTAGGCACCTCGCAGTCTAAATATTTACATGGGAAAGGCTTAAGAGTTTGTCTAGGATATATTTTTCTTTTTTCTGGTGAGAGAAGAATTGCTGCCCTACCAAACATAGGCTTAAGACAGGAAGCCCTTGCAACAAAAGCAATTCCCAGTGTAAAGAGCTAACCTGTTCAACCACGTCTTTTGAGCTTGCATATAGAAACACACCATCTTTAGCACAATAAAAAAAAAAATCCCACAAACAAACTTTTGATCAAATAAAACTGGTTGTAACATCCATTTTTTAAAAAAAGGACAAGGGACATTTATCATGCACAAAGGTATGAAAGAGAAGTTACTACGTCAATTTTTTCACTTGATAGTTTATCAGTATGGTAGTAAGTAATATTTTCGTATTTTTTCATGTTTTTCATTATTTTCGTATTTCCAAGGGAAAAACAGAAGCAAGCTCACAACAGGGATGTTGCGGTAGACAGTTCATTTAGGTTGGGAGTGCACAAAGCTGCTGCAATGAGAGGAACATCTGGTGAAATTTATACAATAAGCCCCAGCTAAAGACAGAAGGAACAATAGTAGTAGAGTTTGTTAAAGTAATTCACCTTATTTTTCATGCTGGGGCAGAAAACCTCTCAAAAGAGGGGAAAAAAATGCCAAAAGGCTTACCTTCACACCTACACCCATGTGTACTCTTTAGGTGGAACTTATAGCCGCACCTGATCAGATTGTAGTTAATGCGCTCCGTTTAAAAACACACAAAACAAGCAAAATCACTACCAAACGCCAGCAAGCAAAGGCGTGCTGGCCTGAGGATCTCACTAAGCGCACTTCAGTGCCCTGCGATAGCTCGCTAACAGAGGAGTCAGAATTACCTGCACCCACCACCAAAAAGCACTAAAGGAACACATGGCTTCCAAAGCCACCCTCGAGTCGCCGCAAGCACGACTGCAGGGGCTGTCGCCGCCGGCCTGAGACCCTGAGCAGGTCCGAAGGATCATTTGCAGAGCTGTCATTTGGACTCTCGGTGGCCGCTCCGCTCTCCACAAGCGGTGGTGACCCTCTTTCTCCTTATAAAATAAGCGAGGTCCACACAGATTTCAAGCCTTCTAGACAGCCCCAGGAAGGAAGCAGCTACAGGCACCGCCTCAGNCCCGCCGCCCCGGGACCGCCACCTCCGTCACCGCCTCCGTCGCCTCCTCGCCCCTCCCCGGCAGAAATCCGTTACCTCCCGCGCGGTCGTCCCGAGGAGGAAGCTGCAAGAAGCCCACCCGCTCCGCAGGGCTTGCGCCGGACCCCCCGTTACCCGCTGGTGCGGAGGGAGGTGTTTGCAGGGCCCGAGCTCCCCCCAGCCCCGCGGAGTCCGCGTCGGCCCCTGCGCTACCGGTGGGTGAGGAGAGCCTCCCCCTTCCCCGCAGCAGCCGGAGCGGGGGACCAGCCTCCCCCTTCCCCGCAGCAGCAGGATGGAGAAGAGCCTTAGTGCTGACGGTACGGGAACGGCGCCTTTCCCAGCCCGGGTTGGGGGGCCCTGCTCTCACCCCGCGGTCCCTGAGGGCCTCGGGGGCACACGGAGCTCCCGTGAAGCCCCGGCGGACGGCGCTGCACAAAGTCACATCCACATGAAATACACCCGAGACATCCTCAGGCCCGAGATTGAGGGGCCTTGGAGGGTGGAAACTCTGAAATCTGGTGATGTTTTGGGTTTCTGCNCTTGCATATAGAAACACACCATCTTTAGCACAATAAAAAAAAAATCCCACAAACAAACTTTTGATCAAATAGAACTGGTTGTAACATCCATTTTTTAAAAAAAGGACAAGGTACATTTATCATGCACAAAGGTATGAAAGAGAAGTTACTACGTCAATTTTTACACTTGATAGTTTATCAGTATGGTAGTAAGTAATATTTTCGTATTTTTTCATGTTTTTCATTATTTTCGTATTTCCAAGGGAAAAACAGAAGCAAGCTCACAACAGGGATGTTGCGGTAGACAGTTCATTTAGGTTGGGAGTGCACAAAGCTGCTGCAATGAGAGGAACATCTGGTGAAATTTATACAATAAGCCCCAGCTAAAGACAGAAGGAACAATAGTAGTAGAGTTTGTTAAAGTAATTCACCTTATTTTTCATGCTGGGGCAGAAAACCTCTCAAAAGAGGGGAAAAAAATGCCAAAAGGCTTACCTTCACACCTACACCCATGTGTACTCTTTAGGTGGAACTTATAGCCGCACCTGATCAGATTGTAGTTAATGCGCTCCGTTTAAAAACACATAAAACAAGCAAAATCACTACCAAACGCCAGCAAGCAAAGGCGTGCTGGCCTGAGGATCTCACTAAGCGCACTTCAGTGCCCTGCGATAGCTCGCTAACAGAGGAGTCAGAATTACCTGCACCCACCACCAAAAAGCACTAAAGGAACACATGGCTTCCAAAGCCACCCTCGAGTCGCCGCAAGCACGACTGCAGGGGCTGTCGCCGCCGGCCTGAGACCCTGAGCAGGTCCGAAGGATCATTTGCAGAGCTGTCATTTGGACTCTCGGTGGCCGCTCCGCTCTCCACAAGCGGTGGTGACCCTCTTTCTCCTTATAAAATAAGCGAGGTCCACACAGATTTCAAGCCTTCTAGACAGCCCCAGGAAGGAAGCAGCTACAGGCACCGCCTCAGACGAGGGCTGTCAGATTTGGGGCACCCTTTAAACACAATACAGAAACACGCGGCATTTATCCTGCTACCGCCGCACACTTGCAGCCGCCCGGCTCGCCAAGGCCGCCGCCCCAGATGCTGCAGGGCAGGCGCTGCCGCGGCAGCCCCTGCGCTGAGGCCGCTCCCTGCCCGCCTTCCCTCAAGGTGAAGGGAGCTGAAGGAAACCGACGAAGGAAGGCGAAAGCCCACCCCGGCGGACCGGCCGGAACCGCGTTACCTCCGCTCCCGCGGAGCAGTCTCGGGATGCTGCTCCCCGCCCGATGCCACTCGACAGGCTATGGCGGCCCCTCCGCCCCGCCCCCCCNAGGATGGAGAAGAGCCTTAGTGCTGACGGTACGGGAACGGCGCCTTTCCCAGCCCGGGTTGGGGGGCCCTGCTCTCACCCCGCGGTCCCTGAGGGCCTCGGGGGCACACGGAGCTCCCGTGAAGCCCCGGCGGACGGCGCTGCACAAAGTCACATCCACATGAAATACACCCGAGACATCCTCAGGCCCGAGATTGAGGGGCCTTGGAGGGTGGAAACTCTGAAATCTGGTGATGTTTTGGGTTTCTGCTGCACAGGTCATAAGTGCCAGTCACAGTGGGTATGGAAATTAAAATAGAACAGTACCGTTGGTGTGTTCCGGCCCCCAAGAGGGGCATAGCTACACCCAAAATTGGCTCCCTTAAAATACATTCAATGGACCTCCGAGAATCGTGAGTAAAAGTGGCCCATGGTGCCTGAATATAATAGTAAGGAATTGGCAGTCCAGTACAGTTATGTGGGGTAGTGTAATGAATGCTTTCTTATCTTCCTCTAGCAAGTTAATAGTTTTATCCTGTTTAAGGCAGTGAACCCCAGGCCACAGCCCCTTCTTAATGTTCTTTTATTGCTTTCTGGTGCTCCCTGCAAGGCAAAGGGATGGTCAGTGCTTGGAAAGGCAACAGGGCTCAGGTGACAGGACAGTCTCACTTGAAACAATTTAATTACTCCTCCCTCCCCTCGTCCATGGTTATTATCTACCATCTGAAACAGATAAGTCAGAGGTGAAGTTTTTCAAGAGGGTAAAAATCTTTCAGGCAAATAAAAATTATAAGGCTGTAAAAGAAGAGAGAAAGTCAAACTATGCACTGTAATACCCATAAATGTGCTAGTAAATGCAATAGTGGAGTCCAATTCTATTGCCACAAGGCTGATTTCCATCCTACTTCCTCTCTCAAAGGTTGTGTGTTTTATCAAGGAGTTGTTTTCCTTCATTGTCACAGAGACAATCAGGCTACCAGGCAACTGCTGCCCTCATCTATATCTCCAGATATCCATTACATTGTATTTGGATAAAAATTAATTAAGAAAGTATTTTTGTTAGAAGTTGGCTTTTTAAGTGCACATAGGGAAGATAATTACATTAGACTTTATTTCTAAACTATAAAGCACCATAGCAACACAAACTCTCATTTGCAGGAGCCTGATCATCTCAACTCTTTAATTAAGTTTGTCTCAACTCTTTGTTTGGCTTTTGTCAAGCACAAACTATACTAAATCTATTACCTGCTAAAGCTACTGACAGTGTTGCAAAGCAGCAAACAAAACCAGTCTGCTGCCTTCTGGGAGCTTAACAGCCCTGATAGGTGACTTCTTTGTTTTTAAGCCACTTATAGAGCACTGACAGAAGACAAAAACGTAGATGACATCCCCAGATATAATCAAATTCTTACAATATGATACTGATTGTTGTTACAAAGATAATATGAACCAGAAAGCAATCATTAGATGGTAATAGTGTTTAGTCATTGCTACAAATGTGCTAGTGCTCTGTGTTCTGCAGTACAGGATTTTCAGGCAAATAGGTGGGCATTTGCAATAGTCGTCTCGCACATTAATCAAAAAGTGAATTGAGTGTGAATGTAAAAGATGCAGCTGATTTCAGCTGTTGCTAGACTGCCTTTTAAACTCTCTCATGATTGAATCTACTGAAGACAGCATTCACTCCTCAAAAAATGGACTCATAAAATATGAGCTAATTATAAAATTGCCTTTAGGACCAAGAAATAGATGGGAACTGACAAGACATAGGAAACGAATTATTAGGCATATACTGGAAGAATAGAGAATGACATTTTACTTTAGAACTTCGAAAAATATTTATTAGAAAAAGTGCTTATTTGAAGGTTTCAAAATAGAAGTTCACCTTCTGAATTATGAAAACTTAGAACACTGTAGAGGTTTGTATGAGAGATCCAAGTTAGGACAGCATCATAAGGCTAGACATTGCTTCTAAAATGTTTGCAAGTGAGCAGAAGCAAACCTCAGAATAATCATCCAGATAGATATTTTTGTCCATTTTGGTAAGGTTCATATTTTCTAAATAACTTTTTCCATTTTACTATGGAAGTGAAATGTAAGTCTGGACTCCTTACTTTATTTCTTCTCTTGTTACAGATTACATGAATTGTGTGGCTCATCCCTGATGCTCCATAAATGGCCACTGGTAAGTTATGTTTATACAGGAGTGTGTATTCTCTAAGTGCTAGCAGACAAAAAAACCAGCAAAAATAGATTTCATTTCCACTGGGGTTTTATCTGATACTAATTTAATCAAGGTAAGGTCTGATCTCCTTTAGCTAATGAGAACAAAGTCAGACTGAGCTTTGGTTAAGTCTGTGAGTTTTGCCCTGCTTTTTTGTGTCTGACTAATATTGCCACTCAGATACATCTTAGAAAATGTAATTCAACTCAAAAATATTGAAGAATAAACCGATTAAGTACCCCTAAACAAACCAAACTGAAATAGCATCACCTTACAGGAAACTGAATCCACATGATAGTCATTAAATGGTTTTAGAACATGACAAAACCAAGGTAAAAATTGCTATTTAATCTAAGTCATTTTGGAACCTTATACATCAGCTTCGTGCTTGTTCACAAGTTCATTCTGGTGTGCAGGGTGATTTTAAGCATATCCTTACAGCGTAAGTCCCCCAAGGATGTGTTTGTCATGCACTTAATTCATGGAAGAATGAGCGTGTGCTGAGCTCCTTAAGGGCCAGCACTGAAGGGGTGCTGTGTGTATGTCAGTTGTATTCATTGCACCTTGGAGCTTGATGGTGCTGCCAGCCATGTGTTTGATGGCTTATGTTGGTTCCTTTTGAAATTCTACCATATAGAGTGAGTCCTGGGACCACTTTGATATTTGTTTTGAAATGCACATTCTGTGGACACAGGAATTACTCACAGGGGTCATGAAATCATTCGGGACAGTAAATCTGGGACTTTAGCCAGATCCCGGCAAATGACAATTTTTATCTTAAAAGCAGAGATTATTTTTTGGCAGTGTTTCAACCTTAATAATTTCAAACAACAAACACAGTGTCAACCACGTATTTCAGGAGAGAAACAGTTAAAAAATAAGTGTAAGTGCACCTGTTTCTGTTCTTTGGTTAAAGCTGAGTGACTTTGTTTACAAAAACAAATTCACTGATCCTTTGCCCTTTCTTTTTACCTTCATCTTTCCATCATGCAAATTTCTGCTGTAGGTGGTTTAAGCAGAGGTAAGTGTGACTTACAAATGAGAGTGACAACAAGCACTAAAGTGCTAGGCAATTAAAGGAAAGGGTCTAAATTTAGGCTTCTGTATTTACCTTCCCCTTCTCCTAGCTGCATGTCTCCTCCTACTCCAGTGACCTTCAGCATCTGATTGGCCCTGGCACTTGCCCAGCCCCCTCTGTAAGGCCATTCTGCTCACTAAACTGGCAAAAAACAATACTTTTATGAAGGTTGTTTTTTTACTATCATAATCACAAAAGTACAAATGTGGAGTAAGCTAGGAGCAGAGGAGGAGGTAGTGGAAAATAGTCCTTTAAGAAACAGAAACTGTGGGATGTCTCTGTCTTGTCCAACTGCAGTTATTTAAATACTCTGAAGATTAACGTTAGTCCTTCTTCTGTGGAAAACTTAGTTTCTCTACACTGAAGTTTTTTAAAACAGACTGTAAAATAAGCTTTGACATCCCATCTTTTAATTTTATTTGTCCTGTCTGGTTCTGTTGCCTTTCAGGTACCTTTTTCTCTTCTCTGTCTCATCTACTCTCACCAAAATTTATAATATGCTTATACATATCTTTGTTTCACATGCTTACAAGCTGGTTTTGTTCATTGCTGTCCATGCTGCAAAGCAGAAGTGGGAATATATACCTCCTAAAACAGGGACAAGTTTTCAAATGTTAACTTTGCTAGAAGGGCAAAGAAACAACAGCAAAAATATCCCCATCTTCAGATAAACTTCAAAGGTCTCTAAGACTTTTTTATCACTATTGTGATTAATGTCACAAACTTTAATTTTACATTTCTCTTGCTCACGTAATCTTCTCTATTACAAGGGGAATGTGCGATACATCAAGTTTTTCCCAGTCAGTTTCGGGGGATTATTTGGAAAAAATAGTCCCTTGTACATATACTTGTTTTAAAACAGACAGTTTGACGTAATGTTTCAGACAACAAAATCATTCAGCTTTGAGATCCTACCCTTTGATTATGCAAATTGTCTTATCTATGTTGAATTAAGTTCATGAGCATCTGGCTGTTTATTAAAGAGAATGAGTGAATCACAGTCTTCATTTTCCTGAAAAACAACATGGGAGTTAAAATCATTGTTTCACCAAGTCTTATAATGCTGCAGGGATTTTTAAAAATAATGCTCTTTGTCCACATCTATTTTGAAGGCTATTAGAAGTGATTATGTATAAAAACAAACTAAGGAGGATTTGTAGCTGTAAAAAATAGCATCTTAAGAATAAGTGTTTTTTTCTTGTTTCAGGTCCCAAATTAGTATGTGGGTACTGTGACTGAAGAATATGAAGTCTTTAGTTATAATGGTTGTAACCCAGTTCAACAGCCTTTAAATAAATTTCTTCTGGATGAGACAGTTTAAAGACATCTGTTGGGTTGGGTTGTTTTTAGATCTTAAGTAACTCTGGCCTTCTAATAGAACTGCTCAGACTTTCTTCAAAACAACAAAGTTCCTTTCTGTTATAGATTCTCCTGTGTTGTTGTAAGTCCTTATTTGATATACTTGTGGGACCTGTGTCTCTCTTTCTGATTAAAAGCAGGAGTATCGAAGCTTAGAAGATTCTGACCATGCTCAGCAGTAGTTACATTGACACTCTGTTTGTGAGCAGCTGGTTACTAGAGGCTGAAGCCAATGTCATCTTTTTGTTTGTATTATCATGCTGAGTCCAAACTTTGCCATTTAAATATAACCAGATGTTCCTTAGCAGAGCTACTTTGAATGCAGTGTGTTACAGTACAACCCCATCTGTGCTGATCCCACTCTTCCATCTTTGCTTTTACTGTACTCCTGTTACTTTTCTCTTAATTACTGAATTGCCCTGAAATGTTTGTACAATACAAATAAAGTTGGACCTTTAAAAAAACTTCTCTGCCATTTTATTTAGAAAACTTACAATAACACAGTACTTTACAGTGTAGGAGCAATTGTTGGATAAACAGACAGGAAGGACAGCCTTTATTCCCTAAACTTTCAGACTTCTGCAGGATTCTGTAGTTGTATTTGATCCAAATTTATGTTGTCTTTAAAAGTAAAGTTTTCCAAGATACAATCCCAAAGACCTTTCTTGTATAGATTCTACACAGTGTGTGCAGTCAAATTGGCCAATGCATGTTGACCTGATACATTTTGCCTCTAAGGGGAACAGACTCGCGTACATGTGGTTAGACTGACGAATAAGTTCTAATTCAGAAGCTTGTATAGCAAGCCATGTAAAAGAAGGAAAACCATGTTGTTTCACAAATACAAGATCAGAACACCTTTGAAGTTTTCACTCAGTTCTTGCCCAAGACTACATGTTTCATGAGGAAGATTTTCAGAATGTCTCACTGTTTAAAAGTTCACCTTAGGAACTGAGATGTAAAATATCTTAATGCTAATAGAATCTTTAAGATTAGGGATTTATTGCCAGTCCATTTGCCTGTGCAGTAAGTAGGATAGCCCTATTAATGGGTTTAGTCTTTTGTCTGCCAGCATAGTTGTTCCAATTTCAAATCCTTTCTTTGCTAATATTAGAAGGCATCCAGCCCTAAAATTAAAATGATGGTTGACTTTGCTAACTTTTCAGAAATGATTTCTCAGCAGGCTATTTGTGAGTGTTTTGCACTTTGCTCCTTTGTTCCCCACTTGGCTCTTGATTACTTGGTGTGTACTGTGTCCCACAGAGCAAATCATAGTGGACTAATTAAGAACTACCAAGAGTTTCCCAAGTTATGCAAGATCCCCAGAACTATGAAAAGCCTTTTCAGCTTCCCAGTCACATACTGTGAAGTGCCATAAATCAAACTTTTGAAAACAATGAAAGCTGTGCTTCAGACACTTACGGGTATACTTTAGTTCCAGAAGAAAGTATTTGTTTTTGTTAAAGTTTACCGCTGGGTTTTTTAGTAGTGTTTTTTCTCAGTTGAAACCCCACAAGCTACAAACATTCTGAATACCAGTAACATTGATTTTATGAGACATGATCACTTATTGGTGACATTGGTGACATTATTGTCTTTACTTTTACATGAGTCTGAATGAGTAAGTGAAGTGAGAGCAAACACTTGGGCTTCAGTGTTAGAGCTTAGGCAGGAGGATAAAGGGAATTAAACCTCGTGTGTCATATTACACTCTGGAGGTCAGGGAGTTATTTTTACTTCAGTGTCACTAGTATGGGAAAATGTGGAAGAACTCATCTTATGTTGAAACTATAGGAGATGGCCAAGTTGTTTGTTAAGATGGGTCGCCAGTGTCATCTCATGCAACAAACTTCATGGTTGGAGCCCTGCAAGTGTCCTCACCACACATCAATCACTTGGTCACGTAGTTTGCTCAGTCTCACACTACATGAACAGCTCTGTATTTGTCCTTACTGCAAAGGACAAATTTTATTACTGAAGTGTTGTATCAGTTGTTACTTTGGATTATTCTATGATAGAATGACATACATTGTAGATAACCACGAGGTCGTGTCATTAAAACAAAATCCGAAGGTTGATATTAGGTGGTTGTACTGAAACAGTGGGGAGGCAGCTGCATTGCATGCTGTTGGAGTTAAATCCAATATATAGCATACAGTAAAATTACAGCTGTGAAATCCTGATAATTGCTTTTCGTTTTGTTTCTTAAAAAGGCTTCCTTTGTCCAAGAAAAACATCTGTGATTTAATAGCCAGCTGTAAAAACAAACAAGAAAAATCCTGTCTACATGCCCAAACGTATCTTGAAGTCTCAAATCCAGAGTGCAGCTTTCCCTGTGCAGCTGTGTCTGTGCACAGTCACTGGTACAGTTAGTTGGCACTGGTGTAAGCAGGAGAGGCCTGGCCACAGGCCAGGTGGTCCTTCTCCTGCTAATGAAGATGGGCTTAAAGAACACTGAACAAGAAATGACAGCTTTCCCTGATGGGGTCTAATTTGGGTGAAGAAGCTGACAGATACCGTCAGATTTAAACCAAAATAAATAGTCTCAGACCAGCTAAGAATGCAGTGGACTTGGCAGTGTAAGGTTTACAGTTAGACTCAATGATATTAAAAGGTCTTTTCAATCTAAATGCTTCTCTGATTTTAATGATGAATTAAATTGCTATATTGATATGCTAGTAAGAACAGCATACAGGAAAACATTCTTACCAAACACATTAGAATGCAACAGCTGAGGAGTTAAAGTGCTATTATATATCTTATAGAAAAGTAAATGTCATTTTAGTTTCGAAAGACATAATATAAAACAGCATCCAAATCTCTCCTCCCTTGCACATTTCATGAATTCTCTACCTAAGTAAGAGTTTCTGTAAACAAATAAATCTTCAGGTTTGAATATCAGCATATGATTGACTTCAGTGGAGACAAAAGGTTTTAGCCAGAGTTGCCAGGCTGCATTTGAACCAGCTCTGCAGGAGTCAGAGCAGAAGGGAGGAGAGTGAAGCAATGCCTTGTTTTGCAGAAAGCTTCCCTGAGTTGAAATATTTCTTTGGCTATGAATCTTTTCGTCTCATGCACGGTTTAGTTAAACCTGTCTGAGACATGCACTCTATCAGAAAAACAATCAAATTTCTGTGTGAGGTCATACCCTTTCAGCACAAATAACAACCTAATTTTTTTTCTACTATTTCACTTGCATTTTAACATTGTATGTCATAAGGGTTTTTTTTTTTTTTAATGTTCCTGTGGTTTCATGCAAAAAGAGGGAAGAAAATACATCAATGCAAAGTGACTCTCTCAGCAAACATTTAATGGATTGACAGAAGCCTTGCTTGATAAAAATTGCATTTTAATAAAAATGGAAACATTTTCATTGAAGTTGAGAGAAGATGACCAACCATGATCTGCTGAGAAGCAAAAATGTGGGAGAACCTTCTTTTCTTTTTAGAATTCATAGCAACACTCTAAAGGGTGGAAATAATCTCCAGGGCACTTTAATTCAAGTTACCTCTAGTGCATCATCCTGACAGCTGGCTTGCTAACAGGCCCATGACTTCACAGGTAGGTGTTAGTGGAATAAATAGTGATTGAGTTACAGGGCAGTTATAAATATTCATGTTATGTAGCTCCCAGCAAAAATACATTAACCTTTTCTTTAAATCTCTTTAAATGTTTGTAGTTTGCATAAATAAACTGTACAGGCTGAGGGAAAAGGTTTAGCAAATCAGTGTTGTTTGCATTAATTTTGTGAACTAAAGAACTCTTGATCAGGTAAAAGAAAGTCCATGAATATTGCTAATTTCTCTGGGTATGGGGAAGTAGCCTGTCTTCATGTTGGCCTTTAAATCTTTTTTAAGCCCCTGCTTGGAAGCCTATCCAGAATGACAAAGCACAAGAACAGACCAGGTACTCTGTTTCCTCAGTGCATGTTCAGTGCCTCTGCTCCAGACTCTTTCCTGTGCCCTTCATCTCCTGTTCGCTAGACCAAACACACACAATTTTATCAGCTTGTCCTTAACATCAGGTTTCCTCACTGCTTATCAGCTTTCCTCTCCTCTGGGTTCTCCTCAGTCCGTGCTCAGAGCTGAGCACTGTTCTGCTAAAACCCTGCCTGCACAAAGTGGTGAACAGTGGTTCCTTTGGCTCCCTGCACACACAAGTGACCACAGCAGGCACTCACCTCACTGTGTTATCTTTCCAGTTGCCTCTTCTTTTGTGGCAGGAGGCTATCACAGCACATGAAAGTGGCATAAAAACAACTTTCTTGGGAGCATATTTTGCAGCTGTTACAAGGTCAAAAGTCTCATACAATTGGGGTTTTTTTAATATTTCCCCGGTGTATTCCTTAGTCCCTTTTCTCATCCCCCCCCCC
>VZRS01005615.1:182636-342731 GCA_013398055.1 Ifrita kowaldi
CCCCCCCCCCCCCCCAAAATTCTAATGAACTTACAAAAAGCTTTGAGCCCTTTTTGGCCAAAGGACAACAAATTCAGTGTTAGTAGTCATTCTGTAACTAATATGGCACTTTTTTTCTTGGTATCTAAAGACGAGACTAACTGTACAGAAAGGACTAACTGTATTCTGGAGTACAGCCAGGTTTCTTCTGAAAGGATGCAATTCAGGCATGCTTTCTGCTTGTATGAATATTGCTTTTGCTTTGTGGAAAGTTCAAGTACAGAAGTTGGAAATAGGTACTGAAATACTTTGGAATGTTATCACATTTCAAGGGGTGAACAAGTTCTTATTCTAAATTACTGCCATTTAATTCATCCTGGTTGAAGGAGTCCAGAAGTTCTTTAACTGATGCATGTCTTCTCTGAAAGAAGAAAGATCATTCTTGATGTGCAGGGAAAATGGCAGTTTGAGGCTATAGATTTCTGTAATATTACTTGTCATGTTCTTGGCAAAGAGAAATAAAGGCAGGAAATGAAATACCGATCACAAATCATATCAGCACAAGAGCTGGAAATAGTATGTCTGAGCTTCTGATCTACCATTTTTGGTGGGGTAAAGCAAAATACTTACAATTAATATGTTCTTGCAGCTATGCTGATTTTATTGTAACCCAAATAACTCATTAGATATGTTCTTTTCAGACCTTGTAAGGTAGTTTAATGTATGGTGGACTTACCTTCAAAATCCAGGAGTTTTGTTTAACTCAGCTGACATACCATCTGTCAAGTCAACCATGTGCTCAGTTAAGGGAATGTAGTTCCAGGCAAGCCATGAAGGGATTGCTTCTCTAGAAAAGGAACAAAATCAAACTATGCCAGGGCCTTTTGAGCACCAGTAAAGTGTTTTGCAAAGCGGGGGAGGGTGGGACAGGGCTGTGTGCAGGAAAAGGATGAAAGGGAATATAGAGCAAGACAAGATTTCCTGAGGCATGAAAGACCCCAGCAGTCCTGGAGACTTGAGGTTTGTTATGTTTTCATTAGTGCTTTAGCTTTTGTACATTTTAGACTACTTATGTGGTGTAAAATTCTTGTGTATGTTAGCAGTCCATTAATGCATTTTTTGATATTCTGTAGATTAGCAGTTTATGAATATTCACTTGTTATCTTCCTCTCATGTTCTTGGAACTACTTTTAACAGGCTGGTAACGACTTTTGAGTGTTATTTATAGCTTTGCTTGCCTTGCTCTTTGCTGGAAGGACTGATCTCTTAAACATTTCATTCCAGTACCTCAGATTAATTTTCCACAAATCAACTTCAAACAAATTCCAGTGCAGACATTCTTACGTTGCAGAAACTATCCTATCTCAGATAAAAGTGTGGTGTAGATAGGACAAAGGGCAAGGGACAGCCACCTTTTTGCAAATCAGCAAAAGATAGCTGCAATCAGTGTCAAGAAGAAAATTACATTTCTGTAAGTCAGAAAAATAAACATTTGCCTACTCTACTTACCATTTATTTTATAAATTTAAATAGCTTAATAAAATTTGTACAACTTGCCATTTTAAACAGCTATTAACTCTAGGTTTGTCTTTCTGAGTAACCACAACAGTTTTATTAATCAATTTGTATGATCAGTCCTGAAGTGACTTTGTTTTATTATTCTCCTTGCTGTTTTCTAGAGATACCCATTTTATATTTCCTTCCTGCAACTCCAGTTGTTCTTCACATTCAAACCCTGTTTCTTCCCATAGATACTAAAGAACAGTTTGATTCTTCTATCTTTGCTCCTGATCAGTGCCATTTATTCTACATTATTTTGTAATGTCAAGGCAACTGCAGGAAACAGAGGTGAGGACAATAGAAATCTTAGCTAATGAACAAGCTTGGGCAGGAGCAAAATACCGTAAGCTTTCAGCAGTTTGATATTTCACACCAGTGACCAACATGAGACATTTTTAAACAGCCCACATTAGAGGGGGCTGTATGAGAGTGTGTATTTGTGGTGAGAAAAAATGATGCTAGTTCCAGGTCACTGTATTTTAGTTTTGTATCAAAACTTTTTGTATCAACAACAGTTTCATTTCAACAAATGTGCAGCATCCCTTCAAAAATACTGCACTGGACAAGGAGTTAACTTGTGCTCTCACTATCTTGATGCCCTTTCTTCTATTAACAGTTGAGACTGGGCTTAGGTTTGACATCAAATTATTTTCTCAAGTAGGCAGCTGCTTCTAGCAAAGAGCCAAAACTGTTTCTGTGTCAAAAACACAACGACAAAAACTCAGCGTAGCCTTCCAGCCAGCACATCTTTCACAGAAGTATAAAGTATCCAGCAGAAAAACTAAATGGAAGGATTTTGAAAGCTGATATTGTGTTTCAACAGTATTGCCAGTTTCTCTTTTAAAGGTCTGGAGCCACAGGTGAATGTTTATCTATTTTATTGAGTATTTTATGTCTTCTAAACAGGTAATACACCATGACAGCAGTTCCTTTCCTCACAAGCAAGACATCCTTTTTTAGCAGACTGTTGGAATTTCCCATTTAAAGTGCAGTTTGAAAAAAAAAAATTCAGCTGTGAAATAGATGTTTAGCTCCTTTAATAAGCAAAACTATTGTCAACATATTCTGATAGACATTGCTTTTAATTGTAACAATATTTTAATTCAAGGCAGTCTCAAAGTTCAATGAAGTTATGTAAAAAAAATAAATTATGTTTATTGTTCTAGCAGCGTCGTAGCTGGAAATTTTGATGTAACAAATTTCTTACCTCTTAAGTGTGCCTAGACAAAACATCATTACTGCATTTAAAATTGCAATCAGCCAAACTACTGAACTCAGTGAGAACTTTGGAACTGCAGAGAGGACAAAAGCAACATAAAGAAACAAATAACGTGGTTTTGCATTTGAAATACCTGTAGATGGTATAACAAGTTCTCATGTTAATCTGCTGCCAAGAAGCTCGAAGAAATCCCACTGGGCCTTTAATAATCCAGCACCTTATATCATTATTTTCATTATAATGAAAGTAATCTTATTATTTCCCTTTGAAATTATGCTGGTTTTGGCTGGGATAGAGTTAATTTTCTCCATAGGAGCTAGTATGGGGCTGTATTTTGAATTTGTACTGAAAACAGTGTTGATAATTCAGGAATGTTTTGTTATTGCTGGGCAGAGCTCACACAGAGCCAGGACCTTTCTGCCCCTCACCCCACCAGGGAGGAGGCTGAGGGTGCACAGGGAGTTGGGAGAGGACAAGCTGGGACAGCTGACCACAGCTGGCCAAAGGGATACTCCAGACCATGTGGCATCATGCTCAGCTAGGGAAGAAGGAGGAGGGGGGGACGTTTGGAGTGCTGGCATTTGTCTTCTTAAATAACCATGATGTGGGATGGAGCCCCGCTTTCCTGGAGATGGCTGAACACCCACCTGCCCATGGGAAGTGGTGAATGAATTCCATGTTTTCCTTTGCTTGTGTGCAGCTTTTGCTTTACCTGTTAAATTGTCTGGATCTCAACCAACAAGTTTTCTCACTTTACTGTTGTGGAGCATAGCTGTCTGTTGGGGTTAAACAGCAAATGTTCTTTCCAGCATCCAGTGTGAGGCTTGAAGGGTTCAAGGTAACAACAGGTTTGACTGGAATGTGCTAGATCACATTTATAGCTGCTGTTGCTGTTCAGCTGTTGACAGACTCCTGTGCTTGCCATGGGGCTTGTTTGCCTTCTGTACACAAGTGTCTGGTGCTCGTTAGTGGCTGGTTTGTTGCTTTCACTGCTTGCTGTACCACTTATCATCTTACTGGACTGTGCCTGGGAACATTTGGATAACAGCAATGTTTCTGTGCTGCTGTACTGGGCAGACTGGAACTCCATGTGAACTCAAGTCAAAGGGTCCATGACCTGAGGATGAGTTCAAGCAGCAGCAGGACGCTCTGAAGCATCTGTGACCGTGGGTAAGTCCAGGCCAGAGCAGGAAAGCCACCCAGTATTCCCAGGCTGTCTCCCATTTGAGTACAACCATGACAACAGTTCAGCAGAACCACCATTTCAAAATTATCAGCTTGGCACCTCTTCTGCCTGGTTTAATTTTACACTTGAATTGCAGACATATTTAGAGAGATACGTGGATGAAAGGTATTAACATTTTTCCATTTAATGAGAAGTCCTATCTCTCCAAAGTACTGCTGTAAGTACTGCTACATTTTCAGAGCATATAACCATTTGTGAGGAAAATGAAGTAATTTATATGCATAACATAAAACCTTCAAGTCTTACTTAAGGCCCTACTGAAGAAATAGTTCTTGATTTTCTGAAGCCTTTCACTCTAACAGCTGGCTCAAATATGAGCGCAGTGAAAGGCAGTAAATTTTTCTCCTCATCCAGTACTCTGTTGTTCATTATCCTTATTTGGAAGGATTTACAAACAGCCATTCTTCCATAGTGTGACCTCCAAAACATCATGATTCATTTTCCTCCCTTCTAAAAAAAATTCAAGGAAATAAGGTGTTATCTCACTTGAACTCTGTTTGCTCTGGCACATATTGCACTTCTCCCATCTCTGAGGCCCGAGAGACCAGTCTTGGCAATTTCTGTTGGCAGTGGTTGACTTGATCTTTTAATCCAGTTAGCTTTTTCCACTATAGGACTCAAATAATGGGCTGTGGGAAGAATTGACTTTAGTCAATGGGCTGTGAGAAACTAATGTGAATCTTTGCCATCCCAAATTACTAGAGCTCAGATGCATACAACAGACTGCAAAAAAACCAGTCACAACAACAGCCTATTTCCCTTAGAAGGACAGTCCGGGCAATGAATGACTTGTCCCAGAGGACTACATTTGTTCACTGAAAGTACAGTCACTACAGCTTGTGCTGCCCTCTCGCCGAGGCAAAGGCAAGTGTCCAGCAGTGCCCGAGCACGGCCGGTCACTGTGGGGTGCGAGGTGATTGTTTCATAATCCGTGCGGGACAGGGTTTGCTGCGAGCGAAGCACATCCAGGATGTGGTTGAGGCGTCCTTCTGTCATGCACTTCAGTATGGTTTGTCTCTGGCAGGCGAGTATTTGGCAGCAGTTTCCTTTGCAGCAAGGACCTTGAGTGAAAAGAAAACAAAATGAGATGAAGTGCTTTTTTCTTCCAGAAGTTGTTAGCAAGTGATAGCATCAACACCAGAAATACAAACTCAGTGGAGGAAAGAAGGAGGAGGAGTTAGTTTGTTTGTGTTCTGCCTCTGCAGCTGGTCCAAAAGTATTTTCATCTTGTGTTTGAAACTCGCAAAGATCAGATTTCAGCAAATTGGTGTTTCTAAACCACTGAGTGCTCAGATGGTGTGAGGGGAGGAGATTTTCGGGTCTTGCCCTATTCATCTAGCGTCTGTATTTAACTTTATGCAAAGCACCTTGGCTGGGCACAGATGAGAAAACTTCCTGTGAAGGTGGAAGAACAGATAACAGGTGCTTCAGGGCAGCAGGACTGTCTGATACATGTAGCATGAAAGTGGGAAAGTGAGTATTCGTCAAAGCCAAACTAATAAGAAAAGTAATACTCTTGACAAAAGGGTCAAGAGCTTTGGGTTCTGCCTCTCTTCACAAGGTGATTGGAATACCTAGTGCTGACATTAGGGTTTTTAGTGTGTGGTAAATACCATACACCAAGAGAAAATTAATAACCAAAAGCCGTGTTGCTTTGGAGAGCATGCCTCTGTCATTCTGATTGTTGCCAGGAGAGTTCTGTGCCGAGCTTTTCCTGCATGGTCTAGTCTGTTGATTTGTCCAGAAATTATGTCATCACTCAAGTAAATTGCCATGGAGAAGGATGCCCAGCTAAGTTGACAACTATTACAGGCCATCTTGCAAAAAGTTAGCAAAAAAACCTCACGAAGGTTCACCCACAGGCAAAGAGTCTTCACAAATGAAAAGCTGACCCTTTCTGTCTCTGTTCTGCAGGAAGGCCTTAGACCATGTTAGTGAGGGGATGAAGGGTCCCCTGTCACCTGTTTCTGTAGCCAATAGCTACTTTTGCAGAGATATGCAATACACAGCTTATGATTGCAAAAAAAAAATATTCCAGACCGAAACAACTAATGTATTTCACATTTGAGGTGTGCTATATTTTTTGTATTTTTATTATGGTCTTTTCAGAACTGTTCTCAGCCTCACTGTGACCCTGGAATAAAAGAACAAGCCAATGTTCTCAGTGGTCAGTGCCTGAACTTCTAAGAACAGAGGAGCAGCTATACACAAATAGAGAGACATTTGGTTCAAGTTAGAATCAGTTATTACTATAAACACCTGAAAATGCGCACAAAATTTAGAAACATCTGTGTCCTCCAAATTTTAAACAATTTAATCACTAAGATCTGGCCAAGGTGAATACTGCCGGCTCAGACTGGAAATGGTGCCTTACCTGTCACTGCTTGTCCAAGGTGCATTGGTTGTGGTCTGTGCTTAAGAGCCAGTGGTGGGGAGTTATGCTGACTGCTCTCTTTGCCTGCAGGTGAACCAGATAAAGGAGTTGTGCAAAAGGAGCTTGATTTTCTACTCTCAGAGCCTGGGTGATCTAGAAAAGGTTTAAGATGAGCAAGATTAGACCTTTGAATTGAACAACAAGAAAGCATTATATGTATGTCAGCCACTACAGGAGACAGGAACTGAAGACTGACTTGAGATTGCTTTGGCTCTTGTTAATACATCATTATTCCTAGGAAGGTTTTGGCATATATTACTACACACATCTGACTATTCTAAGCCGCCTGTAAGAATTTGTTATTGAAGTTATGGAACATTTTATTCTGTCCATAAGTCTGATGGCTATTGATCAGAGCTAAAGTGCTTGGAAATGCAGATGTTGCTACAGGGGAATTGACTTCTGATGTCTCAGTTTTTGTACCTGAAGGCATGAGACATACAGACAACCTCTTCTTGACACAAATTTAAACACTTAGATAGGACAAACGCACACGGGAAAGGTAAAGGACGTTATCTATATAGGAACAGTGATTATCAGGAATTATTCACATGTTCCTGGCAACATAGCCTTTTTAAAACATATCTCCTTTTCTTAGCAGATTAAAAAAAAAAAGCAGTTATTCCTGGTGGCACAAAGCAGTGTGATTCCCAGAAGCAACAGGCAATATTTGATGTGTGAGAGAAAGGCAGATCTACATTTACAGCTCAGTATTCTAAAAAAAAAAAAAAACTAGTAAAAATGGCTTTTTGATCTATACATCTAAGTGGAAAGCCTTGTGGTGTCTCTGGTTTCCTGCAGCGAACTCATGCTTCGCATGATACCAGTAGAGAGCACAGCACCTGTGAGAGGTGACAATTTTACATGAAAAGTTACATTTCTATATGGAACAACTAGTGATATTTATCCTTTTCTTATAACAGCTGGACCTGAATATAAGTCAAAACAGAGACCTTTTGTTGCTGTTGCATTCTGTGGGGTAGTATTTGACACACTCATCTCAATATTATCTCTTCTTGCAGTATTTGTACTGCTATCAAGTAGAACAGTTGACAAGCTTGGCACTACAAAGGGAATTTTCTTGCTGATTAAGCGGTTGTCTTTTTGTGGACAGATGATCTGAAAGAGATCAAAATAGAGAAGTGTTATCTTCTTGGAAACTTTTGTTCCCAAACCTTTTCTAAACAGGAGAGGTTCAAAACAAACCTTAAGAGGAGGGGGTTGTTTTTGCAAGAGCAACGCCCGAGTGAGCTGCTTGGAACAAGGTAAAGCAGTGGGTTTTGTTGGATGGAGTTATCCTGGTTAGGAACCTTTTGCCCACGTGTTTGCATTTTACATTGTCAGGGCTGTCGGGAGAAATAAGCAGCTGAAGTACTCAGAAAACTCCTGTGCCACGAACTCACCTCTGCGTTGCGCGTGCCTCTCTGCAAGGTGTACGTTTCTGAGCCTTTGCATGCATTAAGCGCTCTCTCCTGGAAGAAAACAGTAACTCCAGTAAGCGTAGACGTGGTTTGTTCCATTCACAGCTGTCAGGAGCAGCAATTTTTACTAGCATAACTTATGCTGACAGTATGTATTATACTGTAAGGTATGCTCATATATAGTCCTAGCGAACTGCACAGAGCGAACGGGCGCAGAATCTGACAACATTCTACCCTGTCACTGTTTCTGGTGTTTCAAATTTATTTAAAAACCCAGTTTTGAATCATGCAGGGGAAGGTGAAAATAAGCCTGTATTGAGAGAGATTGGGCTAGCTATAACATGTTTTCCTTTCAGGAGCCGAGCAGCATGGCCATCCTGTATTCAGTGTGCCAAGCTGTCTGCAGTAAGGATGTGTCAATACTTGTAACTTTTTTCCAGTTTGTACATCCACAGCAGATTTGTTAAACTATTTTTTTAGAGTTTATACTTCAACAGTTGTGAATCAATCAATTTCCCAGAAACTTCAGTATCATTTTCAGAGTAATTTTGGACTTACCAGTTCAGTTGCCTGAACAATAAATAGTGCTCAGTAAAAAAATTAATCTTCACAATTTAACAAATTAAAAAATAAAACCTTGCTCAAGGGAGGTCAAAGCATTAGATTGTGGAATATTCAGCAGTACAATCTTAAATAAACTTCAACTGTAGTAAAAATTACTTTGACTCTAACTATGCCACCTATTAAAACATTGATCAAGGCTGTTCTATAAGCCCAGAATGTGATTGCAACATATAGAAATAATCCGGCATGCATCAACATACACAACACACAGTAATGAAACCAGCAACACAGCATGGGTTGTGTAACTCCAGCTAGAGTCAGAGTCCTTGTCCAAGGGCCAAAACATGTGTGTCACTGTTTTCCCTCAGTGCCTAAGTTAACTAGATAGGATGTAGCTATGTTTATGGCAGTCCCATTGGTGCCAGATTTCCCATGGCAGTGTGAGCATATATCAAATTAGCTTTATGTGAAGAGTACAGAGCAGTGCTGTTACTGGTATTGCTACCACAGGTACAAATGCTATTCAGGTTTTGAACTAAGTGGTTTCTAACCAGTACACACAAAAAAAATTGTCCTTGGTTCTAGCCCTAATCTGCAGTACTTGAGCTGATGTTTGTTCTCACTCACATGGGTTTGCCAGTCTGACTCCAGGTGGTGACTAGAAAGAAGTTATCATATTTTTAAAATAGCAGGTAGCAATTGACTCATTTTCTAGAGAGCCTCACAATATATATTCTACAATTTCTGAACCTGTAGTGCCAAAGGGTACTCTCCAGCTCTCTGGCATGTCCACTAAAACAGTGAGGACAAAACCCTTCCTGGTTTTGGATCACAAAGATTGCAATTGAACAAATCAAGTAATGCTGTTGTAGGAGAACAAGAAATTTTGCACTGACCTTTGCATCCATCAAGTTGTAGATTGCTGCAGACATTACCTCCTTATTTGTATTAGTCAGAACTCCATTTAGAAGGTCTACACATTCTGCAGGGGTAATAAAGCATTTTAAATAACATATTGTGTATGAAAGCATGTATATATTTAGGCATCGTCATATTGCAACTAACTTTACTATTATATTGAGAAGTGGGATGAACTAGAGGAAATCAGTTTAATACAACTTCCACCACATACTTTACTTTATGGTAAACACAGTTTTGGAGACAAATAAGTCAATTGCTGGTGGGAAGCTTCAGTTAGAGGAAACATCAAAGGTAGTCTCATAACCTAAAGACCACTTCCGCTTCAGTTGTTCAGAGTGCTAAAGCACTGCTCCTATAAAGACTGTCTCCATTACTAATCTTGCACAGAAAGCAAATCCTGAATGTTACCTGCAGCATGTGGTCTATAATCTGGTTCTTGATGCCAGCACAGAGCAATGAGGTTCAACAATCTATTCCTCTCAGGCAAATTGCTTGGTATGAACTTTTCTGAAAGTCCTGGCCGTAAACTGCTGCAGATTCCTCTCAAAACATCAGGCAGGGTTGTTTGACCTACAATTTAAAGGAAAATGTCACTGTCAAAAAATATTACAGACCTCAGAACTGTCTTAAAATTACATCCAGTGTAAGTCATACTGTGTATTTTAAAACAAAGACTGCTTTTTAAAAACGAAAAATATATTAATGCTCTTGTAAGCGGATATGCTAATGTTTAACAATAGCTATAGTTCCTTATTGCAACAGGACGTTTCAGGATAAAGAACTCTGTCCAATATTGAGTCACAAATGGTTATGTAAACTTGTACTGTAAACTACATGCACAGATACCTCAGGAATACATGTTATTATTCTAAGCAAAGTTTTATATAAAGCCTTACACTTGCATTACAAGAATAGAGCAAAATAATTGTAAAAAAAGAAATCTACTTTGAGCAGCCTCAAGATGGCAGCCATAAGCTGTATGGGCATTTAGATATTATTGCATGCAGTATTTTTCAAAGGTCCTCAGTCTGTAAAATACAGGAGTCCTTCAGTCAGTTTCGCCATGCAGAATGAAGCCCATAGCAAAGAAGCCCTTACTGATCTCCATGAAACAGGGATCATTCCTAGACTGTGACAATTATTATACAATGCTTTGCAAACCAAGCTCTTTAAAACTGCTCATACTCTTGTCTAAGAAAATAAGATTCCCTGCTTCCTTAAGATAATTCATCATGAACTGCCATTTCTGGATTGGTATTTGAAACTCATGGCAATTGTAAAAATGAGTTTTCTGCTCATTCAATTAGCTACTTGTCACTGATTTTAGTATTCCAGCTGACAAATACAAAGTGGTATTCCTTCTCACTGAAGGTACGTGGAAAACCCAACTCAGTGACAGTGGTTCAGCAAGCACAGACAGATGATGCTAGTGGGGGAAGAAGCTCTGCCTTTTGCCTTCTGAAAGAGCAGCTTCTTTGGAAACATTTAAGATTTGGTGAGGAATTCTAATATTTACATCCTGTAATGTGGAGCTTTGTGCTGTAACAGTAAGAGAAGGCAAAGGGACATCTGAAGAAACAGTGGTGTTTGTATCATAATTTCACTATGATAAGGGAATTTGTGGACAAGATGTGGACAGCACACAGTCTGACATGAACAATAAATACCTTCAAAAGGTTTCCTTCTGCTTAGGCTCTCCCAACACAGGATTCCAAAGCTGAAAAAAAACAGTGAAAGACCATTCATTAGTTTGCTATTTGTATCTATGTTATTTGCAAGAGCAAGTTTATTGCTTTAAGAGAAAGGAGTTTTTCAAGAAAAAGTCTATCCAAGTATTTTCTAATTTGATGAGATCTTTTTTCAGTTTTCAACTAAGTTGCTCTTGTAAAATCATCAGGTTGAGGGGTTTTTATTGTTTATAGGTCCAATCAGAATTACATTTCAGGTTACCATCTCATTTCCATTTGATCTTGTGAATTTTGGAACCTTCTGTTCTCCCTTCTCTATCATTTTTGGTTTGTTTTCAAGTAATTTCAAAATCAACTGGACTTTTTAGCAGGTACCAACAAGCACATCAGTTAATCTACAAAAACTTGATTCTGATGCACTATGTTTCTATTTTCTTCAGCAAATTTTGATGGGGCTCCAAATACCTTTTTCCTTTTCTAACATCCATGGCAGTGATACCATAGATCTATACATATAACCCAAAACTGAGATGGTATAAAATACAGTGGTTTAATAAAAAGATCAATCTTCACAATCAGAGGCAGAAAAGAGGAGGCTGCTGAATGAGAAAAAACAGGTTATGGATGAGTCAGAAGCAAAGCAATCAAAAGGGGAAGAGACAGTTCTAGGATAAACATATCCGCTTATTTATGTATCTTGCTGTAGTGATTACAGTGGTTAAAAGAGCCCCCTCTTCTGCCTTACTTTCACATAAAAATCTGGAAGTGCTTTTACTTGCACTCTCTAGGAAATTATCACACCTGAGCACATTATTATATAATGTAGTATGTAATACATATATACAGTAAATAATATGTATTAATACAATGTTGGAAAATTAATTATGCTACCTGAAAGTAAGGCTCCACTTTTCCTGTGCAAAACTTGTGTTTGTGAACAACATGAGATTAGTCACATCATTTATAGGTCTCCACAAGTGTATTAATTATTTGACTCATCTTAGAGCCTGCCTCTGTGATGATAAAGTAGGAGTTTAAATTTGTTGGTTTCACAAAAGCTCAGAAATCAGAAGAGTGGTCTTCTTAACAGTTATTTGTTATGTTAGTCCACAGCTCTGTGTGCTGGTTATGATGATGTGTGTCCATCCAGACCAGTGGCAGTTTGCGGTCCTCTCATTTATTGAGGCAGCCACAGTGCATGTAACACACCCAAAAGGGACATGTGGCAGTGGGCAATCTCCCTCCTTTCTATAAATCACTCGGTTAAAAAGTATGAGTGCTTGAGTGGCCCAGTAAGTTATCCCAGCAGAGACTCCATAGGACCTTAATGGGACCCTTTTGAGGGAAAGGTCTTATTTTTACCTGGGCCTGCTGTAGGCGTAAACAATTCTTTTGGAAACTAAAGCTAACAACAGTTCACACTTATGAGCTATGTGAAGCAGTTATGAGGCGTCTAAATATATCTGAAAGTTTTGGCAGCTGTTACAGTTTTAAAACATTTAGGTCCATTATATAAATATTTATATGACTGACTTTGAGAACAGTTCTTAACCTTGGTATCTTATTCACCAAATATGGGAATTCATGCTGTAATTGGCCTCATGTGCAATACTATCCTACTGCATTATGTAGGTCTGGCATTTTTACTGTAATTTCTTTGAAGATAAGTGTTCTGGCAGCATTGTAGAGTGCAGCACGGACTAGGTATGACATGCAGTTAGAAATTCCATTCACCTGTAAATATCACCTTCCTGGGAAAGGAGGCCTCCTTCAAGTGTTTCAGGAGGGAGATACAGTAAATCCTGGCAGTTTCTCTGATGGCAGTTCTGCAGGTCTGACCTCAGCTGCTGTTTCCTCCAGCTGGTTAGGCCATAATCTGATATCTACGGAAACGCGAGAGAAAGTAATTTTAGTAACAATATAACAAGTCTTGGTATCAAATGTTGATTATTAAGATCAATATATGCAACAGTAGGACAATTACTGGATTTTATGTTAATGGACTAAAAGTAGAAGCTCCTACCTTGGCTCTGTACTGCACATCCAAAAGCACATTGGAAGGTTTCAGGCTGCAGTGGCAGAGAGCAGGTTCCAGGCTGTGAAGATGATGCAGCCCTTCAGCCACATCCGACAGGATCCTTATGAGTAAGGGAAAGGGAAGTTCTGGGTACAGCTGATGCTAAGTAACACAAAATACAGGTTTTGGTAGTGTGAAATTGTCACTATTCACATTTTCATTTGACAACAAATGGAACTACAATGCAGAAACTGAAGAAAGGATTGTGACTACTGTCCATAATTTACATGCTGATTGTTCTTTGTTGGCTGATCTTGTAATTAATTTTATCACCTCAAAGATGACATATTTTATCTACCTCATGGATGAGGGAGTGGAGGGATCCATTGTTCATCCATTCAGTCACTATCCCCACAAGTCCATGGTACTGGTAAACCCCAAGGAAAGGAAGGAGATGTTCAGACTCATAGTGCCTGACACTTGCTATGTCTTGAAGTAGCAACTTCCACTCCCTGTAAAAAAAACAAGTTAGAGGCAGGTTAGACTGAACGGAATTTCAGCAAGAGATGAGAGTGTAGGATGTGGAAATGAGAGAGAGCCATATGGTTGAGCACAAGCCCAACCACTAAACCCAATATCGTATAATCTTCCCATCAATTCCAAGAACATGAAGCAGTTGTAGTATAGTGTATTTTTCTCATGTAAAGTAAATTTAATTTTTCTAATATAAAATGAAAGATGTCTGGATGCTTTAATATGAACATAAGAGCACAGTGTGAAGCAGGATTGAAGTGTGAAGGCAGGAAAAAGCTGGAGTATATGAAATGCCAGATTAAAAATAAAACAATGATTTTTCCTTTACTGTTCCCAAGAACTTGTATGCTTTTGCTATTAGTGACATCCACATTTACAAGGAAATGATGTATTTCCATGCTTTCCATGCACATCTCACTGCTGTGTAACCCTGGCCATTACCTTCCCTCCTCCCATTTCCCCTGCTCTCATCTGTGCACGCTGGATTAGATTAAATTCAACTGAGGTCTCTTCAGGGACCTCTAGAAAAACAACACCTTAGCATACTGCTGTTACTCATCAGGGTTTGTAGACGTTATTATAGGAGATTAATTATTGATTCAGGATTAAGCTCTACTTCATAAAAAATTGTAAAAAACCATAGATCTTATTTCTCAGTAAAATTGCCTCCAGGTTGCCTCTTGGCTAGTCAAGATTTCTAGGAATGGAGATGTGCTTGGGGACCAGGTGATCCTGGATATGCCACGATTCATTCTGGTGCCATCACTGCAGGTCTGTGCTGCCACCTGCGGGGTTGGTTGGGCAGGTAAGGCACATACCTGTCTGTACTGTCCTGGCTGGTCAGCAGCTTCACAGAGATGGGAGTGCTCCAGGGAATATGAAAGGCTTTGAGTGCAAAGCCTGAGCCTGTCCTGGTCAAGGTAAAGCTTTCCAAATCTTCCTGGGCTACCACAGGTAATGGATCGGCCATTTCTTGATGGCTAGCTTGGGGGGAAAATGTGGCAGAAAAGAAAAAAGTTTTAAGAGGGTTTTTTGTCACAATTACCAAAGCACAGTGAAGTTGCGTCACCCCTTACTTCCTAAATAACAAATCCAACAGCCTTCCTTTCACCACTCTGTGTCAGACTTTCCTTACAAAGATAGGAAAAACGCCCTAATTGCAAAGAGGTGTCTGGACCATAATTTGCCATCTGAGTCTGCAAGGTGCCAATTAATTGCTCATCATTATTGCTGTCTGACGCCTCTGAAGTAGCAGACCAGTATTTATAATATAAAATGTGATTTTAATGTGATACTGAATTATGTAGACAACAAACTAGCATCTTACAGTTGCGTGCCAGGCAAATAATTTCTCCACTTCTGATAAAAAAGGCAATTATTCAATAACTCATGTCAGCATGTTTTGCATCATTCTTGCATATCTTCTTTAATATATCATATGTGAATGCAAAAGGAAAGAAAAAGGTAAAATTCCTGCTATTGTAAACTGTCAGAATTCTGCTAAATGGAGTTGTGTCTTTGTAGCTGCCACTAATTTGGGCAGCACAGTGTCTATCCAGGACTCTCCAGGGCCAGCTGCACGTCTACCACACTTTGCATGGCAGCACACACAGATTAGAGACAACTTCTGCAAAGCATCACCATGTTACTACATGAGTAACAGTTCTAGTTGCATCTGTGAAGCTCCATTAGACTAGAGATAGCCAAAATGTGAGTGGTAAAGGAGGAAAACAAGCAATCTAAGATAACAGAGGGCATAAAACAGATGGCATTGGTAAGGATTACTGCAAGATCAGTGGTCAGTGAGTCAGAACTCCTCCAACTGGAATACTCCCCTTGAGGTCCAGGGCTAGAAAAGGAAACATGAGGGAACTGAAGTAACTGTGAAGGACTGTGGGGTGAGAATCGTGTCCTTTTAGATGTGCTCTACAGAAAAAGCTCCAGGGATGCAGAAGGCCTCAAAGTCCACATCACCTTTTCTCCACAAGTAAAACAGAAACAAAAGCCTGAAGATAAATTTGCCTGTCATCTTGCTTCTGGTTCATGAACATTTTATTGCTGGTGAATCTGAGTCTCTTCCTGCAGGCATGTTCACAATCTAAGCTCAGTTTTGCCTCTAATCACAATCAAAATGCAAAAAGCAGCAGCTGATTCACCAGTTCAGCTTTAACCGTATTTGATTTTGGTGGGAAAGCGCAGTTGAACTTTTTGCTTTTGGTTAAATCATTGTAGTTTGAAAGCAATAACTGCCTTAGGTGCTTCTCTGAGAGTTTCCTTGAAAAAAGAGATGAGGCTGACAAGTCAACAATTTCGTAAAATTTGAAAGAGTTCCTCTGAATGAAGATAATTTTCTAAATGAGCGATTTATTCCTTAAAGTTGCAAAGATGGACCACGCAAATCTACCAATCCTGAATATGAAGGAGGTAATCAAAATGCTGGCAGAGGAAAATTATGTCTCATTTTTATTATATACAGCAATAAGTAATAATTTAAATAGCCAAAAAAATTTACTCAACTCTAACTGTAGTGCAAGGAAAATCAAACAATGATTTTACCACCTAAACCATTCCTGAAAGCATTTACTTTTATTTAAAATTGAATCAAGTAATAATATAAGTGTTTTTTAAACTCTTGCTAACTGGCTACTTAGATAAAAGTTAAAGCTAATCATCAGCTCCTATTTTGGATTTGCAAAATCTGACAAAACTAGAGATTTTTGAAAATCGAAACAGAAACCTCTTCAATCTTAGTTGTTACAAACCATGTCACGACATGCTAAGCACCATTCTCCCTGTGTCTGAGTTTCTACATCATTGTATTAAAAGGTACCAAGACATTCTTTCAGTAATTCTGCTCTTTTGAATGCTTTTTCTCCCACATGCTTTTAAAATCTCATTATCAAACTCCAAAATCAATATTCCTGGGGTGACCTTTGCAAGGAAACAATTTGTATTATTTTTTAGTAAGACACTAAAAGTCTTGGATAACTTTGCCATCATCCCCCAGCTGTGCAGGCAGGGGCATGAAGAAGACTGCTATAAAGCCATTTATTTCAAGGTTCTAATTATAAGGTAATTTTAAAAAATTAATTCATAGCAAAGATGTTTCCTTACTCTGAGAGAAACTATGTTAATATACAGACGTCTCAGGGAAAGAAACTGGAAATAAAAATCAACTTACCTCTGGAAATGCAAACGTAAAACTATGGAATGATGGAGTCAAACTGCTGTAGATACCAAGTGTGAGTCGGCTTTGAACCGAATTCAAACACAGCTCGAGTTTTCCTGCCAGTGAGTCAGCTTGGTTGTTGATCTCTGCTTTTATTGGCTGCCTGCAAACATTTAACATTTCCTGGTCGGATACACAAGCTGTAACTCTTTAGTGACTGCAGATGAGAGCGATTACAGAAGAAGAGGTTGGACAGCTGCTTCTCCCACAAGGAATATCAAGAGGGAAAGGTATATAACAGTGTAAAATACCACACTGGATACAGCCCAGCTATGGAATTACGTGGAGCTGTGGACAGACTGTGCAGCTGATACTGATCTCTGCAGTGGGTCAAGCTGACAGAACACATTAAAAACCCCATAAACTTTTTAAGCCAAGCTGATCTTAAAACAGGAAATAAATGCTGGGTTTCTGGTAGGAGGGTGGGCAGGCATAGAAGTCAGGTTCAATTGGCTGTCAAACAGCCCTGCTGAAGAGGATGTATGGGTTAGGGTGAAAGTCAAGCTGGTCATGAGCCAGGAGCATGCTCTCATCACAAGAGGAGAAAATTACATGCTGGGCTGCACTAGAAATGCAGTCAGGAAAGTGAGATAAGTCACGGTGCCTCAGTACCCAGAAATGGTGAGGCTGCTGCTGAAATACTGGAGTCAGCTTTAGAGCCCTCAGTTCAAAGAAAATGTTGACAGGCTGGAGAGGACACAATACACAGCTACCAAGATAGGGCCCTGGGGCACATAGCTTACAACGAGAGGCTGAGAGGGCCAGCCTTGCTTCGGCAGGTGCAGCAGGCTGAGGAGGTGTCAGCTAGAATCCTACAGCTATCTGAAGGTCAGTTATGAAGATAGAGACAAATTCTTCTCCCTACTGGCAGATAACCAGCAGTGGCATAGGCAGGTGTCTCTACTTCAGAGGTTCAAGCCAGATGCTAGAATAAATCTCACCAGGTATGTAATGCAGTTCTTTAATGGGCCACTCAGGTTTCAGAGCCTCCATCATTTAAAGATTCTCTAGACTTAGCTAAACAGCACCATGGCTGACCTGATCCAGCACTGCCAGCAGTCCTGCCTTGAGCAAGAGGCTGGGCTAGAAAATTCAGTATATCTTTAATTTTGTAAAAACCCTATGGGGCCTAATTGTGTTCCTGCTCGGCCCTTGGCATGCACATTCCCACTGAAGGTTGATGGGACTGCTGGATGTAAGGTGGAAACTTAAAGAGAGAGCAGTTGTTTCAGTTGATCACATTTTATGCAAATTTGTCTATTTATGAAGCCTGACTTAAAATTAGTGTCAGTCAATGAGGTTCTGTCCACAGACTTCTGTTGGTTTTGGATCAAATCCTGACCTCCCCCGCACGCCAGGGAGGGAAGGAGCAGTGAGGCAGTGAGCTAATCCCCCTGTGATCACAGGAAAGTCCCTTACATCATCGAATCGTGTGGCTGGGGCTGTGTGGCCTGAGAGGAAGCACACTACGAGTGGGAAGTTCACAGTGTGCTATTTGCTGACAGCTGGAACTCTCTGAGCAGCACCAGCTTTCTCTGCCCAGCACACCCCTCCTAAAGGAAATTTCGTATGAGGGAGCAGAAGTAGCCAAGGTGAGAAAAGTGGGCTGTAACAGTCCTAGAGAAGGCTGGAAGCAGGTCAAGCTGTGTTGCTGGGACCACAGGATGCTCCTCCCCTTGGCTTTGATTTATCAACACCACATCCATTTTTGTCCATATTCTACACTTCTGTAGGAAGTACATTAAAAATGTTTTCCTCTTTAGAAGGTATTGGCCTATCTGGCTCAAACTGTGCTGCAGGAGAATCATAAACTGTTCAAAATCCATACAGCTAATTAAAGAAAGTTCTTCAGGGGAGCTTTGTAGACAAATTTGAAGGACTTAATTTTACAGAAATTCTTTGACACTTAAAGTAGTTTTAAGTATTTAAGTATCATGTGCTGGGGAAACAGAATACTAGAACAATCCTGCATTTGTTTACTCCTTTTGACTATTGTTTTCAGCTTAAAAAAACCCTTAGTATAAAACCAGAAAGCCTAATTTTAATCCATATGTGAAGAAAGCAGAAATTTACAGGCTAGTTTGCAGTGCAGGTCTGAGCTAATTAAACATCATTATTACGGAACATGTTAATTAAAAAAAAAAAATCAGTATTTTACCTACATATCATTTATCCAGAGAAATTAAAAGCTTCTCACATAATATGAAAGCTTATAAATAATGGGCAAGGAAAAACCTCTACAGAATCCCACAAGGCCTGTCTTGTGCAGAAATGAGACAGTTAAGAAAACAAAAGTTTTGTTTGACTGTAAATTGCTGAGTTTGTTTGCATTTTGGTTTTCATTGTAATTATGTAAAATACTCAGAATAAGGCCTTGCAGCACAGAATAGTGGGTAAGACAGACATTGAATCATTCTCATCTCCTATGCACAGCATTCATTCATTGCCATACAGGCAGCTAAATACATAGATGCTAGAGAAGGATGGACAGCCCTGCCAAAAACAGTAACTGTTGATGCCCAGAGGCTGTGTGCTGTTCTTAAGGACAGGGAGAGACTGAGTTCTGTTGGAAACACCACTGAGTGCACTTCCAACCATATGGAAGGGGAAACAACAATGAGCACAAAGGTAATCTGAAGAGCAGCACTTAAAATGATCATTATGTGAGTGCCTGCAGGATTCCTTTTAGTGAGTGAATCCAGCCATCAAAACAAAAGGATAGGCAGACAGCATCTGCCTATAACTGCAGGAAGAATTCTGAGACAGTAGGTTATTTCTCATATGTACATTCATGCTGAATGACAGCACAAGTCTTTCAGCAGTCATGGGTCTAAAAATACCCAGAGACCAGGTTTTATTCTGTTCAGAAGACAAACAAAACTGACCTTCAGATTGTCAAAGAATGAGTAGTTTGAAACTATCGTATTTATTTATTTACTTGTCAAAGTATCCAAATAAGGTCTTTTAAAGCCTAACCATAACAATGCAAGAAGAACTAGAATTTTCCTTTTTTTTAATCCAAACTTATTTTTGTGGCTCACTCACAGGCTAAGACAGTTCATAGGGAACATAAATGTGTTCTTAACAACACCTTAGCATCCTGAAAGCAAGAATAATAATGATGCCTAAAGAATAACAGTTTAAGACACAAGTGGTTTATAAGTCTTCCCCTCATTACAGTCACACAGAGTGGACCCAGTTGCAATCAAATTTAGAACAAAATGGGGGTTTTACAAGCAGCAGCATTAAAGGACCACGGCATAAGACAAATAGAGCAAGTGTGTACAGTGAAAGAGTGACACAGGACCAGAAGATTGAAGCATTAAGATGACCCAAATACCAAAGCCTCTGATGCATGTTCAGTAAACACTGCACTTGGATATTTCAGAAGAGTTCCCAGCATCATTTCTCAATCTGGCTATTCCAGTTGAGCATCTGGGCAGGACAACTTTTGGCAAAGAGGTAGGTTCCAAGGTGTCTTTTTTTTTGGCATCTTGTCTATTTCAGGAGGTCTTACAAGAAGATAGTGTTAAAATGCTGTAGGTTTTAGATTTGCAGGATTCAAATGCTATGTAGTTCAGCTTTATAAAAGCTGGGCTGTAGTGCATGAGTGCAGCCAGTGATTTAATCATCTTGCTCTGGAAAATAGGACTCCAAACAGGCACAATACTCACTCACTGTAATGGGATACTTTAAGATACAAAAGATTATGATGTCCATTTTCCATTTCATGGATTTGCAGTTGAACTAAGCCTTCCTTTTTTATTTTTGTTTTGTTTTGTTAAAAAAAAAAAAATTCTTCAAATGCCCATGCCATGCTATTTTGGGAAATATTCACAGCATGAATTTCGTCATTAATGAGATGACTAAACAAAGGTTGTCACAGCTTCTGGCCTTAGCTAATTTCCATAAAGTGAGCAGTGCCAAGCACCTCTGCTAATTAAATTCTACCAAAGAAATTTATTGATTCTTTACCCAATGATTTATGCAGGGAAATCTTAAGCAGGTATGGCACAATAATTCATGTAAATTGGAACAAAATTAAGAACTCCCAGACTGCAGAGAGCTCAGGGGATCATACTTGTTGCAAGTGCCCTAGTCCTCATCCCAAGCAGTTGTGATCTGTTTTGGAACATGATGTACTGAACAGTATTAAGACAGGGTGGAGGAATGCTAAACCTCCAGGTCTGTCAATTATGTATCTGCAGATAAGTAGTTCTAGTAAGCCAATGGTGAAATGTCAGAGGCCCACATTGTGTGACCTTGCTGTGAATGTGTGGCAGAGGTGAGGCATTACAAGCAGCTTTCAAAGCTTCACACACACCAAGCAAAACCCAAGCTCTTCCAGGCAAAGACATAGTGAACTCTCCCTCCTTGCTCCCCCAAGGATGCCTGTTCCAGGGTGAGGAGTAGTGCAGCCATATTCACCAATCCCCAAAAGAAGTCTTTCCTCTAGAACAGCATAACATGAATATATTTTCCAATGCCATGCCTGTCTCCTGGATTTTTCCACTGGAGAGTGGGCAAAGTTTTAATTGGCCCAATTCTAAGTGTTGCCTTTTCTCCACCTGGCAATTCTGGAGTGTGAAAATACGCATCTGGGAACAAACAGTCAACAACATTTTTTTTATTGTCTGATCTTGACCAAATGCTGTTTTTCAGTTGCAGGGGTGATTTGGGTTCATTTGAAGATTTTTTTGTTTGGTTGGGGTGTTTTCAAAGTTGCAACAATCTGTACATTAAAAGCACCTGAAAGATACAGATTGCTACTGATTTCCTTTAAGTGTTGGTATAATCAAGCCTGCTTGGAGGCCACTTGCATGTAGTGCCATGGAGAAAGACTTCTGAATTGCTGCAGTAGACGTCAGTGGACTTTCAGTCATCTAGGAAAACACTCTGCTTATGGTGAAATATATTCTTTGAATTTGGTCATTAGCATACTGAACTGAAATTAGGTCCAACACTGCTGGAGATGAGAACTTCCTTCTCTTCTGTGGAAAGCAGCCAAATAACACAGAAGATATAAAAAGTGGAGAATTTACCTTAGTTTCCCAACTGTTTTCCATCACCAGTCATATAACCCTTTGCAGACCTTTGTCAACCTTAAAAATTTTATCTGGGCTAGAATCTAGCATGAGTGATGTGAAGAGACAGCACCTAAAAAAAATGAAAGGAGGTATTTTTATGCAAAAAAAAAAAAATGTGCTTATGGAACTTCAATCCTGTTCAAAAATTGTCAGTAAAGTAGTTTTAACAGATCTTGCAGTAATCAAGGGGCTAAGTTTCAGCTTTCATTTGGAGGTTGCCAAATCAAAACCGTCTGAAACTCTATTCATTACAGACCCAAAACTTTGGAAGACAATGAAAAGAACACAGGACATTGTTTATTGCATAGTCTCATCAAAAGCATATTCATTTGAATGGCTGAGTTTTTGAATGTTTGAGTTAGTAACATTGCAAACAAGCTCCTCAGAGGAGGCTAAATGTTGCAGTTCTTCGACTTTTGCTTGGCACTTACTTCCAGTAAATTTTTAATGGCTTAGTCCGTGGAGATCTCTATCATTTCTCCTGTGAAAGTGATGAGAGAACAGGGACACACAGCAAGAGAGACATGTAGGCAGTGTCCAGTCAGGCTGGAGAGCCCAAGTGCTGTCTGTGCTGTGATGCCTGTGTGCTAGCTTTCTTTGGAAGTCAGCATTTCATCTGTAGCAAAGACGCTGAAGCCAAAATACAGTAATAGTCCTATAGTTTAAGGAAGTGTTGCAGTAATGCAGCATAATCTTTTGGGATTGATATTTTGACTCTTTTTAACTCGTTGGTGATCAATCCATTTTAATACAGGCAAACGAACGTCACTGAAAAGTAAACAGCTCTAATAACAAACTTTTTTGACTTTTGCTTTTCAAAGCTGAAAATAGCGGTGTGGCATGAGTGAGAACAGCCTCTACTGGGTGGACTTTGTTCTATTGTGTTCTTTCCAGGAAGTGGCAACAAAAAGAAATGACTTGTTGCAAATTCCCCCATTGTACTGTGAGAGACAAAAAAACCCCCGAGGCTTATCCGTGTCCTCAAGTGACATGTACTCCCATGTCCTCTCAGCTGCAGTGGTGCAGGAAAGCAGGTATCAAAACAGACAGCTCTATGGCAGACATTGAAAAGGAAACATTTAGAACTTGTGCAAAAGCTGATAACCCCTAACACTGGCAAGCTTGGGGAAAAGCTGTGGTTTTTCCAGCTTACACAGATGCCAGCTGTAGGCTCAGGTCCGTGATTGTGAGAAGCAGCTGGCATTAACTGTATTTGCACATCTCCAGAACGTTTTCCTCTTAAAGAAAATACAGCAGCAGACGTTTGACAGTGTGTACACCAAACTCAGAGACTCTGTGGACTAACAGTGGCTGTGCTGCCACTCAGAAGCAGCTCAAGAGGATGAAGGAAGGCACAAACAGGAGTCACATGAATGTCAAAGGGGAATGTCCAGTGTCACAGCCCAGAGGGTGTGGGAGTGACCCCAGGCACCGGTACATACTGGCAACAACCAGGTGGAAAGCAGCTCTGCAGGAGAGAATTTTGGAGTCCTTAGAAGGCGAGCAGCTGAATGTGAGCAGCAAGGAGCCTTTGTGGCAGATGATGACAAGCATCCTGAGCTGTGAAAGGAAAAACGCTGCCAGTGAATCAAGAGAGATCTTGCTCAGCACTGGTGAGACCACACCTGGAGTTGCAGCCCCAGCGCTGCGCTTCCCAGTGCAAGAAGGACATGGAGTGAGTCTAGCAAAGGGTCAGGAAATGGATCAGATAATTGGATTATCTAACATGGGAGGAGAGGCTGAGAGAATCAAGATTGCTTAGCTCCATGATATGGCTCAGAGGGATCTTTCTGATGTACATATATACCTGATGGGAGGAAGCAAAGATGGAGCAAAACTCGATGTTGCCCAGTGAATGCACAAAAAGCGGTAAGAAGAAATTGAAATACAGGAAACTGTTTAAACATAGGAAAACACCATAGAGGTGATTGGACAGTTAAACAGGTTTTCCAGAGAAGTGGAAGTCTTCATCTTTAAAGGTGTTTAAAACCCTGCTGGACAGCTTGATTGAATTTCTTAGGTTTTATTTAAAAACACCTTTCTGCAAACAACTGTGAAGTGTTGCTCTAGGAAAGGGTGTGACATCATATACTTTTGATTGTTCAACATTGCTTTTAGCATTGAATAATTATGAAAAACCTCCATTGGACCTGATAACCCCATTTGACCTGAGTTCTTACATATGGATCCATCAGATAAACAAAATTAAGCTTATCTAACAGCTTTTAAGTATTTTTTCCTGCCCCATGACATTATGAGGAAATTGGGGTCAGAGGCTCATGAGTTTCATCACTACCTTTTTTTGCCTGCCTGCAGAAAACAATTGCTTGATTTTCCTGTCCTGTATCTCTAACAGGGTCAAAAATTATTTGACTTGTGCTGTACCTGGTCTTACTTAGCAATGGAACTGGCTACATTTCTATGCTACTATAACTGTAAAAGCTCAGTTCCTGACACTTTCAAAGTGTGCAGTAGTTTCTCTCTGCAGAGAAATAAAAGGGAGTAAATCTATCAGAAGTGCTGATGATAATAATAGACAGAAATATTAAGTCCTGACACACCAACAAAGCAGCTCAGAGAAGAAACAGAGCTAAGGGTTTGAGCTTAAAAGCAGCTCCTGAGCCAGTGGGGAGAACACATGGGCAGAGGTCCCAGGTGAGGCTAATGAGGACAGTGGGGGATTCTTCGTGCTCTCAGGGCCCTGACAGAAGATAAATCCCAGTAGTCACAGCTTATCTTCCCTTAAAGGTAGGCTCTTTGAAAGTACTGTGTTTGTATTAAAGGGTTTAATGTAGATTTACTAGGCTGTAATGAATTTTTAATCTGTAATTGTTCAGTAGGCTCTGGTAGGATCTGTTTCTGAATGTCTAACACTAATCTTGAAAAGAATAATTTTAATAGCATTGTATGCCATAATGCTGCATTCTTGCAGTTCTCATTATTAATTGGCTAAAGCTACAGAATGTAATCCTGTTATCTCTTCTGAAAAAGTCTCTGACTTTAGTGCTCTAAATGTCTTCTCCCTTCTCATTTTGTGATAAGCCTAAAAACGCATATTTTGACATGCTAGTGAATAAGTTTTGTTTCTTTTAGCAAAGGGAGTGTTTCACAGACATTGGAAGTTTCATGTGTGTAATTTCCTTCTAGAGAAAACAGTTATGCTTTATTTAGAGGAACTTCATCAGCTGGTGGAAAACCATGAGGAAAGTATCAGAGAAAACAAGTTTCTTAAAATAGTTTCTAATAGGCCGTATATGAGCTAGCTTCTTCCCAAAGTAGGAGTTAACTCAGTGCAGTCTCCTGGAGACCAGGAGATGAAGTTTCTGATCTTGTGCATGACAGGAGGTCTGATCAGTGTGTAAAATCACAAAAGCCACACCTAGGAACAGGTTTGACATGAGAATGGTGTCTAGAAAACTCTTCACGTGACTGTTTACATCTGTCTTCAGGCCTCAGTGCTCCTTGGCAGATGCAGAAGGACTGAAGAATTCCTCTGTTCAGGAATCTTTTTGTCCAGGCACAGAGTGGCCACCCACAGGAGCCTCCTGGCCATCACTGACCTGTGGTGCTGGAAGTTAAATACTCCCTGTACAGGATGAGCATAATGAAATGAAAAAGTGTACTTAAAGGTAAATAAAGGTGCTAAAAATTAAACTAACCTTGTCGTGTGAATATACTATATGGAGGTTTTGACACCTTGCATCCCATTTGCTGCTCTGTTTTGTCTTCAAGAAAATACTGTGCATACTTTGAAAAATCAGTGTAGATGCTGAATCTCAAAGATAACAGTGCTTTAGTTTCATGAGGTCAGGAGTCAGTTTGAGAATTTAAAAACTTAGCTTATCTTTCAAGCCACTGAGTTCACAATGCTGTATTCACAAGAATAAAAGGCGTTAAATGAAATTTATTTTACCTCCTTGCAACTTGATATAGTTTAGTTTTGTCCAGCTGCCACATTGTTACTACTCTCTCATCCTCTGAGTATTGGGGAAGACATGGTCATGTTCCTTTTCTGCTATTTCGTAAGTGGGGTTTTTGGATACATTTTTGTAGCCTGACTTGCAAAACATCCACTTCCATTCTGAACATGTGGGACCTAATTTTAGTTTCACTTTAGAGGGAAAGCTCTCCCTTTCAGCGTAGGGGAACATAATTGCTTTTCCTTTTTACCAGTTCTGCTTGCAAATTGAATCTCAAGATACTTAGCAGTGTTGCATATGTGAGGAGGAAAATAAGGACTATTGCAGTTTAAAAAAACAGTTTGGAAAACTGTTGGTTTGTTTTAGGCCCTGGAGCAGTTCATGTGTTGAGAACAGTGTCTCCCTTTCTGGGCTGTATTGTGTAGCTGCTGTTTTCTCTTGCTTTCCACAAATTTGCTTTCTCTTTCTTGGTTTTACCTCATTGCTTGGGAAGATTGTAAACTGTAGCTGAAACAAGGCTGATCTGCATTTACAGTGCTTAGCACAGAAAGGTTCTGATCAGAGATCAGAGTCACTGTAGCAGTGCTGAACAAGTAGGTTAAAAGAGAAATGACACAGATATACAAAGTGGAAGGCACTACCAAAAATAATTATAACAACAGTGAGATTTGTAGGGGATTAGGAGTGACACGGTAAACAAGAATAAGGTATTTTCAAATATTACCTAAGGAGATCTTTAAGGAGGGAGGCACATGTGAACTGGATTTTGAGCTCATAGCAGAGTTGGTTGGTAAGGAAGGGAGCAGAAATCTTTTCTTCTAAGGTCAGAAGAGGTAATTTTTTAAGGCTGTAGGAGGCAGAAAGGTTAGAGGGTTCCAGCAGGCATCTGGAAGGGTGCTGGGTGTGGGCAAAGGGCTGCACAGCAGCAGGACCTTTACGGGACCACAAACTGCAAGATCCACGTGGGCACGAAGGGTTATGAAGTGAATGTGTCCCTCCCCTCTCTGACTGTTACAACAGGCTGCCAGTGCTCTCTCCAGGTTCCTGTCAGACACAGCCTCTGCCTGTGTGTTACACAAATCTCACAAGTGCAGTGCACTTTCCAGTGTAAGGATGGAAATTATCCCAGTGTGCCCACGGCAGAGGTGCTGCTCGTCCTGAGGACTCTGCTGTGCCTTGAACTGAAAGGACTACCTCCAGGCTGTTAAAATACTCTCTGGGTGCTGGAGGGCTGGATAGGACTGCTAGAGAAGGCAGCTTCAACCTCAGTGGCAGTGATGGACACTGAGGGTGAAAATGGTGCATTACTTTGTGAGATCCAGAGTGTAAAACTAAAAAAAAAAAAATGTCAGGAAGAGAAGAGCAGGCCTGTCCCATTTTAGCCATGGAAATGGCTTATTCTTAGGTGGTGGTGGTAAAATTATTTGTGATTCAGAAATCAGTACTAAAACCTCTGTACAGATCAATTATTGTGTATTGAAGGCAAAGGCAGGAATCTGATTGCCTCTATAAGCTGAGGATGAAAAAACATTAATCCTGATGTAACCATAGAGACTATTAAACAACATCAGCTGTAAGTGACATTTTTCATTTGACTATGAATGCTTGGCAACCAAAAGTTCTCAAAAAAGCTGCTGAAGAGATTGTGAATCTCCAGATACTTTGTTTTGCCAGATCTTAGAGTACTGGTGATAATACATTTGTTGTCTAAGAAAGATTTAGTATATTTTTGTTGTTGTTTCAAAAACTCAAGCAGCTAACACTAGTGAGTTCATGGAGGAAAGATATAAGCTGAAAAGCCATCGTTTTACTTATTACTCCTGGAAGAGGGATGGTATCACAGCTGCTGCTGAAACACCACACTGACACCAGGCATGAAGGAGACCATCCATGGATCTACCAAGCTTAGCAGGCACATTTGAAACTCATTTAGAGGACAGCATTCAGGAATGCTAAGTGAATATACATACTTACTGGTACAGAATATGTATTTGCTTGGTATCCTTAAAATAATCTATTTATCCCAGATTTCTGGGTTATTTTTACACTTAGCCGCAAGGAATGTTACAAATGCAGTGCCAATATGGCAGAAGTACAAAGCATTCTAAATGTATAAATCCAGTTTATTACTTGGCTCAACCATGAAATATGTTGCAAGCTTTAAATGTTTCGTAAAACTTCCAGAATTTTGTGAAACCAGAAGAGTGTTGGTGCCAAGATTTACAAAAAGGTGGATCCTGACTGCCAGGATTCAAAGAGAAAATAAAGTAGCAACTACAAAGAAGTTTAGCTGATGTACGTTGTGAACAAAATCATAGGAAAGCAAGGAAAGGATTCAGCTGAGAAGTAATCAGAACATATATTCACAGAGTAGCTGCATAGATAAACATTGTTAAAAATTTAACTATGCCATGACATTTCAAATAAAAGGTTTTACAAAAGTAATGAGGCTCTTTACAAACATTAGGCAGACATGAAGTGGAGGATGAGCTAGTTTGCAGGAAAATCTAAGAAAGCAGTTTTTGGGGAGAAGTGCCATTTATTGGATTTGTCGCTAGTAGGGCTACGCAGTGGTTTGGAGAAGACTTAATAACCCTGTCCTCTAATCTGAGAGTGAATGTGAAAGCTGACAAAATTTTGTGACTGATGCAAATAAGTGGTAGAATATTAAAAAGCAATACAGAAGAGAACTAGGCTGTTTGCTTGCTGGGCTCATTCTGGCAAAATGTATTTTTTGTAAAGATAGGGCTGAAGCTACTGCATCATGTAGCAAAAAAACCCTGTGAGCTTGTGTAGACAAAAAGACTTATCCTGGAAGTCAGTACCTCCAAAACTGAAATGAAGTGAGATAGAAACAGGGGGGTGATGTTTGTATAGACAGCACCAGCAAGATGGAAGCCCACACACGGCTCCAGCCCATCTCTGAAAAGAATGTCAAAAAACTGAATAAAGCAAAGAAGGGTTTGCCAGAAAACTTCAGGTTCAGCAAAAACACCTCACAGCAAGACACTGGAGAATGTTATGTTTTATTTATCAAAAAGAGAACAAGAAATAGCTTGTTTAGGGGGTTTAAACTCTTCCATGAGAAAGGAAAATGGGACTTCTACAGAAAAAGTAAGAACACAGTAATGAACAGATGCCTGAGACAAAAACACATTGTGAAGTAGAGCCACACCTTTTTAACACTGTGTGATTGATCATAGGGATCTGCTTCGTTTTGTTGCTTGTGGCTGGAGGGTTTGAGTGAAAGCTGGCTGCTTGCTGCAGCCTGGTATCACCACGCAGGGTCAGTGGGAGATCACACAGCTTTGCTCTGTGCCAGCTCTGACTTTTTGAGCAGGGGGCAGTAATGCTGGGCCAGTGCAGGGGCCAGACACAAATTCCTCACCATGAAATGTATGGTCCCTAGGAGCTCTGAGTGGAAAGAGAAGATTTAGGCGTGGGAGGGAAGGAGAAGGAACCTCTTCCATGTTGCCTCAGCTGACTTAGCAGAATTTGTGGTTGCTCAGTGCTTCATGAAGATGCTTTAGGACGTTTGTATTCTTACATGACCACATGTCATGTGTCACAAGCTGAAAACAAGCATCCTGTTTTTCCAGTTTGTATTGCTTTTCCTTGCCACATGGATGGTGTGGAGCATAATGTACAGGCATTGTGCTTTATACAGTTGGTTGATATTCTTCTGATCCAGCACAGGAAAGGGAAAGTGTCATCCTGTGGTTAAAGAACAGGGCTTGAAATCGCTATGTCCCCTGAAACTGATGCCTCTGCCATAGATTTTGGGTGTGACTGTGGGCACAGCACCCAGTGGTTTGTGCCTCAGTCTCTTCCCAGTAAAATTAACAGAAATATTTTTATGAGGGTAGTTCGGGGCTCGTTTAATGCTAGCACTATCCTCGATAAACAGTGAAAGCATTCAAAATAAGTTGTGGTATCTTCATGCCAGTATCTTCAAAAAATAATCTTCTGGGGTTTGAAGCCCTCCTCTTTACTAGGAAAAAGAGGAGTGTTCTTAACTTGAGGCAAGTATGCTTGTTTTTGAAAAAAAATTTTAGTTTTTACTTATTTGAAAGAGTATTAACAACAGGTTTAGTTTAGCTCTGAAATAGCATCAGCTGTGCAGCAGAGGTCACTGCTGCATTACTTGAATAAATTCTACCATGTGCCTGATAGGCTTGACCAAAAGGATTTCTAGTGCACAATAAATATTTAGATTTCAATGAAATTAATATTTCCCTGAAATTTTTATTTCTTTGAAACAGAGAATAAGCACCAGGTGAGCTATATACACAGAACTTGTACTCCCAGGATTCTGCAGCTATTTGACAAACCTTGGACAGTTCACAGACTGATAAGGAATTCTCACAGACAGATATAACACAGGCAGATATTTTCACATCATGTCTTTCACTGTTAACACACAGAGAATTAACATGAATCAGCTTTAGAGAAGTCAGACCAGGTTTGTGTCTGTCTGTACCCTGAAACAGAGCCCCCAGAGGGTTCAGGCTCCCAGGTCCGTGGTGGAGATCTCCAGGCACATGCCCTGTGGGGCTGGTGTGCCCAAGTGGGGCTGGTCTGACCTGCAGGTCAAGGTCCTGGGCAGCTTGGCCTGCTGAGGAACCAGGGGAGTCACGCTCGGACCTGGTGCCTGATCCTGCAGCAGGTCAGGGCACAGTACTGGGGTGAGTCCTCTTGGCAGGTCTGTTTTGGAGACAATGAGTTGGGGCACATTTAGGAGTCTACCACAGAAGTGAGCAGTTGGGAAGGAAAAGAATGGAAAAGAGACAGATGAGTGATATTCATTTGAGCAATAAATTAAAAAAAAATAAACAAGCAGAAAAACTATCCCCAAAATAGTTTTCCTTTCAAATTAAAAAATCCTGAATGTGAAAAATATTATAAATATTATTGTAAATAATGTGAAAGGACCCCACCCTTGGAAGTGTTCCAGGTTGGAGGGGGCTCTGAGCAACCTGGTCTAGTGGAAGAGGGGATTGGAACTAGACTGTCTTTAAGGTCCCTTCCAACCCCAACCATTCTATAATCTTTTTCTCAATGTACACACTGTCAAATAACACGTTGATAAAGAACAGCTCATGTGCCATAAGTTTGCAGTTCATTTGTTCCTTATGCATTGTACCTTAATAGTACTTATTTAAGTATACTTACCCATCCATCACCTTATGGATCCCTTCAACACTTCAGCACCATTCTGAATTGAGGTAGGATAGAAGAGTCTTAAACTGTGGTGTCAGATCTGATGTTAACTCAATAGCATCAGGCACCTGAACGCTTTTTCAGGATGCTTGTCTTGATGAGAAGTAATTCCACCCAATATTTTACCCTGCACAGACTAAAGCACCTGCAAGAAAGATGAAGAAATGCAGTATTATGCCAGTACTTTCATTTTCCTCATTTAAGCAGAAAGAATTATTAGTAACTTTAAATTCAAGTATGTAAATAAACATTTTTAGGCAATCCTAAAAGCAGTGAGCCTGTTACACTTTAATAATTTTTTTTAGTGTTATCAGGACTTATTTATCAATTTAATAATGGATTTAGAGGGTGTTTGGAAATGTGATGAACTTCCTCAATAGAGAAATGTAATGAATGGCCTTTGTCCATTAAAAGGAACAATAATTAAGCACAGCACCAGATCTCTCTGTTTCCAAGCATAATCGTATAAGAACATAGCACAGGTAGGAGGAAAAAGAGTTTTGTTACCCTCCTTTGTCCCCAGAGAGCAGTGCAAAAAATGATTTACAACCAGAATTAGGGTTGTGGCAAACCCAAGTGACAAAGCCTCACTGAAATGAAAGGGGTTGTGTAGATTGAAGGGTTTCACCTCTGACCAAGAGCTGGCAGCACCAGTGTCCAAGCCATTTCTGAGCAGTATTTGCACAGAGATTATTTCCAATCACAGCTGAGTCAGGTTAGTATTAAAGTAAATTTCTGGGCTTCATTACAGTTCTGTACATTCTGGCTCTGAGAGGTTATTTAGTGTGTCCCCAATCTCCCTGAGGAGGGTTGTAGAATTCAGGAGGTGCGTTGTGAGATCAAGATTTGACCTTTTGAGAGAGGCAAGACCAAATCTACTGTGGGCCTTTCTGCATCCCATGCTCAGTGCTCCAAGCAAGACTTTCTTCATGTGTCTGATTCTATTTAACTACTGGTTAATAGAATCGTATCTTTGGGCCATATTTTTCAACTGGAAGTCCTGAATTATTGGATCCTTAGCTCTTCAATACAAGTCAACACTTTCCCTTCTCTTAGAGTTAACAGTTTGCAGCTCTGTTTCATTTTGTGAGTCCTCAGGCTCTCTGAAAAGCCAGTCCAAGTTATTTATCAAATGAGCTACCAGCACAAATGGGGAGAAGTATAAACATAAACATCTACTAAATGTGGATTTGCCCATACCAGTGGTAGTTCTGTAATGGGTACAAAGGATAAACCTCCTGTCATTATGGATCTTGCTGGATTCAGTTCTAGCTGAACATTGTTAAAGCAGGATTGAATACGGATTCCATCATCAGTTTATACATGGAGCTTGTATAACTCCTTCCTGGAACTTCACCAGATTTTAGAAAGTAGATTTTTGCATACTATGATCACACATAAGTGTTGGCATGAGATAAAAATTCCTACAGTTAATAAATAAAACCAAAATGTCCCAGGAAATCATAATATAAGCACTGTTCCAGACTGATTTTGGCCCTTGTCCCTGGCCTTAAAAGTCCTCCATATTGTTCCATTATAGTCTGTTCTGTTCCTAATTATTTAAGAAACGAAACACCTTGGATAAATTCCCACCTGATGCTACTGGGCAAGGGCTGTGGAGACCTTTACATAACTGTCCTTCAGCTGTGAGAGACAGCAAACCATTAGCAGCACAGGCTGGAGAGCAGAGTAAGAGTTTTAATCAAGAACGGGAATACGTGCAAAAATGTGTCAGTGATTCAAGCGAGTTGCACTAGAGATGTGCTGCAATCATGCTTCCAGTTAGCCAGGAATGTCTGGAGCAGCAGTGTTCAGCTGTCTGCAGCACTGACACTGCAAAGCAACAGAGATGAGCTTTTCTAGAAGCATCCGAGGGACTTGCGTGCTTTCCGAAACCCTACCCAGAAACTTCCGTGTGTAGGAAACACTTGAGCTATAAAAGATGATTACTGATATAAAAACAAACAAACAAACCAAAACATTGCTTTGATATTTCAGTTAGCTCTTAAGTAAAGCAAAAAATGTGAAATATTTCCTGAGTCAATAGTTGTTCTTGCCAAAGGCTACAATCAGCACTCAGTCAAGAGTGGTACTTCATCCTCATGATCCCTGATGATGCTGAAATGGTTTTAAAACCTCCTGTTCCCTTGACTGTGGTGTTCTCCTGCTTGTTCACCTTCCATCTGGTCCTTCCCCTTGGTGCATCTTTAGAAGCTCTTCCAAATCTTTTCTCCAGTTATCTGTATGTGGGAGACCCAAATGCTTTTCTGCTCTATTTTTTGCTGTGGTTCATATAAAAAATTATCCACTATCACCTCTTGAGGACTCAGAAAGCTACCTTTTAATTTTTGTCTTCTATCCAGAAGAGACCCTAGCTAAAAGTTATGTTTGTGAATAATTTAACCATGTGTGAAATTCAGCATGGCTGAACAGAGTAGTTGAGGTTGAAAGGGCCCTCTGGAGACCATCTAGTCCAACCCCCTATTTAAAGTAGGGTCAGCTGGAGCAGGTTACACAGGGCCATGAGCAGTTAGGCTTTAAATATATGCAAGAATGGTCTACAAAACCTATTCCAGTGTTCAGCCACCTTTACCATAAAAGCAGGGCTCAATTTTCTATTCAGATCCCTGTGGAGGTCAATGTCCTACTTGTCAAAGAGCTCACTTTGGGTTTAGACTTGATCTCTAGGTTCTCACTCATTCTTGCTGTGGGACAAATACAATAGCTAAGCCCTCACCAAGACTCATTCTCCAACTGAATTCTCAGACTGAGATATTTTTGTCCTTTTCCCTGATAAAAGTAGGCTGGGCAATCCAGAAGGATTTACGGAAGGGTGTTTCTTTTAAAGTCTTCCCAGCCTACTACATTGGCTGATTGCTTTTTACGGTTCTCTCGCCTGGCTCCTGACTCTTTTCTGTCAGTTCCCAACCCATGTCTGCTTCAGTAAAAGTGCAAAGTGCAGAATGGAAAGCCAAATCAAGAAGCTGTGATTTTACAGCATTGTCATATCTGGTCTCCACAGAGCTCTGCAGTAGCCTTTTATATTATAAAATTCATTATCAGGCCTCAGCCCCTTCCTCTCTGTAACAAGCAATCCTAATTCTTTCAGTCATTGCCAGTGTCACACTATTCTCAGTTTCTCCTCTCTGTGGACTATACTGTATTTTCTGTATATTTATTATGTAGAAACAGCATGTGGCTTGGTTCTTGAAACTAGGAATAAATCACTGATTTGTCTCGTGCTTTCTGGGTAGACTGGGCAGGATCTGAAGGCAATTTTGAAAAACCATAAGAAATTATAGTATGGAAGTTCTTAGGGTGAAGTCTGGGAGGCCATTTCATTATTCTTTGTTCTGCACTAAGAACACTGACTATTCTATATTATCACTGATGATAGCTAGAGCAGAAATGACCTTTTCATTCCTACTGGAAGCTTGTGGTGTTTTACTGGATATATTTAAGCATATACTTAAGTCTTTGTGGTATCCTGTGCATATCATACTGGATGGAAAAAGCTTGCACTGGCATGTGAGTGAGATCATTTGTGTATTTAAATGCCAAACTCATGTCATGAGCTATAAGCACTAATAACAAAGTACATCCATGGGCAGATTTATTTAAATTTCTTTGGACAGGTTTAATGTTGGTTTTCCTGTTGTCTACAAAGTGCTACATACTAAAAAAGACTAAAAGGACTTTCTAAGCCCAAGTGGCAAATCTATGGCATCTAGAATACATATCCCTACTCTGTTTCTGGGCCAAAGTCACAAGCAGAAAGGTGGAGAGAGCAGGGCAGGAGCAGTGAGGTCTAGGCTGTGCTTAGCTCGGGCAAGGGCTGAGAGCAAGGTCTGGAGCTTAAATGCAGTTCCTGGGCCAGTGGACAGACAGCGCCTGGATGGACTCCCCAGATGATGTTGTTGAGGGAAATTAGGACCTGTTGGTGCTCTCAGGATCCTGACCCATTCCAGCAGGTAGAAAAAAATTGCACAAAAAAAGGTTTTGCTTTTGTAAATGGAAGTTATGTGTTCAGCAATGGTCTAAAGGAACGTGGGTGCAGCATTAGCTAAGAGAACCAAATCTGGTCCATGGTGCCAGAAAAGTTTTGTACCAGGGGGATTTGTGATTTGGAATGTTCCAAGTACACATGGTTTTGGAATGCTTTGGAACAAGAAAAAGAAGTTATTTTTCTGTGTGGTGGTTTTGTGTTTTGCAGGGTTTCTTTTCTTCCCTCCGGTTACCTAACACTGTCTTGGGTAGGCGAACTTAAATTACCTTTTCACTATCTAAATTTCTGCAGGAAGGTTTTTTTCATCTACATTTCCCTTTTTCCTACATATCTACATTATTATGTCTTCAGCTTAACTCCACAATACTTTTACTTGGAAACTGGTCTTTGAAAACAAAAAAGTCACTGACTGTTATTTAGCACCGTGTACTAATCTGGGGTTACTTTAGCTTCCACTACAGTAAGTATTTATTGGATAGTAAATAAGATTCCTAAGTAAACAAATCCTTGCAATGAGGAGGATGTAGAAGGATGAGGATCCAATATGAGCTGAGACAGGAATGTCAGTTATTTAAATGTTTGTGTCTTGTGGGAAAACCGTCCCTTGATCTAATGAATTTTATTTCTCAAAATATCTATGCATGCTCTTGTGTCATTGAGACTTCTTCAATATAAAACAATCCATTATTTCACTAGTTACTGGAGGGTACAAACACATCGCCATGTAGTACTGTGCTCAGGTTAGTAGAGTAGAAGTTAAAGAAGCTGGCTACCACTTTCCCCAAAACAAGAGGCAGAGATAATTTCAAAACTACTCCGTGAAGAAAAGACACTTAAACTTATTTGAACACAAAGTAACTCAGCCATTCTCAAGCTAATTTGTTTTCAGTTTCTATTAAAACATGTGCCTGGCAGCAGTACTGTTCTATGAATCGTGGTTTAAAAATCCAGTGGAAAGAAGTTACCTACTTGCAGCCCCTTCTGCCTGTAACTGGCACTGGGATATAACTGATAGAGTGAAACATTTCTGTCTTCTTTGATGAGGTAAAGTGAATGTGTAAATCTTGACTAACACATCTTTTTATTAATAGTCCTTGGACTCTCTAACAATATGGACTTTCATTTTGTCTTCAATTTCCTTTCTGAAGGTAAGCAGAGACCTAAGCTCTCTGAGGATGTTCTGGTGGACCTGGAGGAGTGTTCTCCTTGTGGGTACATTGTGCGGCTGAGAGCAGAGAATTGAAAACCCCTGCTACACTGTGTATCTTCACAAAAAGTACAGATTTAGAATTGCAAACCCCCGTTACACTGTTTGTCTTCACAAAGAGTCCAAATTTTCACTCTGGCAGCTGATAGATGCAGGGTACAAACCCTTTAGCAAAGACTAAGCTAGGTAAGGCTGGGTAACATTCTTATATGCTGGATGATTTTTCAGTCAGAAATGTTTTGCTTTTTTTTTTCCCAATCACTTAAATTAAATGCAAATAATACAGTAAGAAATTGCATATACCTTGCTGTTATGAATGGAAGCAAATTATGAGATTGGAAGGAGAAACCTTCACAGCAAATTGAAGGCATTTTTAACAATGGATATACAGCCTATTTAAGGCTTCAGGGGAACAAAAGGTAGTTTAAATGGGAAGAGAATTCTCAGAAGGAACAGAAATTCATCTGAGGCATTTTGGAACATTTGAGTTTGACAGTCAATGCCTATGAGACTTGCCTGGGACTCCAGGCTATGGAAGTTGCTGTCCACAGTGAGCTTCCCTTGGCACATGGGCACTGCTGCTGCTACCCCTAATTTTTGCCCTCTGTGTGTATCAACTGGAAGAAAGGAAATTATTCGAGGTGCCAGTGAAGGAGCCTTAGGAATTCGTAGTGCCAGAAGAGGTTTAGAGGGTCAGACAAGGTGATAGGGAACAGCTCATCCTCATCCGAGGCTTGAGGCATTTTCTGTCTCTTGAGAATAATTGAGATCTTCTTAGTGTTTGGGAGCTCTGTCATGTGCTCTCTGCAGCTGCTTTGCCCAGAGGCCATGTCAGTGGAAAACCCGTGGGAATTTAATTCTGTAGGTTTTATTACAGGAAGCCATACAGCCAAACTCAGTCTCCTCTTGCCCAGAGAATGATACAATGCTCTGCTGTGCCAAGCAGGCCAGTTATCTGCTTTTCTGTCATCTGCTTTTCTGCTAGGAGAGTGATGCGATGAGGTAATGAATGCTAACCTGCTCCTGCAATTCAGGGAACTGTCTTACCTGTCCCAAAATCCAGACTTCAGAACTTCAGTGTCAAGTTTATGTTTGAAGCTTTTTAAACCCAAAATTACAGCTATTGCATTGTTCAGAGCACTGGCAGGAGAGTAGAGAGGACTGATCTTATTTCATGTGGAAGAAAATTGGCTTTATGTTTGATTTACATGGGATAAGCTGATCTATGTGCATATTGTCATAACCAGATTTTTCCGTTAGATCCAGAACTGTTCTGGAGACAGTTAAATCTCTTTGAGCTGAATATAATATTAGAAATCCTGAGCTACTCCTGAACCCACCTCCAGCACGCTCTAGTCTCTGCCACAGTAATTCCTTCAACAACTTCTGTTACTCCTGGAAACCATGTTGTCTGTGCTGCTTTCAAGGGACAGCAATCAATACTCAATTCCACATTGCTTAACCCCAAATTATTTATTTATCTCACACTAGGAAATTTCCAGGGACTGTTACTCAAGACGATCTTATACAACTTATCTTCCCTTTCTTTCCTTCTTCCTTTTAGCTTCATTTAGAATACTGAGGCACGATTCAGACTGAAGTGAATAAATGAATTTTTGCCAATTTTGTTGGCCTTTCTGCTAGGGCCTGAGAGCCCAAGTTAGATGCCAGTCTTTTCAAATGCACATATATGGGTATATATAAATATATATGTGTGTGTGTGTGTGAGCATTTATAATAACTACCAAAAACTTAGGCAGTACATTAATAACCATGGAGAAGGAAATCATTTATCCATACAGCACACAACAAAATGAGGAAAGGTTAGCTACCTTCTCCTGAATGTGCTTATTTTTGGTATGGAAAAATGAGTTTCAGAGTATTAGGGTGGTCTTACTAAAGTGATTTATTTCTTTTCCTTCCTGGACAGACTGATAAGAATCTTGATGGGGCTTACTTTCATAACAGGGAGAACCTGAGGGCAGGCTCTAATGGCCCTGGGCAGCCTCACCTGGGATGTCCATCCAACCCTCCCAGCTCCCCATGGGCCCAGGCACCCATTCAAGCTCAGTCCTGGACCTCTGGTCCCTGCCTGAACTGTGGATGTGCTATTTTCTGTGCCTGTTGCTGATGCTTGCTGCTCCTGACCTGGGGAGTGATTTTTTTCACCCTGACCTGGTCACTGTGGCCCTGTTCATCAATCATTGGCCTGCACCTGACCTTGGTTATCCTCACTGCAGCTGAGCTGCACACTGAATTCTGCGCTTGACCTCGGACTGGCCTCATTACCATGAGTCTTTCTCAGGGTCTGGGCTCTCAGATGGCTCTGGCTGTCTGCCCCTGACCTGCTCAGAGGTGCCTTCAGGCAAAGTTTCGAGACCATTTTTACAACTACCTAGTGATTTTCATGAACACCCTTGATGTTTTCGCTCAGCTTGGAGTCAATGAAGTATTAATCACGAGAGGTGAAGCAAAGTAAAACCCCAGCTTGTGCTGTGATGACTGATATTGTCATTGGAGCCACCTGACAAAGTGAATTGCTCTTCACTGCCTTAGAGAAGAGGCAAACAAGGTTTTGTTTTTAAAAAGGTGCTTGCTCCTGATTCTAATTGGCTGTCACAAGAAACAGTGTGTTGATACAGCTCAAGGCAGAGAGTGGGTAGGATGAGAAACCACTGACAGGAAAGGTGAGCAAATAGGATGTCAGCTTTTTCTGTTGCTCATGATTTGCATTATCAAATCATGTTCTGAGAATCCTTTTCTTAATTTCAGCATGGCTTTGGGGGTTACAGTGGAACACAGTTTATAGAAATGATTTTTGAGTTGAGATTTTAAGGTTGTTCACAGTGAGTATAAACATATACAATGAGATTAAATTCACTGCAGGAGCACAAGGAGGTTGTTGCTTCCTCTCAGTGCCAAGGCTTCTTCATTTTAATTGCAATACTGACTTGATTTTTAAATATAAACAGTAATTAAAAGCAAATTGCTTTAATTTTTTTTAATAGCATTATAGTACAAGATCAAATCTAGGTCAAATAAATACAGGTCAAATAGCTCTTGAAACTCATCTGGAATTGTATAGTAGTGACATCACCTGTGACAGCGTAATTGGATCTGAATCTTCTGCTGAGTGATCTTCTCTATAAATAAGTTTTTATTTTAGATCACAGGAGCTGAAATCAAGCCTTAGATAGCAGTATTGGAGTTGCAGTAACATCTAGCTGTCAGCTGCACTAAGTGTAGTACTATTAATGTAGGTGAGACAAGCCCTTCTTTTCTATGTGAACACTCCAGTTAATCTTTAAAGCAATATTAGGCAGCTGTTGTGAACAAAGTTTTGATTTTATAATTGTTATCATTCTGCCAAAAACCTGGACGTGTGAAGTGTTAGCAACTTGAAATGCAAACTGGCAACTTCCAAATTAGTTTATTTCCTACGTGATTGTCAGGCTGTGGTATCCACAGGGATGGATACCTGTGTTTTCTTGCCTGTGTTTTTGACTGAGAATGCCTTATGACAGCACTTGAGTTTGCTTTTAGGCTATTTTTAAAACTATTTATTCAGTGATTCTCAAAGTACTGATTATACTGGAATCCATAATATCTGCCAATGTGTAATCTCTGAAACTAGCTGAGGATTTTCCCAACCAGGTGACTTGAAATCGCATCTTTAATAATGTCTGCATGTACTTACTAATGACAAAAAGCAAAAGATTTCTGAGAAGTGAAATGTGAGATAATAAAAAGATGCTGTAGTGTAAAACATGCTGATCTTTCTAGTATTGCCTTAGTGTCTGAGGTAAACTAGTTAGTTCTCTTTGAAGTGGTCTGTGTGTATATATATTTGGGAATCATAACAGCATTACTACTGTGCATAAACAATATTGGTATCACCTAAAAATGAACACTCCTGGTACTGGACTGAAATGTTACGAAGTGTCTGTCCTGTAGTAGAGAAAAGCAGACATGGTAAAAATGGAAGATTCTTTTTTTTCTGGAACATTACTCTTGTCTTTGTATATTTTTAAATTGTAAATTTAATTGCTTTTCTGGCTTGCACTTATGCTGTATGGACAGGAGTTGAGTGTGTTATTCATGCTGTAGTTATGGAGCCAGGTCCTGCATTGGTACTTTCTTGGGAATATGGTGATGAAGTGTGAGCACAGGACTTGTTCTGTCTGCTGTAACTGATGCTACATTATTTATATTATTTCAAAAGCAAATTCTCCTGCACAGTGCCTGTCATCCAGGAAGTACCCCATAGCAGTCTAGAATTCTCTTGTCACACCATCTATTGTTTTGGGGTTTTTTTAAGCTCTTTTGACTTAAAAAGTGGAATGGTTTCTGATCAAGCTGGGCTCAGTAAACTATCTTCACAATATTTATGTATCTGTAATGCAAACAGTACTGGAGTGAGAGCCAGCATCTTGTTGAATGTTGCTGTATTTTGCTAGTTCCTCAGGCTATAATGATAAAATCTGAATTTGACCATGATACTTTATCTGAGTTTCTCTTGTAACTGGACTTAAAATGCCTTCACTGGTTCTTTTGGTTGTCAGTGTCTCTCAGTAGCCCAGACTGACCTTCCACAAGATGACCTTTCACTTCAAGTATCCTGATGGAATCTCTTCACTACTTACTTAAAGAATACCAGATGCATTATATAGCTCAATTTGTGATGTGCTGCCTTTGATTTTTCAGTGTCTTAAAGTCTGGAATCAGGATGGACACCTGCATCCCCAGGTACAGACACTCTGAATGCAGTGACACTCTGGAATCTCATCCTGCTCAGCTTTTATGCTTGTGAAGCTGTTTTTCTTGGAAATTGCCTCTAAATGAGGCTTGGTCAGTCCTGTTGGGAAGTTGCATGAGATGAAAGCTTTAGGAGGTATGGCTGCAGGCCACTCAACACACATGTAAATCTGAGTGTGTCAGCTGGAGTTCACAAGGACCATGCTGGCTTTAGAGGCATGACAATAAAATACCACTGGAAGAGAGGCAGTATTTTTATGGAGGGTAATGTATCTTATTGATGCAATACTAATGTAACTGTATATAACTTTAAAAGCCCTCAAGAAACCATGAATATATAATTCTGGAATATGCTTAGTTTCTTTTGTGGTATCAATATATCAAGTGCTGAGATTTTCAGATTATTCATCCAGAGACATGAGTAATTTTTGAAAAAGGCCTCCAATTATGTGGTGAAAAAAAAAATCAGATGTTCTTCATTATATGTCTGTAGAAATGATCTGTTTAAACTGTTTGTATTAGCTCTTGAAGATGTAAAAGGGGTTGTGATCTCATTTTTTTCCAGTGCTGTACAAACATGCTTTGAAAAATATTCCCCGCCTGTGCAATAGAACTGCAATCAGAGGACAGGAAATTCAGAGAATTCAAGTGACTTATAAAATGTCATTCAAGACTGAAAATAGCCATCTAGGTTGTTTTTACCTATGAGGGTAATGTTTTTGTTAACTTACAATGTAAACTCTTCCTTTCACATAGATTCAATAGTTTTCTGTTACTTCTCTGCATCTTTCCCACTTGTTGTAGAAAGAGATCAGAAGTAACTCTTCATGCTAGAGTGATTGTGTCAAGACATTGGACTTGTAAATCTTTCTACCCATTGCTTTTAAAATCACATTCAGAACTTAAATTAACACTTTTAGTGTCTAGGTATAGCTGAAAAGTGCTTTGGAGGACAGGAGAGACAGAAGTAAAGCTCCTTCTGCTACTGTAAGGTGACTGTGGTTGTGACTTGGCAGTGTTTGAGTGCTGGACAGTGAGTAGAAAATATTCAGGGAGTTATAACAAGCTGTGTAACTGAGCTAACCCTTGACAAGGACAAAAGCCTTTTTATCCCTCTCATTGCTCACTGCTGATCTCGCTGAGGATGCCCAGGTCAGTAAGAGACCATGGCCCTGGGCAGACCAGGTGCCCATGTTTTTCTCTACTACTCTTCACTGTCTTGGAAAGCTGGATGCCTTTGCAAAGTAACAGACCCGTTCCATTTCTGAATTCTTGGATAGGAGGTCTTCATTCTTCGATTTTGTAGTGAAACTGACCTTGGAAATGAGGGGAATGTGATTGCAAAACTCTGGATGCTGTTGTCTTGATCGGGTTCAGCACTACTTGCAGCTGAGCTTCTTATCTGGGTTGCCTCACATAAGTTTTTTCCACGAACTGAATTGTAGGAAATAGCTGGTAGTTAATCACTGATGATGAGCTTTCTCTTTGCCCATTCCTTATTTGATCTGTGGGTGTGAGTGAGGTCCAGGTAAAATCCAGTTTGTAATATAACCAGGCCTTTTTGAATTTTTTTAGTTGGTTGGTTTCTTTTAGCTAATAAAACACCCTGAGTGGGGCAGTTAGGATAAGGGTAAAGGTAAATGGAGCTTGCTGGCAGACATTTAATGAGCCAGGGAGGAGGAAGCCAGAACACAACTGGTCAGTATGGTCTTACCAGCATGGATGAGGGCAGCATCCCAGTTTTGTCAGCATGAATAGAACCCTGGAGCTGAAAGGTTAAAAATGTACCTGCCAGTCTCAAACTGGCATGTCAGAAGTTGCCTGCCCTTCTTTTGTAAGGGGCTAAAAATGTGCAGATGCTGGAGTGGAGAAATTAGAGTCCATCTGTGCTGCTCTCAGCAGCAGTTAGGGAGTTTAAAGAGCAGCTGAAGATGTTTCGAAAGCAAGAAAGGGATCTCTGAGTGTCTGTTTGCACATAAATGGACGCAGCATGTGGTGGACTGAAGCAGACTGTTCAGAACAACTCTGAATTATTTGTGCAGGCTGCTGCTGGGAGCCAGAGGAAGACAAGACTTGCAGCTATAACTTAAAGAAGCTGCTACCATAAATTCAGCTGCAAGCACATTGAGGTTTCTATAATCTATTTGGTTTTATTTATTAACTCAATGTTTTGCACAAACATTTAATACTCTTGCATCATGTAGGGCTGTGTGTTTACTGTGTGAGCAGTTGTGCACCTTGTTTTAGTTCTCTTGGTTTCTGAGAAGAGTCTGAAGAGGTTATTTCAGGACAGGCTAGGAGTACATCCATAAGAAATGGAGAGGGACTGACAGTCCACAGAGGTGTAGGCTGTACTGTTTTAACTGATTAGTGTTACTGCATTTTATCTCTGTACATGGGCTTATAAAGTTTCTGGGCTTTCCTTTGATAGATGTAGGATGGAGGGAAGCTGGTCTAGCTTAAAGCTCTAGAAAAGACTTACGCTCATTTTTAATAATAATAATTTGGTTTTTTCCATGCTTAGAAACTCAAGTGTGTTACTGTGGAAAATGAAAAGTCCTGCTATAATAGCAGCAATCTGATCCTAGTTTGATTAATCTTCTCTTTATTAGGTTTCTTCCTAAAACTGTGAGATTACTGCCTTGGTGCGTGGAAAAACATTGTACCTTTTCCTGTATTACAAAAACATCATGACCTATCAATTATATGGGAAGGCTAATCCACATGCCCTTGAAACTAATTGGAATGTTTACCTTTGCTTCAACAGGCCTTTCTGTTTAGTGTGGCGTGATTTGGCTCAGACCCCTTCTAAAAGCAAAAACCACAAGACGTTCCAAAAGTGAGGTTTTGGTGGTGTTGACAGGCACCTTACCCACCAACAGCCTCCCTCTTGTTAGTGTTTCAGAAGAGGAGATTGAAGTGGGTGATTAACATGTATGAGCTGTATTTACATGCTGAAAAGCTTCATTGTTTTATCCCTTAAAGACTGACTGTCTTGCTCAACAATGAATAAAACCAGGAGGAAGATGATCCTCATTTTTGTGACAAATGTAAGGAACTAACTGGCTGTGGCTGGATGCAATTCTGGCAACTATCTAATGGTATCTCAGCTAACAAATTCCCTTCCACCCATCACTGATACTCAGCCAGAATGAACTCCTTTGCGATACCTTATACTAGATTGTTATAATGAAACTCTGTAAAGTTGAAATTCAGGCTTCTTTTCATGTACTGCTCAGACACCTCTTGTATGTTTTGGACTTCTTTCAAAGCACCCTCATGTTTGTAAGGTTACATAAACCAGCAAGGGGTTTTTTGAGTTAGAGGATGGTGGGTATCTGTTGCCTCCTAGCAGGTGATTTCCTCAGTAGACAGGAAGGCATCTCTGGAGATGTGGGGTGCTGTCATTCAAATGCAAGACACCATGCTCTGTATTTCCCAGTTTTAGAGCCACTCTGTGGTGAGCAGTGTCCTGTGGAATAGGATGTGTTGTGTGGCACTTCTGTCTGCTGGTGGAAACTGGTTGCTGCTGAAACCAGTGAGTTTCTTCCAAGGAGTTACTGCACCTAATCAGCTGGAGAGATGGGTTTGTTTCCCCTCAGGCTCTTTTTCTCTCTCTGCCAGCTGTACCTAGTGAACCTGCCTTCCTGTGCAGGCACATTCTTGTGATGCACCAAACACTCCTTCAGCAACTGCTTAAAAATATCTGCTCTGCACCAGTGAATATGCCAGTATTATTCCCAAAGTGGTATTGGGCAACTGATTTCCAAAGCCTTTGGCAGAATCTATAGAAAACCAGAGTTGACATCAGGCAGAAAAGGTTTGACATGGATTTTTGTCTGACTCAGTTGTTTCATTTCCCAGCAGAGTCCCAAATGCAAGCTCTCTGCTTCGTGCCATGTTACTTTTGACAAGCTTATACCTGTACCATGGCATGAAGCTGTCTTTCGCAAGTTTTAGAAAAGAATGTTGCCTCTTGGATGAAGAAATAAGGAACAAGGAAAAAAAATTAGTTTGGCAAGTTTCAGTGAGAAATTTTTGTAGGGAAAAACCCTTGGAGGCAGCACAGTTGCAGTACATGAGTCATCTGAAACACATAACATGAATTGGGTAGTAAAGTAGTCGTCCCCATCTCAGAAAATTAAGTTAATTATTATTTCTAGATGATTTGAAGGAGTAGGGGAGAGTGGATAGATGTTTAACAAGTTGACCTTCCAAAGTTCATGGAAGTAATTTCTCAGTACAGGCTGAAGATAAGATCAGAAGCTGTGAGACAAGCACGCCTCCAGAATAAATGCAGCATGCAAAGAGTTTTAACACAAAGTCCAACAAATATGCTGAAACAGACTACTAGTTTTAACTATTCACATATATACTAGGAAATAAATGCTTGTATATTGGAAAATAAGCAAATTTTCTGTAGAAACTGCGATTCTGTAGGAAATTGCAACATCTTGGAGAGATGTGAAACTGAGAAACTGTAGCTATAAAGGTGCAGGAATATCTGTACCACAGACTGTGCCTATGGAGGCACAGGGATTGCTGGGGGTTTTGGCAAGAACAATGGAGTGCTCTGAGGTGCACTCTAGCCTAGGGATGCTGAAGGGTTTAGCCACTGTAGCAGAAGAGATGCCCATTTACAGCAGAACATGCCTGAGCAGAGCTTGGGTGTGTTCCAGGATGCTGCATGGCTGAGGGGACTGACAGATGTCTCGGCCCAAAACGAACCCACTGAGAGCTTGCAAATGTGAATTAATTCCTGGGGGATCATGTGCTTTAACTAAAAATGAATCTGTATTGTAAATAACTATCATAAATCACTTAGTCTATTGAATTAGAAAGCTTTAGCACTTTTTAATGAGAGGTTCAGTGCTTGTGATCAGGCACAGAAAGGTGGGACAGGTTGGTCGCCTGTAGCACAGCAAGAAAGCTGGATAATTTTTTCCTAGACTAGCTCTGTGGCTGAAGCACAGAGAGATATGGGTTCATTTCTTGTCTCTGTTATGGCAATTAATAAGCAGACATTTAATCTCTGAACTGTTTCTGTATCTTTAAATGATTAAGAGTATTTATTTGATAAGCAGTCTCACCTAGGTGTGAGTCAGATGGGGCATACTAACACCCTGTTAAGATTAGAGCTGTTCCTTATATTATTTAATTCTCTTATTGTTTTGTAAGAGGATTTCTGCTGTTACATGTTCATTTGTGTGCCACTTGGTTATTTGTTTGGATGTTTTTCTTTTTTGCTACACTTCTGTGTATTTGAGGTGAATGGTGCAATCTGAGTGCGCTCTCAGGATGCAGCTCAGTAATGACACTCCAGCTTTTATTGTGTTCTGAGACTAACAGCAGTATGGTGACAGCTGGGCAAGTTTGTTTACACTTTCCCAAATGTCAGAACAAGGAGAAAGCCATCAAGGCTTTATACTGAATGCACGTCATTTGCGAAATATGAAAGCACAGCAAAGCTAAGTGGGACTCAGAGTCCTCTAGCAAGGCTTTATGGGAAACTAAAAAAAACTAAAGGAACACTAAAACTGTGTTCCATTGTAATAGTTTGCATAAATAACACATTAAAAGGTGTAAAATTTCAGAAAGAAATGGAGGTACGTATGGCAAGCTTGCATAATTCTATAAATAAGTGCAACTGAAATTATTTTCTAAAGTTACTTTTGTCTCGTCCTATCTTGAGACCAATGACTAGCATAATAATTGACCTCATGGTTGATTTTTTTTTGCAGGCTGAACTGATGAGTTGAATGAAGTGTCAGGTGTACTCAGGTACACAAAGGTAGTGCACCAACAGGGGCTAGCACTGCAGTGTGGGTAGCAGACAAGGAGAAGCTTTGCTCTCCCAGGCCTGAGTCTTGTCTATGTTTCCCAGGTAAAATCAGCATAGGGAGTATTTTGAAAGTCCTGGACACTACATTTGTGCTGCTTTATATCCATTGTGTCTGTTCCAGGTGAGTGAAGGGTCATTACCCTCACTGGTGGTGCCTGTACTTTGTCTCTTTCAGATGTGTGTGAATAACAGCCACTCCTGAGGCAAACCTAGAAGAGACATTGCATAAGCTCCTCATGAATGCTTTATTCAGGTGAGAGGATAAGAGCAGATCAAGATCAGGCCAGGGGCTGGAGTGCAATAAGAGCTCTTTAAGCTTCTCTACTGTGTTTACCCAAGGCCACCTCCTTCCTGAGGTACCAGGTGAGAACATGCTTTTTCCCACACACATGCCCTTCAGTTATTTTGTTGAGGTTTCTTTGTGAACGAGGAGTATCCAGAAAGTCTCCAAGGCTCGCCACTTTGCTTCTTATCAGGCATGTGGATGACTGCATTGGTTTGAAGAACAACCTGTGCAATGCTTCTGTACTGCCCTATTACTTCACACTTTTGCCCAATTCCTATGTGTTTTCTCATGCTCTGGCACAGGTCCAGGGAAGGAACCTCAGTCAGAGTAGGGACAAGCTTGAACTTGAATCTAAGGTCAAGATAAATAGTCCTGTGGATCTGTCAGTTCAGTGCTAACTGGTAATGAAGCAAATTAACTGCTAGGAAAGGATGGAGGCCAAACCAGATGGTTGATACATAAACTTATGGTTCATCTGTGCTTCGACTGCTGGATTAAATGCTGTTTTTCTCATCTCAGCATATGTGATGAGCATCTGGAGAAGGTAAAACAGGTTGATATAGGGTATGGAACAATTTCTGTATTGGGAATAAGTCAGAAGACTAAGAGAAATATAATAGAAATGTATAAATATGATGCTGTGGAGAGGGAACAGTTGTGTAATCTCCCTTTAGTACAGGTACTAGAGGCCACGTGTGGAATTACTAAGAAGTAGATGAAAATAGGTAGAAGGAGAGCAAGAGAACAAACCTCATCAGACTTCAGCCAGTTGGCTCAGCTGCAAGCACCTGAAGGCAAGGGAAGACAAAAGACAAGCATCACATACTTGTCCTGTTCTCTCCTGTGGGTGACTGCTAATGCCCACTGCTGAGGGTGGGATACAAGGCTGGATGGACCTTTTGGGTCCCTCTGGCCTGACTTGTGTGTGTCCCAAGAGGCAGAGCAGACACAGTGAGCTCTAGTTACCCAGTGTGACAACTCAGGCACAGTGAACTGCAGCACCAGAGACGAGGTCATAAATTTCCTGTGACGTGGCAGAATGGCTCTGATCTGCAGTTATTGCTGAATGTCTCCCTTCAGGGCAGCAGGAGTGCAAGAAATGCTTTAGATAATGCCCCAGTCAGAGCTCCCAGAGACAGATACCAAACATAGCCCACACTTTGGTCACCTTGGTGCCACATCACTCTGCCCTGCCGAGCACATTTCAGTCTGGGCTGATAAGCAGAGCCAGTCAGCTACTTCTCTGTCAGAGCCCTGCTGTGAGGCTTCGGCCTTGAGGTAAAGGGTCACTTAATATTAAAATCCCCAGGCTCTTTGGCAGAGGTTTTGCTTGATGATTCAAACTTAGCATTTTCACAATCAAGACAAATATTGACCAGGCAACCAGAAACGCCTCCTCCTTTTCATCTGTGCTTGGGACAACTCCTCTATGGAAAAAATAAAAACTGCAGCTGGCCTGACAACTACCACAAATGTGAGTAGATTATAAACAAGTTATTTCTCTTGACAAAATAATTATTGGCAAGGATGTAAAACTAATCTAGTCTCTCATCTCTACTCTAGAAATAACTGCTTGATAGAAAAAAAATAAAGCACACTAAAAAACCACAACAAAAACAGCCACCACAAAAAGAAACCCCAAACCAACCAACCAACCAGCCAAAAACCCAGCAAAACAGTAACAACAGAACATGAACTAAAGGAATTTGAGCAAAAACCACCTGAAACAGGAATCATAAGTTTTTTGTAGAATAGCTGGGGATGAGAAACAAGGAAGTTATCTCTAGCAAAATTTCTCCAAAACCAGAAGTACGACTTGAACAAGATCTTGGTGCAATTGGATGTTAATCTGGTACAAGCTGAGTATGTATATTGACAGATAGTTCTGCTACAGCAGCACTGCACTCTTGTTTCACTGACCTATGCTCAGCTTTAAGCTTTGACATGTGCAAAAAAGGGTATCTGTCAGCTAAATGTGGCATTACACAAATTGCTACATATTTCTAAAACAAATGCTTTGGGGAATTAGTTACTGAATGGCTTTATTCTTGTGCAGAAATCCTGCCTCTTTTTTACCTGTAAATCCACTGTGCAAAATCTTTTCAGACCTCATAGTGAATATTTTTCATGTTCCTAAGCCACAGAAATGACCCCAGAATATATGCATGTGTTTCAAAATAGGACATTCTGTTTTACAGGAAGTGACAGCTCATTTTGTGTTCCAGCCTCCTTAAGCTAGTCTAGAAACATCTGTCAATTGCAGGTGAGAAACTTTGACCCATTAAGTAATTTTGTTACACTTTAATGCATTACTGTTATATTGTGACTAAGTGATAAGATTGTCTTCGTAAAACTGGGTTGTTCACCCAGTTTCATGCGGAACAGTCCCAGGGAACTTGAAATTTCACTCCTGGCAGTCAGTGCTGCAGCACATGGAGCTACTGTGAAGGGAAATTGGGGTCTAAGAAAATATCACTTCAGCTGACCTTTCAGTGTGCATGAAAGGCCTCTAAAGAAGAACGGGCTTGCGTGCAAAAAGCACTTAGAATTTCCCAGAGACTCCTGAAGTTATAGCAGAAAGGAAATGTTGCGAGTAGGGAGTATCAGATTGGCTAACCTGGATCCAAGCAGCTGTTACCTCTGATAGAATCAGGTGCTTAAGAGGAAGATGAAAATAAACCCTCAGGGTAGGAAGCTGCAGGATAACTCTAGTCCAGTCCTTTTCTAAACCTTTGCAGCTAAAAACTGTTGTGCTCTGCTGCAGAAAAGCCTATATTTCTTTGACAAACTTGAACATGCTGGCTGGGTAGCTCTGGGTGCCTTTAGCTGTACATGTTTCAAAGCCTTTCAGGAATGCTACGAAATCCTTTATCTTGATTAAGTGATTTGTGATAAAGTAAAAAAAAACTAAAGCTGGGTTAAAGAGCTGCAGAATGGCTTAAGCTGTGGCAAAGAAATGAATCCAAGAAACTCCAAAGGCTTGCTGCAGCCCTGTTTATGAAAGTTTGTATTACTGAGTTAAACAAACTCATTGCATCACATGCTCCTTTTCCATCTTTGTATTACTTGTATTTGAAAACTACAGTTTTACCCTAAGGGAAAGTACGTACAGAGAAGATGCTCAGTGCTCACAGTTCAGCTGCACCTACTACTTCAAGTTTTCTTCTCTGTTAGATATTCCACTCAAGAAATGATGAACATTAACTTTTGTAGGATATTTTGTGCTTTGGGGCATATGCACACACCGCAGTATTATACAGCAGTTTATTAAATTAATCAGTTGCTAAATGCCCATGTAAACTAAAAGAACATAACTAAACACTGACTGTAAGATTGTAGAAGCTAAAGGCTGTGTCTTCAAATGATGCAGCTATCCGGAACTCATGTAAATATTTTGAATACATTGACATTTAGATAAGAGGAAAATTCCCTACCAGCTTCATGTGTAGTTTAATCTTTGACTAGGTCATGGCTGCTGTTTGTTTGACATGAAAGTGCACGTGTTTACTTTTTCCCCAAAACATCAATGTTGAGCTCCTGATGGAGGTCTGAGGGCAGAGCGTATGAGCTGAGCTCTCCTCTGCCTGTGGCATTTGGGGAACAAAAAGTCTGCAAAGATCCAGTCCTGGGAAACATGCATGGCTGTAGTCCCTGGAGCCTAAGGACTGCACCTCTTTGCATCCTACTAGTTTTTGAAAGGAAGCACATGTGCTGGGAAGTAGAAAGCACCCTAGATTTGGCTATCATCCAGCCCTCTGAGGAGGGAAACGGTGATCCTGGCCCGTTTTCTAAGGAAACGCCTGCACAGCCACTTGGCACTCTACTACTCCTCTACACGGATGCTTCACATGTAAACTACTCTTGCAAAATATCCACTCTTACCTCACAGTATTGCACTGGGAATGTCTCTTTCAGGGTGTGCTTATAGGGACTGTCTTGATCACTGCTAACGCTCTCCATTGTTGCTCCTTAGCCTGGGTAGAGAGGAGGTGTGGAATGACCCAGTGAGGCACTGGCACTGTGCACTGGAGTACACACTGTGTGCTGAGCACAGGTCCTTGCTGCAGAGTAGCCAAGGGTGTGACTACAAGACTGCAGAGAGTAGAGCTGCATAGCCCTCCTGGGTAGTGTGATTGATTCTCACCTCCCCAGGTTTATTTCTTAACAGCTGCTTTCTAGACAAAGTGGTGGAAGTAGCTGATGGCCCTGGCCAGTGAAGGGTGGTGAAAATCTTTGGTTTCATCTCATTGCTTTAGGAAGACAACCCTCTTAGAACAGACAGGGAATGATTTCAAGGTGATGTATTGAAAGCAGGGAAAAGCAAAAATCACCATCTTAAAACAGTTCCAGCAAAATGTAAGGTTTTGCTTGTTAGTTTCCTCAAACAACTTTCCAAGTTACTAAGACAAAACCGTTTCAATCATTTATGTGACTGGGAGGTCAATGTTCCTGTGACCAACAAAAGGGTGCAGTGAACCTTTACTTCTCTTCCCTTGGACCCAGCTGCTTAAACACTACAAAAAGAGGTATGAACACAGGACAGATATGGCCTTGGCAGGGACATGGGAAAGTTGGGACACGTGGTCTGGGCCAAATCTTTCTTTAGAGGAAGCCATGTGAAAGCACAAACACATGTAGGAAATCACAAGTTTAACTGAGAGCAGAACTGGGTCTCATACTTGCAGAGTTGCCTAAGCTGTTTTTTTCTGTCAGACCTAGCAACTGTCTGGGATTTCCCAGGCTTTTTTACCTTTAGCAGAGCAAGTCATATATTCCAGACATCCAGCTGCTCTCACAGGTGGTATAGCCACAACTTGCTGCTTCTGACTGGGAGGTGCCACGACATTTACAAGGAACATCTTGCTGATAGGGTCTGGGTTGTGGTGTTGGTGACAAATGTGGGTTGTCTTAGTTGAAGCAAGAAGAAACCAGGTGAACTGTTATAGTATTGATGTCAAACCACTTATTATCAGTACATACGTGAGCCCTAGTTTTGGTACATAAGCTAACATACAGCTCTAAGTGTAAGCTTTCCTGGGTGATACAGGTGGAGATGCTTTAGGCAGCAACAAAGTGAAGCTGGGTTTTAGGTACTGCACAGAGACTATATGGAACCAAAATACTTGATCAGATTTTCCAACACTTGATTTTGGATTCTGTCGTAGATTAAATGATCTGCAGTGTGTGTGTATGAACAGAACACTTAATATTCTCTTAGGCAGAAAACATGCAGAATTTTAGATTTCTGTTTTACCATAATTGAGAGAAACACCGAAGCATCAGAGCACTACTGTGGCCATTGGAGGATCACACTGTGTTCCTCTCATTATGGAAAACCAACAGAACATGAAGTTCTAATGTGAAACAATGCAATATGTCAGGATAATTTAGCAGAGTCTGGTACACCTCAAGGCTGGCTAGAAGGAAGGGTGAATGCTGGAGAGGTGCTGTAGGAAGGGTTCTGCCATGAGCTGTCAGCAGCAATGAGTTCTGACACCAGAGCTTAAGCTCCCCCAAATCAGGAGACAGCAGAATCAGGGCTGTCTGACAGGTGTCATGAGTAGGAGATGGACGGGTAGAACTTACATAACCTGAGGTGAAAAGTCAATAAGTAACAAGGAAATTTCTTTCTACGGAAATATGTGTTGGTTCAGGTGCAAAGTATTCCCCAGTACAGTGTTATGGCTTTGTCCTTAAATATGTGCACCAATAAAATGGCTTTGTCAGCTGAGGAAAAAATAGAAGTGAACTGCATTTGAGTTTGTAGGTCAAGGGCTGGCTGCAAGGCCAACTACAGATTGCTCAATTACCTCATCTTCTGGAAAGTTTATGAAAAGTGTTGGGCTGAATTATTTGTTTGCGGTCAAGGTACTCAAGGAGAAACAGTTACTTTGATGTATTATCTATTCCATGTGATGTGTTTGTTGGGACATCAGTAAAAAAGAAGCCCCCAAATTGCTGTGTTCAATGGTCTTATTGTACAAGCAAATGAAGGACAGCAGGTTGTTGTACATGAATGTTTTCCTGTAAAGAATTGTGCTGTGCACAAAACTACAATAGAGCTTGTGGTTTTGGAAAGATATCCTGGCTGTATTCACACAGGTAATAGAGATTCTAGTCTTATAAATTCCAGTAGGAAATGGACAGGATCTCCTATTTTTTACATACAGGGCAACTTCATTTCTGCACACATATTTGCACACATAGTGTGTATTCCTTATTTTCCTTATTACAAACCCAGCCAAACCATTATGTATGGTTTTGTCTTGTATCTATGGCATCAGCAAGTATGGACTTGAACATCTTTGTTCTACAATGTTTGACACGCAACGCTGCAATATATTGAAGACAGATTTGAAAAACCTAGTAACAGGGCAGTCTTAAATCACCTAAGCAAACAAATGCCTTATTTTCTCTGAAAGCTTAATTTTTCCTTGACTGACAGGGACACATTGGTCACATGCCAATAAATATCTAAATAATGCATATAAAAGCCTTTGCTGTCAAAAAATCAGTATGAGTTATTTAAGAGCAGTGTGCAAATGCTACCTTGGATAAAGGCCCAGGAAACTTGAAAGAGTCCTCACCCCCTTCCCTCCCCCCCTTCAGTCTGACAGCATTTACTGAGTCAGATTTTTTCAAAGGGTTGACTGGTAGTTAAACTTTGAGTGAAACAATGGCTTCACATTTATTAAAACAACTTATTCTGGTGGAATTAAAGTAGAGTATTATATTAGGTATTCTGCTCTGATGTGGGTTGTGAGAGTATGGAAATCCTTCTCATGAACTGCTTTTATCTATCAGATCACATGAATGAAAGTATGCATCTTAACTGCGTATCAGCAGTCCTGATTTCCTGGAAATTGTGGTTTCCAAACAGATGGCCTCAGAGATAAACATGTGCTGCATTTACTACTTGAACTGAACACTTTGGCATAAAGATATTTCATTTGTGAAGGGCACTTTAAATTTAGCAAGCCAGATCGATTATTCCCTGAATTGAGTAAGATACCTTGGATGAAATCCCTGGTAGGTTCTAAGTTTTATAGGAAGCAGTTTGACTCATTTTACTGCTACTGTGCAAAAGGCTCATAGCACTTTATCTCACTGAAGAAAAAGAAATACAAACTGAAATCAGTATTTTCAGATCCACTATGTATCTATGATGTCCTGAGGGTTAAAAATGGAAATGTTTGTTCAATGCAGGACTTCTGCCGTGCATGGCTCCCATAAGCCTGCTTTTGCTGTAGTCACATAGTCAGCTGAACATTACTAAGGGAGTTCACTACATCATTCATTCAGGAGCTGGGAAGGGAAATATTCCTGCTGACTCATGCTTATTAGTATTTTCCTTGCTCCACCTCCAGTCATTTTGGCTCCTCCTCTCCTCTCTTGCTGCTGGTTGCCTACTATATTTAAACAGCTGTCTTAGAGCAGAGAGAAGATTCCAGGCTTGTAGTTTGGTTGGCTCTCCTGACTGTACAATCACTTTCATAAAGATCCCACCTCTCATCAGACCTGCTGCTAAAGGTAAGTAGGCTCCAAGTAAGCACAGAGAGCTCTGTCTGGTGTACCCTTCTGAGTATCACAGGGGTGTTTTTAGAAAGGTGTTATTACATACCACAAAGTTGATTTTTTCCACATACTTTAATTGTGTTTGGGGGGTAACTGGCCTGACATGTAAGAGTGATGATGCAAGGAGGGAACAACTTCTGAAACTTGTAGGGAAGTATAAAATGTAAAAGCTGTCAAGATCTCTGCTTTTTGTAAAAAGTACTAATCGATTAAATATTAAACTGGTGGGACAAAGGAGCTGATGAAGAAATTAAGCTGAAGAAAACTATTGTTGCGTTTGTTTTAGAATTGTTCTTTAAAACTGAGTGTTGTGGTAGCTCTTTTAATCTCCCCCAGTATTTATACCCTGACTGCATTGCTGTCTTGAACTTTCCCCACGTGCTGTTCAGGCCAAATTGGTGATTCTTACTTTAGCAAAATCTCGTGGCTGTTATAGGGAGAGCTGTCTGCATATGGCTGGTGTGACCTGGCTTTCTATTTCTCTAAGGATCACAGAGTGTCCTTGCCTTCTAAATGTATCCTTGCTTTTTCATTTGCTCACTTAAAACCTGTTTCAGCCTTGCAGCCTGGAACTAGTAAGAGCCACACTGACCGAGTTTGTGAGTTATAGTCCCTCTAGACATGAGGCTGTGTCAGGAAGGTATGCAGAGTCTGGCCCAGAATGAGCTGGGTGCTTTTCAGCCAGAAACAATTATGTAACATCACACAGACACTGGAATGCTTTGGAAGCAGCAAGAAGACACGTTGTGAAACTTGCTGCATTCTCCTAAATGAAGAGAAGGAAAGGGACATCCATTTAAAGTAGGAAGCTCAAAGCAGGAGCCAAACTCAGTGTCACTAAGCTGACTAAGTGTGAGTGCCCAGCAGCCTACACCACATAAAAGGAGGGTGAGAAGAGCAGTGTTAAGTTTCTGGCTATCTCAGGCTTTTTCTTGGTGCTAACTAATTCAGTATAGATTTGCAATGAACTTCAGTGTCCTGTTGCTTTCCAATAGCCTCTGCAAGAACTCTGCTACACTGTATTAGGTGCCCAGGTTTCCAGGTATAGGAGTCTAAGACTGCAAAAAAAAAAAAAAAAAAAAAAAAGTAATCAAAATAATCCACCTTAACATCCAGTGTCAGGAAAAGTGAATGTTTGGCTTGAAACTAAAATGCCTGAGATGCTCTGAGCTCAGTTTTACCCCCAGAAGGCAAACCTTTAGCCTAAAGGATGGGAATAGCTATAAACAGGTTCAGCACCTGATTCACTTTCTACTTAAAAAGATGAATTAATAACTATGAATTATAGATATGGCAGCTATAGGATGTGAAAGGGATTTCTCCCACTTGTAGAGAGATGCTAGGATGGTTAATCTTGCATTGATGGAATTGTCAGTGTCAAATCTTCAGGAAACAAAGCGTGTAGAACTAAAATGTCATTAGGAGGTTTGTGAACCCAGGTACTGAATAAATTCATGGCTAGAAATGGTCACATATGTGCACAGATCCAGTAACTTTATCAGACTAACAGTTGTGCTCCTCCAGCTATTAAGGTTTGGTTTAATTCCAGAAAATGCTCCTCTTTCATGTGTCAAAAGGAACAGAATGGAGGGGGAGGAGGGAGCTATCAGTGAGCTCACGGCTGCTGGCTCTGTGCTTTATCAGGGTGGAGAAGGGTGGCACAGTGCAATGGCCAGGAGCCAAGGCAACCTTCCTCTAAAGTAAACAGGACTGCCAGGCTGCCTTCTCCTGTCTTGTGCCTTTTCTGTCCCCTTCAGGCTCGCCCAGAAAGATGCTGGCATACAGAGGCATGACTTTGTGCTCACACCTTACAAACGGGCGTGCAGGCTCCTTATTTGTGTGCTGGCTCTGCTGCTGCCCTGGAACTGCTGCCATGTGCTGTACTGGGCTGGTTCAGCAGTCCTTGCTTCCAGCAAAAATCCCACGGGTGTTGCTGGGTTACCACTGTCTACAGAGTGCATGCAGTTTTTCCATGCATGCTGCTGCAGGGAGCTATGGAGCAGAAACCTGGAAGATTGCTTCCAGAGATCTTGCTTTCCTCTTCCAGACTCCCATTAGTTTCACAGAAATAAGATGTGTACTCTGCGTTAGGAAAAATTAATAAGAACTTTTCTTCTTGTGCAATACAGTCATGGAGAGGGGGTTATTTGTTACCATGGAGAAAAAACTCCTGCTAACCTGCAGCTGGATACTGTGGTTTACTGGTTTGAGGGGAATACCTTACTGGTCACACCAGTGTCCTGTTGCTTTGGTGTCTCTGGCAGTCCCAGATGCTAGTGCTGAATTCTACCAATTGCAACTCTGGAGCTTTGTGGGAAGGAATTATTTGGGGGTAAACTTACATCACAGTCTGAAGGTGATGCAGGTTTTGGTTAATGTGGCAGAACCTACCCAAAAGGCTGGGTAGATCCTTGGGCGGTTGGGCTGTGCTCCCACAGCTTCCAGGGCTGGGATAAACATGCCTTAAGGGGAGTGAGCTCATCTTCTGCAGGGAATGCAGCTACCTTTGAGTCTCAGTTAGATTGGGAACATAAGTTTCCTTGAGATCCAGCTCTCTTCAAAGCTAGATGCTTCAAATTACTTAAACTAGAAAGCACAACTATTATGTCTTTTAAGTGGTTCATGCCCTGTCAGGAAAAATGCATGAGAGTCTTAAAGTAATGCTTGGTTAAGCAGTAACAGGCAACCAGTGTTACTAAACTGTGATCCAAAAATGTGGACAAAGCTGCTGGTTTTGAATTCATCTTGTAAGCCTTATGTGATGAACCCAGTGCTCTTGGAACAGAGCTGTTGAGCCCAGCCATGGCTGGATATTGGTGTATATGAGAACTGTCACATCCTTGCAAGCAAATGCACTTCCAGCACTCCTACTCAAGCCTGGAATTTGCACATTGTAAACTCACTGGTGGTTTCCTGGCTGCCCATTCAGGCACCAGGGTCCTACGCTCTGCTGGAGTTGCAGTGACGTAAATGTCAGGCTTAAAGAGGGGCATTACACTTGTAGGAAGACATTTGCTGCAATACTTGTGTCAAAGGCAGTGATGTGCCAGGCCTCATGGAAGTGTGTGGTGAGCTTGCCAAAGATCTTTCTGCACTTGGAAAGGGTGTGGAGAGCATGCCCTACTGAACAAAGTCATGCCATTCAGTGGATTTTTGCTTAGCTTCCAAAATGAGAATAGGGTTTTTATAAAAGAGAGTATTTTCTGTAGAATAACTTAAAAGCTTATGCTGAGTTTCAGAAATCTCATGTTTATTGTAGTAAAAATAACCTCTAGGTTTAGTGGCAGTAGAGTTGAATTCCGTGGAAAACTAAAGAAGTTGTTATTTGACATGGTAAGATTCCTGCAGGAATGACAAAAAACATTCAGTGTTCATTGAATATCTGCATAATGATTAGATTAGTTGTGTAGATTCCACTCTAATGGCACCTTAGTCTCCAAGATAATTATGATGTATATTTTGTTCAAAGACTTACTTACTTATTCAGACCTAGAACTCTCCATTTTCTGGAAAATTAAGAAAGAAGGTTCCAGAACTAAATTAGCACTTCTCAAAAACCCCTATAGTGATAGAATGGTACCTATTTGAAAATGCAGCCAGGAGATTTCCAGCCTTTGGGCAGAAGTCTTGAGTCAGGTTTACTTTACTTATCAGTACATGCACAAGTTACTTTAAAAAGTGTTTGTGATAATGATGCAATTTTCTACAGAGCATGGTCAGAAGTGAAGTTTTTATTAACAAGCTGCAACACTTCATTTAATGTAGTCAGAAGGTTACTAAAATTGCCATCTGTCCTGGAGTAACTGGAATTCATGTCTGAAAGAGAAAGATAACTGTTCTGTCCCCATTTTGTGGAGCATAATCAGAGAATCATCCTTTGATTTTGGGGTCAGGAGGAGAAATAGATAAGGAGGTCTGTCCTGAGTGTGGAAGTGTGACAGTGACAGTCTGTGACAGAATGTGGCAGTCTGCAATGCACGGGTAGTACTTTAGATTAGCCTGAGTTTGTGGGCTGGAAAAACTCTTATGGGGTTTTTCTCATTTGTTTGTTCGTGGTTTTTTGTCAAAAAATGCAAATAATTCAAAACTTACTTGTTTCAGCAGGTAGATTCCAGAGCATAAATGCTTCCAGACGGGAAGATGTATCCATTATTGACCAGACCCTCAAACAGGAGTGGGCTCAAGACACTGCCTGTTGTGATCATAGGTAAGCCTTCTCCTGCCAGCATTGCTGTGTTCTCTCGTGCTGCTATTGCTTTGGACTTGCTATCTTTAACTTCTGTTCCACATGTTCTCACTCAAACCAGAAATGCCTGACCACTGTTTCTGCATCCTTTCCCAGACAGCCAAACTTCCTATAATACTGAGAGAAAGACCACTAAGAGTCGTGGGAAGTAGGGAACAAGATGTTTGACAAATTAAAACACAGACCTATTTTTAATGATAAAATTGGTAACCTTTTGGGCACCAGTTCATCTGGGCCTGCTTTTTCTCTGTTGGATATTTAGAAAGATTTGAAACCTTTTCAGTACAGATAGTTAATCAGCTTGCTGTAATTAATCTGTAGTGCTTGAATTAAAGGTAGGTTTGTATGAGTTTTTTCACCATTGTGTCTGTTTAGAAAGTACTCCAGATGCTGTTTTCTTGAAATTTTCACAGATTTCTTTTAAAACATGAGTGAGCTACACTGATTTAATAGACTTATAAAAAGCAGTTTTCTACCAGTTAAACAGAATATATAGTAACTGTCTTGCCTCCCTTGCAAGAGGGAGCTTTACAATGTGAGGTGATTCCTGGAGCAAAGTAATGATGTCAGTGCCTTCTCCTCTGACCAACCATGAGCTGTGCTGGAGTGCAGGTGTTGGACCCTGTTCATCTGAGCTTGTTTCATGCCTTGCAGTGCTGGGCTCCCTCCTTACCTGGCATCAAATTCAGAGCACCTGAGAGAGCTGCTCCAAAGCTAGAGACTGCATAAATCACCCCTAATCCTTGCTAACAGCGAGTCTGACAAGGATGCTTCTACCAGCAATTTCTTGTCTGAGAATGACTTTGTGCTGCTCAGTTGTACAAGTCTCTAGGGGGGAAGGAAGATATTTTGGTACCTCCCTAGTGCACCTGCACAGGGATCCAGGGCAGAGACGTCACTAAAGCCTCAGAAGAAGCAGTGTAAGATAGGCACTCTGAGGAGGCTGTTGGACCGAGCAGCCCAGCTGTTCCACTGCAGCTGGACAACACTGCACAAAGGCTCCAGCTACTTCCCCAGGCCCTGCTCCAGGAAGGCTGTGTGCTCCTTCAGCTGTGCTGGCAGCCTCGTGGAAGCAGTTGCATTGTAAAATAGCTTGAGCTCCAGATGTTCTTGTGACCATCCATACCAAACTTAGATGTGATTCAGAGTAAATCCTCTGTGTGTAGCTGCTGAGTGTTGTGCGCTCAGGTGCTGAAGTTTGACTTAAGTACCTCCTTGTACTTCCTAAAGCAAAGTAGTAACCTGAAATTTGTTATATTTTACTATAGCTGCAGTTTAGTTTGTTTTTAATGTCTGTTGCTGTTGGTTTTGACTTTCCTGCGAGTGGAATATTCCAAACACTGACCTGCAGCTGCTGGTCCGTGCTCAGCACAGCAGACTTTGTCCCCAGCTGTGACATGTACTGTCCTTCACATAGCTCACTGTTGGCTTTACAGCCCTGACTTTCCTGTTTCTGAGATCCTCAAGGAGCAGCCTTTGCTCCAGTCACCCTTGCAGCACTGGCACTGTGCCAACAGGCTGCTGTCACTTGGGTTCTCCTCCCCTCCTCATCACTGCGCTGTGTCATGGTTGTTGGTCACACAGCAGCAAAGCCTGGGCAGCCAGACAGGCTGACAATTATTTATTTATTACAGACACTGTAAAATATTAAACGTGCTGGAGAACAGCCGTGTGCAAACTTCCCACAGGCTACTCTCACTGGGCTTTGGAGTCACACAGATCTAGTTTTTCCACTGGCTGTTGGGGGGTCAGCAAAGGCCTTCAGCCATCCAGCAACCTGTTCAAAGTGCAATATTCTGAGGGCTTGTCTTGGCATGGCAGAGAGACATTTTCCATAACACACTGCAGTGCCATGGTAGGGCTGGTTCCCATTTGAAAGTGTCCTCAAGATCCATTAGCCAAAGCTGCTATTGCCAAATATCCCTTAAAAGATGGAATTTCTTGCTGAGAAGAGCTGGTTCCCCTTCACTTCAATAGTCAGTCTCTTTTCTGGAGCTTGTATCCTGTGCACGGTGAACCACTCTGCACTGGTGTGAAATGTGCTTCCAGGAGAGCTGAGGCCCCTGGTCAGTACGTGATCAGTTTCTAAACCTCTAAGTTTAGAGAAATAACTCAATTCATCACCAAGCTAGAGACTTCAAGCTTCAGGTGAGGGTAACCTCTGACTTATTTAACCCAGTATCTTTTCAGCAAGTTCTAAGGAGCTTGCAATGCAAGTAGGAGCAAGTGAGGAGGAGATGGCTAAAATGACTTCCCCAACTCCATCCAATAGGTCAGTGGTCAACCTGGAATAGGAAATCCCCTGTGTCCATAGCAGTGTCATATCTTCTGAATTGGTCTGGATATTAGAAACATTTCTCAAAGAACTGCTCTATTTCCAGAAGTATAAATTCTTCTCTATTTTTTTTTCAGGGAATGGACCTTCAGGAATCTGTCTCTCATATTTGCTGTCAGGTTACACCCCTTACTTCAAAAGACACTCTCTTCATCCTAATCCTATTCTTCAGAGAAAGCTGGAAGAGGCACCAGAAGTCTCTGTTTTGGACCAGGTTCGTGTAAAGATAAGCAGTATGACATCCTCGTAAAGCATCCTAGGGGTGTATCATAAGTGATTACCTTGTTTGGATTTTCAAAGTACCCAGACAGAATGAGCCTTAAGCAAATTGTGCTTTGTAATCCAGATCTCCCTTGTATGAAATGGCAGCATTGCTGCTGAGATCCTCGAGGTAGCCCTTGGGCAAGAACAGGTCTGTGTGCCAGTAAACGAGCTTCCCAGCACACCAAACCCACTGATCAGAGATCCTGGAGTAACAAGCAGTCTGCTGCCTGGCAGTACATGCACTTTGAGCATCTGGTCTTCCTCTCTTTAGGATTTGGAGTATCTGTCTGAAGGCTTGGAGGGACGATCCCACAGCCCCGTGGCTCTTCTGTTGGATGCTCTTCAGCGCCCAGACACAGACTTTGGTGGGACAGCAGAGTCTGTGCTCACTTGGTGGCATGAGCCTGACAGAGCCATCCCCCACCTGGTCCTCGGCAGAAACCCTCCCGGAGGCGCCTGGCACGTAAGTGAATTGGAGCTGAGCCGGGGTCTGCGTGTTGTGTAACAGCCAAATGTGTTGACTGGAGAGAGAAAAGCTCCTCTAAAACGCCAGTCAGCCACATTAGATTTTATATATACAGACAAGTGGAAGTTTAAAAGGAAAACAAGCATGAGAGGCCTTTATATTTCCCATCTCTTGTTCTTTTTGGAGAACATGGATGGTTTCAACCATGACAGCAGATCAGAGGAAATTACTGATTTCATTATCTGTGCCATATTGAAACACGGAAAAGTTGCCTTTCACTTTTTACATTAAAAAATTGAAGTAATTTTTCTCTGCTTCTTGTTCTAGTCTATAGAGGGTTCTATGGTCACCCTGAGCAGAGGGGAATGGATGGGACTCCCAGATCTCCCTTTCAAAGAATGGTTAAAGCAAAAGAGAAGGTGAGATATCCATGGTGTGGTCATTTGCAAACATCTGGAGATTTTTAGAGAACCTGGACTGGACTTCTTGAATGCAGCTGCCCATCTGTTATGGATGATTTTAATGAGAGAGAGGACACCCTCCCACACCCCCAAACCAATCCATTCTACAGTCAGTGATTCAGATAAAGTTGCAGTGCTCCTTGGAATGTGTTGTTCTCCATACCCTGGGGAATCAGTGACCACGAGTTCTGAGTAAAGCTTGAAAGTGTGGTCACCTGGCTTCTGTGTCTACTGCTGCTGCCCCGGATGACAAGTGTAACCAGCTACTGTGCAATCTCTGAGGTGCTTCTTCCCTTGATACGTGTCACAATTAGTCTTAAGAAGTTCAGGAGTTAAAAATGGAATGGAAGCAAGATATTAGAGAAAGGCTTAAATAGCCAACCATGTTCTTGCGGCTGGGATTAATGCTAGAGAAAGCTGCCTCTGTCCAGCAGCTTCTGGACCTGACTGTTAGCTCTACATGTCAGAAATAACTTTGCTGAACCCAGGGAAACTAGATCAGTCTTCTCTGGCAGTGCCAAGACAGATGGCTCTAGGATACATTCAGTGCAAGAGGGGACAAATTCCAATCTGTTACTTCACTGCTGCTTGACCTTTGTTTGTACTTTATTACAGAGGCCTCAGAAACAATAGAGCCACAGCAGAGGACATTGCTCAATATTACCAGCACTATGTGATGAAGAAAGGACTGCAGAAGAATTTCAGATGTGGCACTGTTGTGACCTCTGTGAGGAAAGTGAGTGCAGAGAGCATCTCCAACCACACCCAGAAAGATCTGCAGGAGGATAGTGGCTCACTCTGGAACTCTAATGAACCAAGTGCAGAGGTCTTTCAGGTGGATGGATTTTTCAAAACTGTAGAAGGTGATAAAGAGCCCTTCTCCATCCATGCAGAGAACGTGGTCTTGGCTACGGGAACATACGACAATCCTACCTGGCTCGGGGTCAAGGGAGAAAACCTTTCCTATGTCCACCACCAGCTGTCTGCCCTAGAAGAAGCAGTGAAGAACAACAGTGTTGGCATCATGTCAGATCCAGTCTTGATTGTAGGTGCTGGTCTGACAGCTGCTGATGCAATTCTCTTTGCTCACCATTGCAATATTCCTGTAATCCATGTTTTTCGGAGACGAGTTGGTGATCCAGGCCTTATTTTTAACCAGCTCCCCAAAATGATGTACCCTGAGTACCACAAAGTCCATCAGATGATGAAAGAACAGACAGCTGTCTGTGCTGGGCCCTATGAGTGTTACATCAGCCTCCCTGAACATCACGTGCTCTCCTTTGGCAAGGACAAGAAATGCATCTTGCAAGACAAGAATGGCTGTCAGAAAGCTTATAAAATTTCCGTGGCTCTTGTTCTAACTGGCTCAATCCCCAACCTCTCCTTTCTGCCAAATGATGGCATTGACTTGGCAATGGACAGTGACCAGCCAGTCAATCCAAAGAGGAACCCCATAGATGTTGATCCATTCACCTATGAATGCACTCAGGAGAAAGGGCTCTATGCTCTGGGGCCTCTAGCAGGAGATAACTTTGTACGCTTTGTGCAGGGAGGGGCTCTGGCTGTTGCCAGCTCTCTGTTAAAGAAAGCCAACAAAAATCCCCCCTAACAAAAAACCCCATCCCTGTACTACCTGTATCTGGATGGGTTAGTGCTCTCTCCATGGAGCAGCAAATCATCTGATTTGATATCCTCAAACCTAAAGCCCATTCCTGGTATTCTCAAAGGTTACATGGAGAGTTAGTAAGTTCTTGATGAGTTATTTGAGATTAAGTGACCAAATACAGGGTGGGTTTCACACACAGCACTATCTCCAGTTCCTGGGAATTCAGCTCCTTTTCTGCATAGCTGTGCACGGTTACTGGGACTGAATCTTGTGCCTGGAAAAGCAAGGGGCAAGATAGGAATTGCTTTTCTATCTAAAACCCTCCAGGTGACCGAAAATTGGATTGAGGAATCAATGTTAATTATTTTCAGATAGCAGTGTCACAACACTGTGTCTGTTGGTGTCTTACAGTGTTCTATCATGAAACAAAGTAAACTGACCTGGTTTTATTTGCTCCTGTGGTTTGGCTGTATGTTCATTTAGGCCAGAAATCACTGACAGGTGCTGCAGGTACCTCTGGCACACAAAGGGGTGCTCTGCAAATAACAAACATGTATTGTCTCACTGACACCAACAACAAGTAATATATGATTTTTTTAAAAAATCAAGAGATTCCTGTGATGGGTTCTTCTTCCTGAGAAGGAATGGTACTGATTTGCATTCCTTGGTTTGCCAAGCAATACTTGGTTTGCCACCTTGCAGCTTCCTGCTTGCTAAATCCTAAACCTGTGGTAGCCAAATTCTTGGCAGCTGCTGTGGAGACTAAAGCAGAACTAAAGGACAGCTACTGGTCTGTCTTGGAACTGCCCAGGTACTGTATGGGGCTTCTGGTGCACAGAGTATTTTGGAAAGGTGCAATATGTTATATACTGGGTATATATGCTAAGGTATTATGATTTTTTTAAAAAATACTGTTATTTGCATAAGAGGGAAAATGGCACAGTCACTTTTTGGTAGCTTTATGCTATATATATATCTCTCAACTTTTTTATACTGTTTTTCTAAAAGATTTTTATTGGCAGGATATTTTGTTACAGTCTTTCAGTCAGTGTTCTGAATGAGCTGAGGTGGATGGCAATGATGTCTTATGTAGCAATCAGCGTTCTCAATAGACCTACAGGGCCTTTCATACCTCTCACAGGAAAAATTGCAGTCACGGCTAATTTAATTTGGTGTAAAGACAGACTCTGCTCCCTGTGCTGCACTGGCACTCACTGACATCACAAGTCTCTGAAAAACTGACTGTGATGAGACAGTTGCTATTTGTAAATGATTTGGCCCCAAGTTGAGATGTGGGAGGAGCTTGTCTGTGGTGTTACTGTATCACACTTGAGTAATTTTTCTGACCGACTATTCTTGTATGAAACTTTCCAATAAAGTGATTTCAGATTTACCTTGTATTTGTTTTAACTCTGAATCTCTGACCCAGAGCAGATCTAATGAACTTTTCATCACCATCATCTTCCTGGTGAGTACCAGTGCATGGTTTATGCCAGCTAAATCCTTCATCCCTCTGTTCCCTAGGAGGACCCTACTATGAATTTTCTCTCTGTGTATCTTTGTCTCTCCAGTAGGATGAAGAACCCTTGTGAAGTGCTTTGTCCACGTCTGTCTCTTATAAGACTAGGACACAATGCCAAACCAGGCTATTTGCCAGGCTTGTTCTTGCCTGGGGGATCTTACATCTCTTTCCTGTTCACCTACTATCTCCTCCTGTCCACAAAATAACCCCAGATTACAGCCTAGAGCAGTAAGTCAGTGAGACAGTTTAGATCAGAAGGGACATTTGGAGGTCTCTGGTCCAACCCCACTGAAGCAGGGCACACTTTGAAGTTAGACCTGGTTGCTCAGTGCCTTGTTGGGGAAAGCTTTGAATATTTTCAGGATAGAGGTTGCACTATCAACATTTGATTGCCCTGTTCAACATTTTACCACCTTTGTTGTTGAGAATTGTAGGGTATTTTCTTAACTAGTTGAATGTCCCTATTGCAGCTTATCTACTGCCTCTAGGTTTGGTGATTTTGGCTTTTTTTTACTGCACAGCTCTGAGAGGAGTCTGTTTCAATGTGTTAAAACATCTTCTCTGCAGGCTGAGACTGAAGTGCCCTCAGTATTTTGTGAACACAGAAGGGTGGAGGCAATGAGTTTCCTGGTCTGTGTCATTGCTCGTGGGCCAGAGGGGTGGCAATGCCCCCAGGGCTCTCTTTGGCAGCATTACTCTATATGAGCTGGTACTTTCCCCCCGATTCTGTTATCCTGGCAATATGGGTATTCCTGAGAAGGGATAACGTGGTTCTGTGATCTTCTGCAGCTAACCTTTGCTAGAAGAAAGTTCAGTGATCAATGCTCAGCTCTCTAAAAATACTGGTTTTGGCTACATCTTCCTGTCTCAAAAGCAAATTAAGAGGAGAACAGAAGCCAAAGAGCATTTGAAAAAAACAAGGAGCATTGGAGTGCACTGGGAATAAGGTCACAATATTGGTGTCAAGTGAAATGCTGCCCTTCCCATCACCGAGATCAAAGTCACAGTGTTCATGCTGATCATTCCTGCATCCCATATTACATTATGCTGAACTAATTTGCCCTGCCTGGGAGAGCTCCTAACTAGGTCAGCAGCCTGAGCCTCCATCGGGGGAGCTCGTGTGTCTGTTTAAATAACCTCCTTTCCTGCCCAAGAGGGACGAGCTAATTGCCTGCCCCGTGCAGGACAGGAAAGGGAAGTGTTTTTCCACAATTGATGCTTAGAAAATATCATACATTCTGCCCCCCAGGGATGTCAAAGTAGAGGATCTCAATAGCAGAATTGGTGCTTTAGTCATCAACTGCAGGTCCTTAGGGCAAGGCTGTGTGCTGTTAATCCAAGTTGTCATTCAGTTCTCTGTATCCAGGGAGGCAGCTATGAATTATTGTTCCAAAACAATCAGCTGTGAGAGTCAACAGATACCGGTGTTGTTATGAGTGGAATTCACCCGAGCATTATAACCTTGACCTGCAGCATGTGACAGGACCAGGAATAACACCAGTCTCCTCCTGGGCCCTCTGCACAACCCAGCTCTGCCTGCGGCAGTGACGCAGCTCTGGCAGGTGACACCAGAAATGCTTCCACCCCCATTTCCATTGCTGCTGGTCAGGCCAGCCCGGAGCTTACCCTGGTGAGCCAGCTGGGTGTTTGACATCAGAGACCACTCTGCCTCACTTCTGTCCCCTGCAAGTCGTTCAGTGCCCTGTCCCTGCTGCCCCGTGGGAAACTTCCGCAGCCACAGCAACCAGAGCAGGTCCGTCAGGGAAGCCTCAAGCAACTCCCTGCCCGGCTCAATTTGGATAGAGCAGGTTGGTTTCTTCCTACAGAGCTCTGGCTGCAGCTAAGAAGTGATGCTAGTCCCTCCAGAACAAGGGCTCCATGTCAGGGTCTCATTTTCCCTTCTTCAGGGCTCCTCAGCCTCCTTTGGTCCCCAGTTGCATCCTTGCAGAACAAGCTCCTGAGGCCTGCTGGTACTGGCCAGGAACAATGGAAAATTACACCTTCAGAATCCAAACAAAGATTTGAAGTTTACCAATAAGACAAAAACAGAATTGTGGCTTTCTGATTTTATTGTGTTTGTGAGTCCTTGCAGTGAGGGCTGATGTGTTTCAAACTCACCTGTGGGTGTGGCAGAACTGAGTGTACAAGTCTGAACTCGGGTATATTTATTATGCAGTTAAAGTACAAACTTACTGCTTCTGCTTTTTGCTTTGGTGAAGGTCTTGTGAGATGTCAGAGCATGTTCATTGAGAGCTTTTACTTCTTAAATGAAGGGAAGGGTGCCCTCTTTTTAAAAGGAGACAACTTTTATGTATCACCTGAATTGAAATAATTTCAGTAAAATAGTCTTGGGAACTCCTTTGATTGTTCAGCCTTCACTTTTTTGGCAGCACTTCTGTCTTTGAGCACAGGACTAAATCCAGCCACATCTTGGCCAGACCACTCTATTTAAAAGGTCTACAGAGGCTTATGATAAATTGCAAGTCCAATGACTGCCTAAGTCTTCACTTACAAGGGCCCTTAGGGAGCTGTCAGGCTGTTGCAGGCTGTGGTGGTTTAAATTAACCTGCTCTATTTGCGAAACACAGATATTTGTGGGCAGGCCAGCAGCCAGCACGTCACTGCTGACTGACAGCTCCTGAGGTCATGCTAAGCTGCTGGTAACGGGGGCACTTGGGGAGTGGATGGTGTGGGGGAGCCTTCTAGCAGAAGGGGATTCAAGGTGGAACCAACCCTGGAGGCTCCAGGGAAAAATATCTGACTTCCAGGGCACTTATCAAGCCATGAAGATTGAAGAAAGCTCCTAGCCAGAGAGCAGCTAAGTGGGGAGGAAGAAAAAGGAGCACAAATTTTGTTGCTATTGTTGGCTGACTCCTGCCTTCTGCCAGAGCCTGGAAAGCTGCACAGATCCTCTGTCCAGGAAGTGTTTCTTTTGACATTCCTAGGGACAAGCCCTTAGGGCCAGGACAAAACCTGGATCTTTTGATGTGCAGCTCAGAGAGATTCTGAGACATTCTGCTGTGGCATGAGAAGGAAAATATGTCACAGCTTTTCTGCCACTGTCTGTGTGAATGTGCCCTTCTGCTCCATACAGGCACCCACGTTACACAGCTTGGCTTGGGAAGAAGGACCTACAGATATATCGATTTACAGGAGCAAAGCAGGCAGCCCTCATGAACTTTTTGCAAAGGAAACAGAATGAATTTTGTTTTCCAGGCCAATTTTTTCTGGTCGCATTCATTTCTTGGAAGCGCTGTCAACAGCTCTGCTCGGTTTTACGTCTATGCCACAGCAAGCAGGAAACAGGGGAAAGGAGGGGAATCCTGAGCCAGGCAGCACCCATGCACAGGCAGCGTGGCCCTGCTCCATAACCAGCATCACTGCCAGCTGGGAAACCTGCTCTGGAGGGTGACAGCACTATTTACTTAAGATATTTACCCTGCAGGTGAATTCCCTTATCTCGGTCTCACTGGAAGTGAAGAGGTTGGGAAAATAACTGCAGGAGCCACCTTTCTGGGCTGGGATGCAGCTGCAAGGGGCTGCGGTGCCCGTGGCCAGGCCGGGGTGTTTGAGCACAGCCCAGCTCTCTCTGGGGCAAGCAGAGCCGGGCTGGGCACAGCGTTAGAGCAGGGCTGGCTCAGAGGGGCTCTGCTCGGGGAGGGAGCTGCTCACGCAAACCCGCAGTGAAGGGCCGGTGCAACAGGGCTTGTGGGCGTGGAAAGGTGCTGCTGATGACGAAGTGCAGATCTCGGGATTTTGTATTGGGTAAGTTTCCAAACCTGAGTTGAGCTTTTGTAGCCCACTGAACCCTTTGCCAGGGAGGCAAACTTTAACCAGAGGACAAGTAAAGGGCAGATGGAATCGTTTCTTTAATGGCAAATAAGTAGAAAATCAGGAGAGTTGTGTTTTTTTTAATGAGACCACAGGCAGTTTTGGGCCTAAAACATTCATTCTTTTCGAGAGCCAGCCCAGTGGAGCAAACCTCATTTGCAACTTGGCATTAATACCCGAGTTATCCAGCATTACCGTAACTCGGAGTCAGCAGAGGTCTCAGAGGCATAGATAGCTTTCAAAGCTAATCAACCAACCAATAGATCTTTCTACTGAAAAAGCCAGGGAATTTGTATGCCAGAAAAAAAATCCTTAGTGTTTTCCCGGGGTAATAAATGAACATTTCAGTTTAAACATTAAGATCTAGCAAAACCAAGCAAATGACAAAGTGGTGGGATGCTGAGTGCAGATGCCCCAGTGGCTGCAGTGCCCTGAAAGCACCCTGGGCTATGCCAGGTTCAGCCCATCCCTCACAAGGCACCCTGCTCGGGGACCAACTGGGACACAGCGCCTGCCAGGCCTTGTCCAGCTAGGAGAAACAGGGGTATGTGTGATGGACACTGTGACACAGAGAGGGATGAGATATTTATCTTCCCAAGCTGCAACAGAGACTGCAAAAAAGATGAATGACGAGTGAAGTTGCACAATGTTAACGCAGCATTGTTGTTTCTAAGCAAATCTGAATGGTGGAGAGTTTATGCCATGTGAATCCCTCGTGCTGTGCAGCTGAGTTTTCTTTTTCTTCTATTTTTTTTTACCGAATCTGGTTGCTGGGATGCCAGGGGTGGATTTACTGTTTTATCAAACCACAGCCTGGGAAAATGAGCAGCACTGGCAGATGCTGACATGCCATGGCTCAGGGCTGGAGGGATTTCACAGCTGATGCTGCTGAGCAGCTCTGAGGGTGGGATATGCTGTGGGCTCACTCCCACGAGGGGATGAGTGACAGCCCTGCCTGGAGCGGGCAGCCCTCTCCAGGGCATCTGTGGGTGTCTGCCTGGGACTGGGGGCAGTGCAGATGGGAGAGGTTTGGCAGGGTCTTACTCTGCAAGTGGAAAATCCAAGGAAAGGGAAACTGGATATGTGGGGCATCCACTCCTCAGCAGTTTGCCTGCAGCTGGTTGGGAAGGATGGTGTCAGCATGGCCAGGAAGGCAGAGCCAGTCCTGGGCACTGTGATGGGAGCAGGATTCCAAGCTCAGATGTTGCAATTGAAATTTCCCCTGAGCCCTTTCCAGCACCTGTTTGCCAAACTCCCTTTGAAGTTGCTGGGGCAGCTTTTCTGGAAATGCTGCTCTTGTCACGGAATCTCTGCCCAGGAAATTAGGGTGATAATAGACAGTAAGACACATGAGCAGTGAGAGGGAAGGGTGGCATTTCATGTGAATGGATTACAAGTGATGGACACTGCCTTAAGTACCCTACTTGCAAAAGCATCCTTCATGCCCTGTATTGCACCTTCATGAAGCTTGAGCAAGAGATTTGTCAGGAAGGTGAATTACTGGTATTGTTTTTGTTGGCTGGAGTGTAACTAGGATCACTTGGGGCAGCACGTTAAAGCATGCAGGATGCAACCTCTGCAATATATTGACCTGATCAAATGGGTAATAGTAAGAAGCTCTTCTCCTCTGGAAAGAAAAGCTTTAAAATCCTGGTTCTGTTTTACAAGGAAGGGAAAGTAAGTCTTTTGGAAAAGCTTCACTAAAAACAGAGGCAGAAAGCAGCGTTCAATCAGGGACTTACAGCAGAGCCTCAGACATTGCAGTGAACGCTGAAACCCCTGGCATTTTATGGTGGATTTCTGGTACCCTTTTGGGCTAGTGCTCCACCTCAAGGCTGAGACAAATTTCAGAATTGTGTTACACCAGAACTGATTTCCTCCTCTACATAATTCTAGCTTTGGTGACCTGGTGTTTATAAGAAACAAAAGAGGTTCCCAGGCTATGTTGTGGGACTCAGGAGCAACCACTTGTACTGATTTACAGTGAAGGTGACTGTCATCCTGAGACTGATTTAAGTTCTCATTCCTGAAAACATAAATATTTATATAAATGTTTTTCGAGGAGTTGGAGAAGCAAGAGTCTGAGAAAAAGATCGAGTTATATAAACAAATATTATCTGTCTGATGTAACACTCCAAATACCTCATCCACTGAGTAATCTGGATGTGACATAACAGGGGAGCTGGATGAGAGCGGGCCAAGTGAAATGTTCTCATCCTGAAACAAAGGAAAACAAGCCAAAGGGAGGTAGAATTGCCCATTCCCAGGCTGCCTGTCCCCTGTGACCTTCCTTGTGCTCTGTTATATCCATTTTCACCAAAAATTTCCTCTTCCTTTAAACAACGTAGTGGATACCCCTCTGTCCCTCTGGGAAAAGGCTCTTTGCAGCTCTGCTGGAGCAGATTCCCATTTGCAAGAGGAGCATGTGACACTTTGCCAGTGTTAGGTCAGGAAAACCACGGGAATTTGAAAGCAATCCCACAGCTAAAACAATAAGGTCTGGCTCTGGTCAAATACCATCACGGATGAACCACCTTTCCCCCTTTCCTCATGTGTGTGGTTCAAATAGCCTTGGAATGCTGCGCTGATAAGGGAAATGCATGGGATAAAATTCTGGTACAGAGAATAGCAGCATCATCCTGCTAAGGGCTAATGACCGATCCCCACATTCTCAGTGTGGCTGGAAGGTCCCAATGCCCCCTGCTTGGTCAAAGAACAAATACTAGGAATTTCCCATACAGAAATATGATTTCCATATTCCTCTGAGTCCTTAATACTCAGATTTGTCAGGATGATGTTTTACTAATTATCTCCTAGTTTGAAGTTTATATTGTACAGGGAAGGCTCAGGCAGCAGGACAGTCCATTTGTATCATGACTTGAAACTCACTTGGACATGTTGGGGTTTTTTTCTTTTCTGACAGCTCGTGCAATAACAAATGAGAATTACATTCTCATAACAGTCCATCCTAGGAAACCTGACAGCCAGCCAAGATTGACTTAGAAATCCTTGCAGTGGCCACAGGCAGGCACCCCAACTGTGAGAAGGATTCAGTGTGTCCTAGGGATGGGCAGTGCCTGGTTTAGTGAACAGGGTTATCCAGAGCAGGGAACTGAAGGAAAATCTGTAACAGGGCAGTAAAGATATGAGGCCAAAAGAGGAAAGTCTGAAGAAAACTATTTGAGGAAACTTCCTGGGATTTAGGCTGGAGCACCTGAGCAGCCCTGCAGCTGCTGAAGGCTCTTCGGAGGCTGCTTCCATGTACAACTCTGCAGCTGCTGAGGCAGAAACCAGCTGGGCATGGGCTGCATCTTGCTAGCTCTCCTTTGGATGAGAAATGCAGCACATTTGTGGAGGAGGAGTAGTGATATTATTACAGGGAGCTGGGAAATGATCTTGCTTTTAATTAAAGGTGGACATTTTCTAGGGCTGCTTAACTGCCCTTCACCAACGCCATATGGCCCTTGGATGAAGCTGATCCCTGCTGTGTTGTTAGTCTGGGAAGGGCAGATATTTTGGGAAATACCTCCTGGAAGGGCAGTGTTTCACTATGTGAAGGTGGTGTGTTCAAAGAGGCCTTTGTGGAAGGCACAGGTGCCTTTATCTTCTGTTTTCAGCTGTTGCGAACATTAGTTACACCAAGAAGCCCTCGGTGCAGGGCACAGATAAGCATCCTTGTGCTGGGCTAGGGAGCACACAATGGTGTTTATGGCAGCCTGCTTGTCCAGGGTGGGACTGCTGAGCCCCAGCCCGCAGACAGCTCCCCTCCTTGCCTGACAGCCAGTGTAAAGATGTCCCGGTGCAAGCTGGTGCTTGTGTTTCAGTGAATATTGAAGGCAATCACTGTTTGTTTGTGTAAGGAACAGCCCAAATCCAGCCTCCTGGCAGTACCTAATCTGCTGTCAGAGCTGGGCTCTGCCCACGCTTCTGAGCATTTTGTGGTTGATACTGGGCAAGGCTGTCACCCAAGCACATCGTACTGTGAGGGCTGTTTATGGTGTTGGCGTGTGAACCACCACAAGATAGGGCATGGACAGCCCATGGTTCAGGAGGAGGATGAATACAGGATGGCATCACGTTGTCAAAAGCCCATTGCCAAAAGTCTTTGAGAGAACGTTCCTTGGCAAGCGCACTCAGAAACATATGGGACTATTCTGTTAGCCAAAGCTTTGGTATTTTGCCTTAAAAATGGAGCATCCAATGCTTTTTTGCAGCCTTCCAGGGAAGATGAGCATTGGTGTTTGTGTTGGGGGGTGTAGGAGGCAGCTCTGCCGTCGGGGATGTTGTCATTGCCAGCACAGCTCTTGCCAGCACAACAGAATATGTCCTAAAATAGGACTGAGGAAGGGGGTGGGTCAGTAACCCAGCAACACCCGTATAACCATTTTACAGAACTCTAGAATCACCACAGAATCCTTGATTGGCTTGGATTGGAACGGATCTTAAAGATCATCTAGTTCCAAAGCCTGTCCATGCGCAGGGACAGCTTCTACTGGACCACTTTGCTTAAAAAGCAACCCGGCCTTGAACAATTCCAGAGATATTCACAGCTTCTCTGGGCAACCCATATCAGTGCATCACCACCCTCACAGGGGAGAGGTTCTTTCTAGTGCCCAACCTAACCCTTCCCTCTATCAGTTTGAAGCCATTCCCTCTTATCTTGTCATTCTAGGCCCTTGTCCAAAGTCCTTCTCCAACTCTCTTGGACTCGTTAGGTACTGGAAGGGTCTCTAAGGTCTCCCTGGAGCCCTCCCTTCTCCAGGCTGTACAACCTCAACTCTCTGTCTGTCTCCATGGCACAGGTGCTCCAGCCTCTGATCATTGTTGTCTCCTCTGGACAGGCTCCAGCAGGTCCACATCCTTTTTAAGAACTGGGGGCCCCAGTTGGCTGCCTGGAGGGACTTTCCCACCAGAAGTCTCCAGCACCTATCGATAATTTATCTCCCCAACCCCTGAATTTCCTAGCAACGCGATTAGTCCCAGCAACACACAGTCAGTGCATTGTTGGCCAGCCCAGCTGGCCTAGCTCAGGGGCTCCACAGGTGCCTGGGTGCTTTTCACCAGTCTTTGTGGCTTCTCTCGGTCCCACTCTACCTCTCCCCAAGACAACAGCCCCAGTGTCCTCCAGCCTGCTGGTTCTTCGGGACTAACCATGCCTGCTCCTCTCAGGAGTGTTTGTTGGGAGACTCACGTCTCTGCTGCAATCAAATCCTTCATGTACTTGATGTTTGCAATGGGCCATTAAAGTGCCCTGGAATGCTATAAAACAAGCAGCTCTGGATTTTTTTTACGAGCTTGGTACTAACAGCTAGGAATGCTCCAGAGCCATAAAGGATATCTAGCAGGACAGGAGCACTGAACTGATTGTCTGCTGGAATGGTTTTCAAATATAGAATGGGTGCCTGGAATCACTTGCCATAAACCTGGAGGCAAAAGTGAAGCAATAAATCTGCTGTGACTCAGAGTGTGCACCTGGCAGAGAAACCCTCAGAAACATTACTGGAAGGTGACAGATTTATTCTGGACACAGCCGGTGAGGTGCTTTGTGGGAATCCCTCTAAAATTGCTCAGAAAAAAAAGGGGAACCCAAATGAGGAGCCAAAACAACCTATGGATGCAACCAATAAGCATCGTTTTCTCTGCCAGGAAGAAAACCAGAGAGAGATTCAGATAGTTCATCTCGTTGCAATTTAAGATTTCTCTATTTCTGAAGCCCTGGACACAAACTGCTGTTTAATAGAGCCACTCCTCACAAATCTGAAGTGACACCTGAAGAAAACTGCTGGCAGATCTCTCAGCAGGGAGCCTTGTGCTCTGGTGCCAGGCATCCTGCCCAGTGCTCACACTGCCTGGCGTCTGTCAGGAGAAAGGGGCTTCTACTATGTGAGAGTTGGTGCTAAGGAACCCCATGAAGAAATCTCTCCTTCTGAAACTGAGCTTGCTGCAATGAACTTGGGCAACCTGGGTGACCTAGGAGTCCTTTACACTTACAAGTTTAGCGTGGTTTCATTTAATAGCTCTATTTCTGCCATTTTCATGGGGGGCAGTGATTAATAATTGGCTTCGTATTTCTGCTAAGTGTCTCATACAGCATCATCTCCTACAAAACTACATGGTTTTTCAAGCCCACCTAAATTGGTAAAAGACCTGATTGCTCTTGTATCACTTAAATTTGAGATTTGCTTTGGATCTTTTTCCCATGGTCTTCCAGAAGTTGCAAAATTGAAGCTACCTGGAGTTTAATTGCCACGCTGTGTCTTGCCATCTGGAATCACTAGGCAGCAGACAGAGGAAGGGTAAACCCCTCCAGATATCTCTCACTTGTGCTGGAAGAGGGTTTTCTCTGCAAATCTGTGCCTGGCAGCCCTGAGAAGCTGCTGTTCCCTGCTGGGCTGAGGGCTTGGCACATTGGCCTGGCAGCAGGAGCAGCCAGCCCAGGCTTTGCCAGCGATGCTCAGGGCATTTGCACAGAAATGATGTGGAGATCGTCTCCATCAGGGTAACTTGGACATGGGGTTATGTAATTATCTGGCCATGGACTGTACAGACACGTTTTCAGGGAGGTGATTTAGCTGCCATGTCAATCCCAGAACACGGATCTGGGCTTGCACAGGGTGGTAAAGCTGTTAGGACAGGTTTTGCTGGGAAAAAAGTTTCAGGCTTGTGAAGGTGTGTTCAAACCCCAACCAAAAGGATAAAACCTCTGTGTGTGTGACTCAGGACGCAGCTGGAAGTGGGAAGGTCAGAGCTGGGATCTTACATTTTGGTAAAAAGCTGTCAGGTGGGATGGGGAGGACCAGTGGGTGTTCAGGGATACTGGGATGTTGCACAGAGGCTTTGTGCAAGCAGGGCAGCACTGAGACAGGGGTAGCAAGCTAGTTAAAAAGGTGATTTTCGGGGGGCCTGAAGTTATTCATAAACTTGCACCAATTTTGTGAATAGCTATGGAGTTTTAAACTTCCAAAGAGAGAGGGGAAGACAACTAAAAAAAAAAAAAGAAAGAAAAAAAAGAAGGTGATGCATTAATTAAGATCTCTTTAAAGCAATATTTAAAGAACATTACGCTGCAAGGACTGGTTGGAAACAGGCTTGCAGCCCTCCCTGAGGTGACCCTGTGTCCGTCCCGCAGCCGCACAGCTCCCTCTCCTGACTGCAGAGCTCAGCAGCCCCCGGATGAGGGGTAATTGCGCTCGCGGGGAGTCAGGCTCATTTCTGCAGCGTAAGTGTCCTTTAAAGCACGAAGGGATCCATCCCTGCCTGTGGGGATGGGCTAGATTCAGACATCTTAAGTCTGTAATTATTTCAGGCTCTCTGTTGAAGTGCATGGCCCAGTGGGACCTTCCCTATCTCTGACTGTCTTCTCCAATTCTAATTTTAAGAAAATTTCTATTTTCCAGAGCGAGGGCTGCTGCCTAAGGAGGGGATAGTGGGTAGGAGCATCTGCTGGCAGCACCTCGGTGTGATGAGGTTCTGACCTTGGCCGCAGCATGCGGTTGGGCTCAGCTGGGTGCCCACCCTCCCTGCTGCCATCCCGTGTCCCAGGGCTCTGCAGGGCAGGTACCACACAAACACACTTTGTGCCCAAACTGCTGGTACACCCGCGTGTCAATCTGCCATGCTCTGACCTTTTGTCCCCGTGAGATCATTTTGACATCTTGATTGTCCACCTTCCTCAACTGTCAACAGCTTAGATTATCCTCAGATATTTGGTATTTCTGCTTGTACAAGGGCTTGACAAGCCCTGTTCGTGTTGCCCAAGCAGCTTTAATTCTCCAGCTTGTCTATGGATAGCTTTGGACAGGAGTATGTCCTTTGAAAACAAGATGGGTTTCTCACGCTGCAAACTGTGTGGTCAGCTCCATCCCCAAATGCAGCAGTCAGGTAGGACACTGGATCTGTGCCAGGCTTTGAGAAGGTCACAGAACTGACAGAGGAGCAGAAAGGTGGGCACTGTAAGTAGATGAAACACAGCTGTGCCATCCCCATCGGCCGTGCTGCGTTACCTGCACTGCCATGGGAGCCGTGTGTGCCAAAGCCCAGCTGGGAGAGCACCTAAAGCTGCCCAGACTGGACGGGTCAGAGGCACTGCTCCAGGCATGGGGGCGTGGGCTGTTGGGGAGCTCCAGCTCAGAGACAAAGCCCCAGATGCTGCAGACAGCTGAGACTCATGTCAGAGCCTCACAGTGACCCTCCTGCCAGGATCCCATTCTCCAGAGCACTGCTGGAGCTGGCCCCAAGGGGACTTTTTATTGCTGTGAGGGGATAAGCCCCCGGAAAACCACACTGCTGTAGCCTAGAGCCTCCCTGCAGCCTCAGCATCAGGCACTAGATGTCCTTGCATGCCATGCTGTGGATGTGCAGCCTTCGGTGCTGCACGGGCTGCAGGTGGGACGTTTCCACGAGGGTGACAACCACTGGTTGAAGGTGGCCCTTTTCCAGCTCTGGCTTTATGGGACAGAAGGGAATTTATGGGGGAAAGGCACTTGCTTCGCTGCCCATCTCCATGCTCCCCTGGGAATTCTGGTTCAGGGGCTGCCTTGCTTTTGGGCATTATTTTCCATGACATCCCAGCAAGCTCACCTCCATCAGCACCTGCAGCTCAAAGTCACTTCTTGGTGATCCCATTAAATTATTTCAAGAGCAGCCCTTTGTTGTGGGAAATCGATATCTGCCTTGAGGGCCTGTTGATATCTCAGTGAAACCCATTATATTACATGAGTTTGATCCCAAAGTGGCAACCACAGCAGCATTTTAAAATAGCTCCTCAGCCAGGAAACCCAATGACATGCTCATGAAGTGATTTTGTGTGTGTCCAGCAGTGAGTCTCCCAAACTCTCAGTGAATAATTATGGGAGCAGTGTAAGATATAAATAATTTCCCCAGGTCTGTCACTTCGAGGACAGCAAATGAGGACAAATAAAACGCTGGAGGGAAAATGGATGTGCCTGGTGCTTGAGCAGTAAGGAGCAGCATTGAGTGTGCTGCTAAACTGATGGTCTGCACCTGAAAGACCAGTTTGCTGCTGGAGTTGCAGTGAGTATCCTTTGGAGAGCACCTGGCGGACCTCTCCCCCTGGCTGTCGCTGTGTTTGTCCACACGTGTTTGTGGCAGTGATCCTTTGCCCTGGGGATCCCATCTAGGGCTACAGCCACCAGCAAGCCCTGGAGCCAGGCAAAACTTCTGGTGTCCCCTGAGGGCAAATCGCAGCCGCACAGCAGCTGCTCAAGCAGTCCCTGAGTGCCAGCACAGCATTTTCACATCCAAGCCTTCCTCTGGTCACCCGCAGAGCAGCTCAGGGTGTCCCAGCCTCGGGCACCGGTGGAGTGCTGGGTTGTGTGAAGCAAGCCTGGCTTGTGGGTTTAGTCCCTCTGGGCACGGGTTTTGTGCCAAAATCTCTCCTGTCCTGCGGTTTCAGCATCACTTTGAGGACAGAGAGCAGTGCCGCAGACAAAGGAATCCTCCGGCAAGCTCTGTGCCCTTCTGAACAACCTCCATGTGTTCACAGCTTTAGCCACAGGCTAAAGATGTAAAGAATAAGAAAGGTTTGTATTTTACCTCTCTAAACTGTTCATCCCCTGGGGCAGCTCTTGGCCAGTGTCCTGCCCATGCCCCCTGTGCCTTTCCCTCTGCCTGGGCTTTGCCACCGTGCCTGTACTGGGAGCCCCAGGGGGAGTCCCGTTTTCTCTGAAAGCTGTCAGATTTTACTTACTGAGCACTAATTAACTGTATTTATTGTCAGAAATAAACTGGGGAGATCTTCTTTTCTCCCGCAAATGCAGAGAGAGATGATATCTGCTGAGCAAAGGAGGAAATTACTTTAGAAATTAATAACAAAGGGTATACGCAATGGGAAAAGTGCCAGTCCCTCCCTCCCCACTCTTGTTATGAAGAGGCTTGATAGCTCTGATCTCAACACATTCACAGACACATTTAGACTATTAAAACAGTGCAAATTATCAGTTTTATGTTGTAATTGGGGAGGTCAGTTATGAAGAGGCAATATTTTATTTAGGTGCAATAAGTGAAACTTTTTTAAATTGGTGGTCATGCTCACACACAGGCTCAGAGATCTGAAAGTCTGTAATTGTCCAGTTCCATGCTTTTCATACTGTTATATATGATCTGAAATGAGGTGTACTGGGCACAAGAAACAAAGGGTAATTTTGAAAGGTCATCAGGAGTGGATTAGCTTATTCCAGGGTCTTTAATAGTTCTGACCTCAATTGCATATTGAAGGGAAAAATATTTTGATCTGCTTTACATGAATGCTATTATAACCACTAAACGTGCAAGAAACCTTACGGTAGCTCTTCCCTACAAATCCACAATCACGAGCTCTATCGAGTCAGTGGCCTTTAATCAAGGGTGTGTTAGTTTGGGTGTTAAATGTTCATTTCCTCAATTACCAAAGCAACACAGCTAACTAATGTCCCTTAATAGCCAACACCAAAATAAAACCAACCACCGCCCTCTGAATTTATTTAGCAGCCGTCAGCAGAAGGGCTTTACCTGCTGTTTGCCTACATTCCTGCACCTCAGAATAACTAAAAGGCAAATATTCTTCGGGTTCTGAGGTTTCCACTGAATGGTGGCAGGATCCCAAGGGACTGAAGGCCATGTCTGGAGCTGATGTGGAGGCCCCAGCCCAGGTGTCCTGAATTTTACAGGCTACCCAGCCCAGTCAGGAGCTGTGCTGCTGCTGAGGGGTTTGGAGAAGCCACACAGGTCCCAGGCCCTCTCCAGGATGAGCTTGTGTATGTCTTGGAAGGTGAGTCTCTTATGAATTAGAGCTTTGTTTATTACTTTATTTTTAAAAATTAGTTTTTTCTTAGAGTGACAAATCCTCGTATTTCTCTTGAGAACCCTCTCACAGCTCTGGGGAAGTCTGGACCTCTGAGAGCTGTGACATCCTAATGCTGTATGAGTTGTATTTAATGGTGAGGTTAGTCCCTGTAATTCCTGTTTACCAGGTTTCCTGGATATCTGTGCCTTTAGGATAATGACAACAATAACCAGAACTCTCCAACTGTGCCTGGTCTCCATTTGCAGCTGTTGGGTGCATTGGGTGGGCTGAGTAATTCCTCAAGAAAGCTCAGGCTCTCTCACCTTGTGCTGGAGCTGCCTGCTCCTCCCTTGGCTGCAGTACTGGTTCTGGAGTGGGAGGGATGTTTGGGTGCAGGAGTACTTGAAAAGAGAGGTTTTTGTGTCATTGGGGTAGCTATGGTTGGAAGACACTCTGGAGGTATTCAAAGTCTATGTCTTGTTTTAAACAAGAATTCAGCTCTTTAAGATCAACCCCACATAAAATGGTGCATTTTAAGGTTTTACTATCCCTGATTGCAGGGCCCTGTGATCCCAGTGACTGAGGTGGACTTGATACTTCATGAGTGGTGTGGGCATGCTGTGTTACCAAACCATGAGCTCAGCTCCCTTCAGCCTGCAGAGGGGAGGGCGTTTGTTGTGTTTTCGGGAGTTAACACACTGCATGTGGACGTGGTCTGCCTGGATCCTCCTCAGTTCAGACTGGTGAGTTACCATGGTGCTGCTGGCAGTGTGGCATTTTCAAGCTGGGATATACATTTTTTTATAGAATCACCTGGTGATTACATGCTGCATTGTAATATACATAAGTTAATAGAGGGACTAAGTGTCATTTCAGCTTCCAGGCTGGGCAAACAAGGTTGCTCTGCCAAATTCCCATCTCTCTGACAGGATTGCCATTTCCTCGTCCTGCCATTGAACTGTTGCATTAACCTCCATCCCTCAGTCATTAGTAAATATTAGTAAGCCATACGTGACATTTTGCACCAAGCAAGGCTGCAGGTCCTGCCTGTTGGAAGTTTTTAATTAAATAAAGCTGCCTGCTGTGGGCAGAGGGACAGGGGAGAGAAGGCAGAATTCAAAGGGGAGATGAAAGCTGCTGCCTCTGCCTGCCACGATGGGGTGTGGGCAGGACTTCTGCTCCTCTTGGACCTTTCCTTCAGAGGAGCCCTTGCGTTTTTCAGATGGCTTCTCATCTGAAATTACAGCATGTGGTTTGTGCTTCTGCTCCAAGTCTTTCTGGAAGTTGCTGGAAAATACTGGATGTAGCACCTGAATAAGCCCCATGTGAAAGCTGGTAGAGCAGAAGCTGAGCTCCAGGACCACCAGGCAAAAAGCATTGTCAGGTCAAGATCAGACTTGAAATTGGACTGGTAAAAGTCTTTTTTTGAGATCTCAGAGTTTCTGAACTTGGAGCTGGGAGTTAGAGAGAATAGGTCTGATCTCTCACAGCCTTCAACAACCTTCCTGTCCAACTGATCCATCATTTATAACACTGTAGAGGTCTGGAACAACGCGTGTGCCTGGCCAGCACAGCAGTGGGGAGGCTCAGTGTTAAATGTCAGGGCAGGGAAGGTGGAGCAGCAGCTGCTGCCTTTCCCCTGCAGCTTTCCCTTGCTCTGCCGGGCAGGGCTGGAGCTCTTTGCCTGCAGCACAGCGTGGGAAGCAAAATGCCAGCAGGTCAGGGGCTGTGCTGCACGCTGGGCTCTGCTGTCCTTGGGCACCGCATGGCCTGACCACACTGAGCCTACCAGAACCTCTAATTAACGCTTGCTGCTTTCCCAGGGATGCACTTTGCCTGCATTTAACTGTGCCTTTTGGTTGCATTCTCTCTCTGCTCTCTATTTATTCCTATGCCACTCAGCATCTGCATTATGGATAAAGCTTTCAGAGCAGCCAGTGGCTGCTGGTGGTCCTGCTCTCTGCTCCTTTAATGAGAGAGCAAAAAGTGTGCTGGATGCCCAGGAGCTGCAGCCAAAGAGTCAAGTAAATACTGATGTTTCCACTTGTCCATCACTTGTTTGGGTTCTTCTTCTGGCCCTGGCTGATGGCTGCTTGCCGGGGTCAGTGCCATGACCAGCAGCACAGGATGGTGGGAGAGGTTGGCAGAGCCCTGATGCCTTGGCTGCAGTTGTGTTTATTTGCACAGGACAAGCAGTGTCCCATCTCCCTTGGCAGGAAGCAGGGGATGAATTTTGGCACACAGAGTTCAACATGAGGTCTGTGTTTCTGCCCTCGCCCTTGGCTGTGGTCTGACATGGGCTGGCACCAGCATATGCCTTGAGGGTTGCTCTGTTTCCTCATTTCCTCACCTGGCTCAGGTAAGTAGTAACAGTCTTCCCACTTTTTCCTCAAAGAGAGACTTCAGCCTCATGGGAACTAGGGAATAGCCCCGAGCAGCACAGCCCAGTACAAGTTATTGGCCTCTTCCTAATATGTGAATGGCAGAATTTTTTTCTATCTAAATCTGTTTAGTATGAAAAATGAGTATTCAAATGTCATACAGCTGGTTTTGACAGCAGCAAGAACTGTTTTTGACAAAAGCACAGAAATAGCCCCAAAACTCAAATCTGAGTAATTAATCTTCATGGCAAGTAGAAAGGAAAATTCAAAGAACCTTATTTCTAAATTTTTTCAGTCAATAGTTTTAATTAGCAAGCATATATAGTAATCCTAAACTGGGTGTGATCAATCCAGTCTGAAGCAACCATTTAGTGGAGGGATGTCTAAAGGAGAAAGAAGGATGTGAATAATCTGAGCACTGTACAAGTACAAAAGAGCAGAGTAGCCCTGACTGTGAGGGGTACAGGAGATTGGCACCACCTCATGGCAAGGAGGACAGAGATGTGTCTTGTCTTGGCTTCTCTTCGCTGTGAGATGTGAATGGGAATTGAGCAATGCTTGGGTTGCACACCAGCCTGCTCTGAGCATCCCTGTGAATGAACACAGAGCCATTGAAGTGCTCCACACAGCCCCCACGAGCCAACACAAACCCCCTGAAGTTCTGTTTTCCCCCACGAGTTTTGTGTTGCTGGAGAAGGAAAGCCTGAAAGGCAAGAGCTTGGTGAAAGAGGGGCTCAGCCTTTGGGTGTCCTGACCTACTGCTAGGCTTCTCTGTACCCCATTTGCTCAAAAGCCTTTCAAGAGCTTCCAGCTATTATCCAGGTAATCCAGCAGAAAGAACTGGGCTCCCACTCACTTTTCTTTGAGCAGTAGCTCAAAGGAAAATGCACATTCCCCACCTGTCCCCTCAAACACAGAAATTTCACCCTAATTTACCTGAATAAAGGTGGGTGGTTAGAAGAAGCAGCTAAATAATTCCTCCAGGTGGGCTTTTCTGAGGGTGCTGGTGAACTGCAGTGTGTAAGCTCTGTTGAAAGAAATAATTTACTGCTGTTTGCTTCACTTGAAGCAGTGGTTGGTCAGGCCTTTTGGAGCGATCCCGCTGTTGGTCAGGCACAGGACTCAGTGTGGGAAGCGTGCAATGCTTGCAGGGGGTGCTGGGCATGCTGTGACAGAGGTGTTCAAATCGGGGGACATGGCCCTGGTGGGTCATGAAGTCCTCTGGAGTTGCCTGTGAGAGGCTCTGGATGCTGCATGTGGGAAAGGCCATTGGGAGCCTATGGCTACTCCAGAACTCTGGGGAAACCTCCAAGTGTGTCTGAGTCTGAGCTCTCCTGCTTTGGTGCCTTTCTGGGTTTGAACTCAAACTGGGAGCTCAAGCGTGGAGTGGAAAATGAAATGATTTAGTGCCATTTTGTCCAGAAGCATTATTGCCTTATTGCAAGTCTAAATCTTGACCTGTGAAGCTGAGCACAGGAGTATCTCAAAGGAATGTCCTCACAATACAGAATTACAGGGTTAGGAATATTTTCCAGATGAGCACTGTGGTTAGTGCTGAGCCACAGATGCAGCAATACCCCACCTGGAATCACTGACTATTCATTGAATGGGGACTTTTTGGAGTAGGGATAGGGGTTCAGGGGCAAGTTTTATTTTCCAGCAGCAAATTTGTTCTCTTCTGTCCTCACAAAGAGCTGCTAAAATCTGTTGTGGGGGTAGAGAGGCTGTGGAGGGGAGAGAACATGGATATAGTCTTTTCAGACATAAAACGCCTAGAAGGGTGGTTTGTGTTGGAGCCCGGGGGGCTGACCTACCCCCACCCCAAAATTCCCCCCTCGCTCTTCGGGCAGCATCTCCCGCGGACCCGCCCGCTGCCCGCCGAGCGGCTGTGGGAGGAGGAGAAGGAGGAGGAGAAGGAGGGGGAGTCCCGGCGGCGGGATGAGGCCGGGCTGAGCGATGTGCGAGCAGGCAGCGCGGTACTGCCGGGCCGGGGTGCAGAAGCTGCTGCGGAAGCCGGCGCCGGCGCTGCGCGGGCTGGACGGGCTGCTGCGCTGGGCGGCCGGCAGGATGGGCGACAAGGGCCTCGCCGAGCGGGAGCTGCTGGCCCCGGGCGCCGCCGCCGCCCAGAGGAAGGGCACCTCCGTCATCCTCGATGTGAGTGCTCCCTGCATCCCGGCTCCTGCCTCCCCCCGCCCGCGTCCCGCGCCGCCTCGGGAGCGGGGATGTTCCTCTCGTCCTGCGCTCCCCGGACCGGCGGGCACGGGCTGGACCCCGCGTCTCGCAGTCCCCAGCTGGGTGGGTGTGGGTGTCCAGCATCCTCTTGCCCTTGTCCCGCACCCACTCAAGCCCCTCGGGATCGCCGGTGTTTCCCAGGTCCAGCATCTCCCGGACCACCTGGGCAAGAGGCGGCAGCCCGGCTTCTCTGCTTGCCTGGATCCTGCAAGCACAAGCTGCACGGGCACGGGGTGCACCCCGGATCCTGCACCCCACGAGCAGCTTGGCATCAGGGTTATTCCTCGGATTCTGGGCATGGCATGCAGCCCGGGTCCTGCATCTCCCGGGCTGGTTGGGCTTAGGGGTGCCCAGATTCAGCAACCCCTTTCCAGGTCCTGTGCCCCTGGGCTGCCTGGGGCAGGGGGTTGCAGCCCGGGTCTGGCACCCACTTGTCCAGGTGCTGCTCCTACTGGATTGTCAGGGCAGCCTGGGTCCCGTGTTCCCTTGCCCTGCGCTCTCTGGGACAGCTGGGAATAAGCTGCACCCTGGTTCTGCATCTTCTGGACTGGGTTGGGCACGGGGTGCAGTCTGGGAATCCTGTACCTCCTTTCCTGAGTCCTGCACCTTTTTTTTTACAGGCTGGGCATGGAGATGTAGCTTGTATCCTTCATCTCCTTGCCAGGGTGCTGAACTCTCTGGGCTGGCTGGGCATTGGGGTGCACCCTGTTTGCTGCACCCTCCGAACAGGCTGAGCGTGGGTGTGCACCCCGGGTTCTGCAGCCTTTTTCCCAGGTCCTGCATCCGCTCGACCAGCTGGGATGAGGATGCACTGTCGATCCTTAATCCTGGTTTGGGGGGGCTGGTAGGGATGTGCTTAGTGCCTCGATTGCTGTATTTATAGACTTTCTGATTAGGGAGCTAACGAGGCTGTTTGCACTTAAATGAATTGGGAGAATGGGGTGGAATCAGCCGGAGTGCAAATGGTGTAATTACAGTCTTTCTGCAGCATACAGTAATTAAACACATAGATCCTCTGTTTTGCTATCTCCTAGCCTAAAAAAAAAAAAAAAAAAAAAAAAAAAAAAAAAAAAAAAAAAAAAAAAAAAAAAAAAAAAAAAAAAAAAAAAAAAAAAAAAAAAAAAAAAAAAAAAAAAAAAAAAAAAAAAAAAAAAAAAAAAAAAAAAAAAAAAAAAAAAAAAAAAAAAAAAAAAAAAAAAAAAAAAAAAAAAAAAAAAAAAAAAAAAAAAAAAAAAAAAAAAAAAAAAAAAAAAAAAAAAAAAAAAAAAAAAAAAAAAAAAAAAAAAAAAAAAAAAAAAAAAAAAAAAAAAAAAAAAAAAAAAAAAAAAAAAAAAAAAAAAAAAAAAAAAAAAAAAAAAAAAAAAAAAAAAAAAAAAAAAAAAAAAAAAAAAAAAAAAAAAAAAAAAAAAAAAAAAAAAAAAAAAAAAAAAAAAAAAAAAAAAAAAAAAAAAAAAAAAAAAAAAAAAAAAAAAAAAAAAAAAAAAAAAAAAAAAAAAAAAAAAAAAAAAAAAAAAAAAAAAAAAAAAAAAAAAAAAAAAAAAAAAAAAAAAAAAAAAAAAAAAAAAAAAAAAAAAAAAAAAAAAAAAAAAAAAAAAAAAAAAAAAAAAAAAAAAAAAAAAAGTAGTGAATGCAAAAATAAACTACTGAGGCATTGGCTGTAGTAAAGGATAACTCATGCTCTCTCACAGATAGGATAGGCAGTAGTAGCTCTTAGTAGCTGTTCCAGGCAAGCCCTTGTATTTTGTAAATAATTTGCTGAACCCGTAAGCATTGGCATGGGCTGGAGAGTCCGAAACTCGTTCCATCCGTGAGCACCCTGAGCTGAAAGGCATTTTGGTTCCCTGAGGAACCATTGTCTCTAGTGGGTTGCCAAAAGCAGCTCAGAGAGCAGAGCCTTGATGCATGATCCTGCCCGGTGGAAGGGGCTGGCAGGTGGGCAGCTGCAGCCTGGGGGAATGAGCTTCCGGGGAAAACAGAAAGGATGAGTGCAACTCACACCCTTATGTCTTGTAAGTTAACTTGTTTAGGGGGGAGTTCCTGGGTTTTTTTCCTATTTTTGTTGGATTGTTTTGGTTTGTTTTGTTTTTCAATCTGCCCTGAAATTGCCAAAATTTTACAACAATTTGGAAAACTGAGTTTCAGACCATAAATGCAATTAGGAAGCAAAATTCATACATTATATTTATGTATGAGGTTTCTTTAGTTAGGAGGATTTTGCCACCAAAATGATATCCATTCAATTTTACTATCTTTAGGTAATTTTTTTTCCACTTTGAGGTTTGAGCTTAGGAAAAGAGACGTGAGCTTTCAGAATGGGAAACACAGTAGAGCACTGTGTTATTTCAGTGGGAAGTACAATAGAGCTGGGTGTGCAGCTCCTGATCATTTTTCCCTTTCACAATGGTACTGGGAGCCCTTTCTCACCTGCTGAAAGTAGAAATGCATTCTGGAAATGTAAGATTTGAGGGCTTAGGGTTTTTTTCCCCCTCCTTCCTCAGAACTTGATTTTCTCCTTTTTCTCCAGGCACAATAGCAATGCCAATTGAAGCTGTGGCTTCACTGTAATGGGCTCTTCAAGAGACCCCCCTTTCATACAAAGGGTTTAAACACGGGAACACCGTATTTAGCTTAATTTTCACACATTAGCATGAAAGTAACAAGCATCCCACTGAACGCTCAAGGATGATAACCTGTTTTCCATTTAACTCCTTCACATTTTTGCTGATGGATGTGCTGGGGGAGCAGCGAGTCCCGGCCATGCAGCAGTGCGGCTTCTCGGCGGGGGAGGATGAAGTAAAAGACCTGTAAGATTTTATGTTTAGCTAACACGTTTTCATGAGCTGGTGTGCTATGTAGGCAGTTCCTTGGGGGCTGGGGGAGGAGGGGAAAGCTTGGATTTGGTTATGAATTAGATAAAATGGCTCTGACACTAATAGTATCTTAGTCACTTCTTCTTCCTCTTCTGGCTTTCTTTTAATTCATCCATCCCCAGTGTTCTTGTTCTGACTCCTCCATGAGGGTGGCTGGTGTGTCAGAACAAAGTTCCCCGTGCTCTTTCCACCAAAGAAACACAACTATGCTGTTGTGGGGCAAAACTGAGGGCTGAAGAAGAACAAAAGGCAACGAGGGGGTAAGATATCTTCTGCCACCATTTGGACTGGCTTCGATGTTTTTCTTTAATTTGGCCTCTGGCCTTTTAGGTAAAGGATTAAAAAAGGTTGGATTATGTTTACTAGTTCAACTCAAAGCTATAGGTTTCCATATGTAAAAGTAGCTGAAGCTGCAGATTAACTGAACTCTGGTAAAAATCTAATGAAGATACTTAAGTCCTAAGCATTACCAAAAATAGGCAGCACGTAAAACCATGGAATGAGAGATGCTCTTCAGTGATGGTAGTGGAACCAGTGGAGGTGATGTGTCGCTCTAGGAACCAGGAAAACATCACTTTGAATGGAATGGTCAGCTCTTACAACATTGGTCAGACCATCATAAGGGATTGGGATTGAGCAAGGGGTCTGTACCCATCCTGTGCCCACCCTCAGGTGCCTTCTCTGGGTCTGCTCCAGCTGCAAGAGCCCAAGGCTCAGGGCTGGCAGTGTGTGCAATCTGCTGCAGGTATTCCCACTCCCACCACACGCTGTGGGTGGACATCCAATGCTTTCTGCACCCATGAGGACAAACCCTCTTTAATAAAAACTGTCACAGTGCTGCTCCAATCCACATGTGGAGATGGTGGCATTTCCAGCCAAGAAAAAATCCTCAATGTCACCACAGCTATGAAAAGGAGGATGTATTATGTGGGTGTATATTCTCTGTGGGTAAGCCAGTGTGAGATCGTATCTGCTGAGTGTGAATGAGTGCACGTGTGATACAGAGCTGAGGTGGATGGCTCTCGAGGTGTAGGAAATGTCTAGGCAGGGATTGTTCTGTCTGGGAGTACTTCAGAGCTGGCTGAGCAGCTCTCCTTGCTCATCTCTTCCTGCCAAAAGCCTGTGTTGACAGCAGAGGTGTGAGCTCCAGAGCACGTGGGGCCTGGTCACTCACAGAGCTGCAGGTGAAGATGCTCCATCTGGTCCACAGCTCATCTCCTGCTTGGCATCTAAAGTAAGGATCAGCCTTGGGTATGGGTGAGCATCTCCATGGCAGGACTGTGAGCCCCAAGCAGCACTGGCCTCCCTGCCTCCTTTCTTGCCCATGGGGACTAAATGCATGAATTTTTTGGCTTTATTTTAAACATTCCTGAAGAATACGGTTCCATTCTTTGCAGGTCAGATGAAGCTTTCTGTTTTAACCACCCTGTCTTTTGCTGAAAACTAATTTTGACCCAGATCTGACTTTTTATTCTTTGACAGGGTCAGAAAGATAATTTCAAATCCATCTCTCCTTCTTATGGCTTCTCTTTCACCCTCTCTTATGTGGCCAAACCTTGTTTGTGCTTCTCCAGCCCCATGGGATCCAGTGAGGTGTCTGGATAGAAGAAACAGAGAGTTTGGTTTGTGCCAATGGTGCGAAGAAACAGAGAGTTTGGTTTGTGCCAATGGTGCATTTCCAAATGTAGACCCAGAACTGCCAGTTTTCGAACTGTTTTGTCAATGATGTGATTTCCAGTGCAGCCCTTAATAGCAAAGCTCTTGCAGCCACAGAAATCCCAGGAATCCCTTCTCAATCTCTTCTGTTTTGACCTTTTTCCTTCTGTTTTCATTTTGTTTGTTGGAATTTTTTGTTTTAAGGTTGGTTCATTCCCCTTCCTTTGTCCTTGTTTACCTTCTCACTTTGAGTGAACTATTTCAGAGGGCTATTTTCCTCCTCCTTAATCCTCTCTTTGTGAAATCTATGGTTTGATATCGTTCCCTTGAGCCGTGCCTGCAGGCGCAGCTGGAGGGGAGGGCCAGGGCAGGCCAGGCTCTCTTCGTTCAGGAGTTGCTCACTGCAAGGTACATAATCACACAGGAGAGTCCATCCGTTCTCCTCTGATCTTCAGGGCTTTGGAAGTGGGTGCTTGAAATGAAGCTGAACGGAAAAGTAACTTCTAATGCTGAACATCAGCAGGTCAGAACATCAGATGCAACTCTTACCTTTCTCGTGCAACTTTTATTTAGGACAGCTAGGTAAAGTCTAAAGAGGAGGTAAGAGTGAAAGCAGAGGCTGGGACATGGTGTCAGCTGCTCTTTTCTCGGGGAGGAAGGGAAAAAGAAGAGAGATTGCTTTGAAGTGGGAAAATGCCCAGAGACCTGGAGCTCTGCAGCAGCCTTGTTTTGTGGGGAACCACTGCAGGTGGGACAGTATTTCCACACCAGTGGCATATTCCTTACTGAAACGCCACAATAAAACCTTTCTCCTTGCATGGGGAATGCTCATTAGCCTGAGGATGTCTAAAGAGGTAGTTCAAAGTGACATTCATTCACTATTTTCTCACATTATTGCCAGAAAGAGCAACAGAGTGAGGCTGTAGGAGAGGAAATTCCTTCTAATACCTCAAGTTAGAGGACTAAAGGCCATACCTGATATAAAACCTTTTCTCAACTCCAAAGGAAGTGTCAAGACTTGTAAGGAGAGGAGCAGAAAGAAAGAACAGGAATGCAGGAATATAGTGAGAGGATTAATCATTTTTTTAGGTCTTTGTGGGTCTCTGGATGCCTTCTCATCCACAGGCTTTCCTCATGCATGAGACATGATTATGTTTGTCCTCAATTCTGCACCCAGATTATGGTGGAAAACAGAATTTCAGCTCAGCTGCATTTTATTTTACATCAACATCATATTAACCTGGTGAAAGGATAATAAACTCCACAAACCTGTAATAGTTCTTGGGCTTCTTAGGGGAGTGCTTTTGTGAATGTAATAAAATTCGTGAGAAAACCTTCATTAAGCGGCCTCCAGTGTGGCATGTTCTCATCCAGGAGCTTTGAGAAGGCAGAACTAAATGTCTAATTTTGAAGCCATCATTTTTTTTCCCAAGTTTATTATTACCATCAGGGTTTTGAATTGCTTACTTCTGGCAGTCAAATATCTCTAGTAGCCATTTGAGAGTATAGCAAAAACATATATTTAGAGAAAACCTATTGGAAATCTTGACACAAGTTCTTTGCTCTAGAGAAAATAGTGTTTATATTCATCTAAACCTCTGGTAAATGGGTTAAGTGTGCCACAGACAGCAAACTGCATGCATTGCCTGTATAAATCCTATAAAATGGGTTAATGCCCGTATTGTGGGCATCCTGTGGGCTCGCTGTGTGACTTTGCCTGTGCTTCAGGAGCTTTGCTTAACAGCTTCAAAGCACAGCTGATGGGAGAGCTGCTTGCTGCGGTACTTGAAGTGGATAATTTCTCATTTACCACGTGAAATGTGTGCGTTGCCCCGACGGTTGGAGAGCTGGGGCTGATGGAGCAGAAAGAGCATCCCTGGTCAGGCCGCGCGGCGGCCGCGGCTCCGTGAGGCCCGCGCCCGTGGGGATGGTGCTGGGCCGCCTGCAGGCACAGGGAGCCAATTGCTGCTGGGGGCCTGGCAGGACAGGGCACTTCTCCATCCATATTTCATTGCCTCCTCTCTCGCTGACCTCCAGGGCTGCTGCTTGGCTAAGTCTAAGTGACTTTGCTGCTGAGTGAGGATGTCAGCGATGGAGCTGCTGGGAGCCTGCAGAGCGGCTGCGGGGTGGATGGGCTTTGCAGCCTCTGCCTTGGGCGTGACGCAGCATCCTGACTCCTTCTTCTGGAGCTGGTGGGAGCTGTCACTGCCCCCAGCTCCCTGGGAGCCTGGCACCTTTATGGGTTTGCTCTCTGGCCCAAAGAAGAGCTGTAGGGGGCTGTGGTTTCCCTTCCTTCCCCAGATCTTACACCTTTCCCTTATGGAAAGCCCACCACCTCCTTCCCACAGTGGAACAACTAATCCAAGACCTGAGCAGAGGGCGGCTTTGGGCTGAGTGGGGGAGGGCACTCTTCTTCGCTGGCTTAGAACATAAATCCTGGGTCTTCACAGCAGCAGCATTTTTGGCAGCACTGCCAGGCTATCACAGACTATATTACATCTTTATCAGCCTCCCAATGCTCATTCCAGTGTTCATACCTTGATGCAGTGCCTGCCTGTGCTGACAGATGACTTTGTCTTAAATTGTTTTTTCCCTCCAGGTGTCCCAGTTTAATTTTTTTTTATGTGTGCAAATTGTAGGTGGTTCAATTAAGTTGAAAGAATAAATCCTGCTCATTAGCAATAAAAAAACCAAGCAGCTTGGTCCTGTAGAATAAACTTTGATAAGTAACAGAGCTGATGTGATCTTTCATCAACACATTCATTTACAAATAGTCATACTTTAGGGAGTATCCGGGAGAGTTAAAGCCCTAAAATGTTCACTTAGTGAAGCTGGATATGAATCAATTTCTAAACATTTCGTAATTTTTTTTTTCCTGTTGGTCCAAGTATTCCTTGCAAAGTTAACAGCTCTGTGGAGCAGAGCACTGCGGGTTGAACCTTTCTCCTATTTTAATCTACATTTTACCTATTAGTTTTGCCTTTCCATTCTCCCTCTGCCAGCTGTGCTTAGTGGGATGGTGATCTCCCATGGGACCTTAAAACAGGCATTGCTGCTTGTGTGTTAGACTGGCTGTAATACCTTGGTTTCAAAGCAGTGGGAAGAGCAACAGAAGGATGTATTGATGAAACAAAAAGCCCAGAAATAATCAACATCCAGGAAGAGAAGTACCTCATCTGGAGGTGCTCATGAGGAGTGAGGATTTGGGGTGTCCAAGCCATGAAAAGAGGAATATTTCATGCAGTGGGCAGGGCATAGTGAGGCCAAGTGAGGGATGTGTGCTAAAGCCACACAGCTTGCTGGGATCCTGCTGGGATTTATTCCTTCTTCCCACAGACAAGACATGACTGGTTGGCCTTTTAAAAGCCATATTTAACTTCAGTGAAATCTGTAAGTATGGAGAGAGGTAGGATTTTCCCCCCCCAAGAAACTTCTAATCGCTCTAAAAAAAGGGAGGTCAGCACAAGAGGAGTTTTGATGTGGTCACAGGCTGTAATCCTTGTAGGCAATTTCCGTGACTCCCAACAGTTTGGTTTGGCTCAGGCAGAGGGGTTTTGCCTCTGCTGAAGGACACCAGAAAGTCCTGCTTTGACTCTGCCCCAGGCTGCACAGCCTCACAAGAACTTTGGACAAAAGAATGATTAATGTTCCTTAATTAAGCCATATTCACTGAAATAGCATATTCTGCAATTCAATTTGTCTCTTGGGGTTCTTGTTTTGTGCAGCAGTTTCTCTTCTGATATTTTATTTTTTTTAATGGTTTTGTGACCCAGAAAATACGAGATTCTATTTTACGGCTGACTCTGATCTGTCTTGCTGGTGCTTTTATTCCCTCCTCAGGGAAATTTCTTTGTACAACTAAAATCTCTGCTCTTGCTCAAATTAATAGGGTCAGGCCTGAAGAGATGATGAGAATATTTTACCTTTTCTGCCCATGTTAATTTTTTGGTAATTTATGACCTGTGCTAGTGGCCATTTTTGGCAGGAACCTGTGCGTTTCCAGCCTTTGCACAAGCCTTTTGCTATTAATTGCATTGTGTTGGCAAGGACAGTAGAGCAGAACAGCACAGCCCTGGAGAAGGAGATGAAGGATGTAACTTAGGCACACAGAAGTCATGCAAAACACAAGCAGGACGCCAGCTCAGCTCTGCAAGGCTGACAAAGTAGAAGTTATGCAAAACAAAGATATTGCACTTACTCAGAAGTGGGGGATGAGGAACAGCCACCTAAAAAGGACACTAAAAGTTTAAGACAGACCCCAAAGATCTGTATGAGAACTTCTGATAAGGGTGTGAGTATGCAAAATAAAGTAATACATATGCATCAAGTAAGTGGGGATAGCTAATGAATGTGTAGCCAGCGTGTATGATAAAAACTCTGCTTACCTGACACTAGGTTAGAGGAAGGACCCCCAAAGTGACCAGCTGATTTTGGTATCAGTATTAGGGGACTATTCCTCAGAGGAGACCAGTGAGAAAAAATAGCAGTTCTTTCTGCACTCCTTCTCCCCAGCAAGTTCTACATTACTACACATTATTGCAATTTTTTTCCTTCTGAAATGGCTATTTGATTCCTCTCTGTGGGCTGTTCCTCCACACTGTAGTTTTAAGTCTAAATATAACCTTCCCACTCAGGAGACTTGTTTTTTAAAAAATTGTTGTAAATAATTTTTTTTTTCAGAAGCACAGAGCTGTGAAACTTGGTTTAAGAGATTTTTATTGACTCCAGAGAAATAGTCTGGACTGGCTGCACAGCTGTTGTAATTTTTTTTAGTGTGTATTTTTCTGGTGTTGGATCCACGGTTTCAGCTTTCTTAAGTGAGGGAGGTGCTGGAGGGCTGAAAGCATTTCCACCAGTTATCCCAGAGGGAACCGTGCTGGTGCTGTACCCTGGCAGTGATTGTCCATCAAGTTGCTCTGGGGGAGATCAGCTGAGTCTTGGGAAGGGTGAGCTCAGTGAAGCACCTGAATTGGGTCTTGAGGGGTTGGAGCACTCGAACTTGCCCTGTGTGTGGGGCTGAACGTGGTCCTGGTGCAAAGGGCTCGTGTTGGACAACATAGTAAACATGTTTCTCTCTCTCTCTCTTTCAATTCTAGATTTTCAGAAGAGCTGACAAAAATGGTAAGTCTGTGAATTCATACTTCACATTTCTTGATTGGACTATGGTCAGTATTACCATTTTTCCTGATAGTAACATCCAAATGTTTAAATGTCATTCAGTTTACTGGGTCTGACGTTGGTACAGTCAAAATACCAGAAAAGGTTTTGTTACTTTTTTGGAAAAGATATTCTTAGAACAGACGTGATACTGGTGTGCAAGTTGGCATGGCAGAATCCACCAGATTTAGTGCAATTTCACAAAAACAATATAAAAATAAATCACAGGTAAGTGATAAATGAGGATCCACCCCTTGGTAATCTTGAAGTAGCTTTGAAAAGCAGACCTAACTTGTGAATATTAATAATTTGGTTCCTGAGGGACTGGACCCACACATCAAAGAGCAACACATACTGATGTGTGTTTTCAGTCTGTGCCTGTGGAAAGCTGAACACCTGCACTGAGCCCAGCCAAGTCCTTACATGGGGAATAACATGGATGAGTCTTCATTAACAGGCTTGGAAGCAGGGAACTGGTAAGATGACAAGCTTAAGGAAAGAAGGGTCAATGGGTCCAATCCCAGGATCTTTCCCCACCCTGAAAAGCAGTTTAATTTTAGCTCCTAGATGAAATCCCAAGAGCTAGTGTCTACACCCTGTTGTACAAGAAGGAGATTAAATATGCATTGAAACTCTGTGTGCTTGCAGAGGGACACGTGGGAGGGTTGTGCAGAGGAGCACAGGGGAGAGTTTGTTTGTTCCCTTCCAGCTTTAAAAGGCAGACACCTGATCTCTGCAGGTGCCCATAGATGTGTATCCTCACTGCCCCTTGGTAAGGAGGGTGCTGTCAGATGGCTCACAAGTAAGGAGGGAATGCCATGCAGCTGTGGGCACTTGGTTATGGCAACTGACAGAGTAATGAGATACTGAAATTTGTTGCTTAGGAAAGTTGAGCAGTTGTGTGATGTGAGGAGAGTGGAGAGGGAAAAATGAGTTTATGCACTTGGCACCAGACTGACAGTTCTGAGATGGTGCTGGGCAGGTATTTGAGCTGCTAAGGGTGAGAGCAGGGGGTGAGGGGACCAATGCCACTGAGCACAGGCAGAGAAGGCAATTGCTCTTCTGAAATTTGTCCTGCCTCGCCTAATCCTCGATGGGCACTGCAGGGAGAACAGCTGGATCTCTCAAAAAAGGCCAGATGCTCTTTGATGAAGGAGCTATCTCCATCTCTGCTTATGCTCTGGCTGCTTGCAGTGCAGGTGACCTACAGCTGCAGTGTTTGGGCAGCACAGCGGCCGCTCTCCATGGGATAATGCTGCCCTTCCCTTTTTATGGAACCTGGAGGACAGACAGGCTGGCACAAAGCAGTCTGGAGCTAAGTGGCACCTCTGCCCCCAGGCTGGCTCCTGCACGGTGGCACACTGGAGCGTGTGTCAGCCTGGGCATCACTGCTCTCCAGTCCCTGGGAGCAGGGCTGTCTCTGCGATCCTGGGGCTGTCCTCTCAAGGACTGTACATCCTGCAGTGGCTCTCCATGCATTTATTTAGGTGCTGCTTTTTTCTTGACACTACGCTTGCTAGCCATGCTGACCAGTTTCACCAGCCATTCATATTTGCTGAACTCCGGATAACAGAGTTTGCCACTCTTTGTAATTAGCTCAGTGTGTTCCTCTGCAGCCTTTTGGGGTCACAGCTCCCCACAGCCCCTCTCCAGCCTCCTGCAGCTCACAGCAGCTGCTGCAGGAGATGTGCAAGAATATTTCCCTTGATACAGCCTCTCTGAAAACTAGAGCTCAGAGGTTTCCAGAGCCACAGGTAATATCTTTGTATTTAATATCCCTGGGAATCTCTTTTTCACAGTTTTCTCTTTGACATTCTGGACTTTAATTTATTGATTTGCTGAAATTCAGCCTATTCATGGCTTTACCTGTTACAGCTCTAAGGAACAGTGGAAGCATCAGTCTGCTGCTTTTATGTTTCACAGCAGGTGCTGTGCACAGCCCTCTGCAGAAGAATGAAAATCTCTCACTTTCCATTTTTGTCAGAATCCCAGGATGGGGCCCTGAGCCCTGGACAGACTGTTAAAAACACAAGTCCACAGATTACCAAAATATTTTGCTCTGTTAACATGCTTCTGTGGTCTCCACATCTGCAGAGGTTCCTGTCTGGCAGAGACTTTGCTCTTTCTAATTAACCAGCTGAGATGGATCATTATCCAGTGCTGTGTGATGGTGGCATACTGGGGAGAGAGCTCCCAGGGCAGGGAGTGCTGGCAGCTTTACCCAGAGCTGGCAACCCTTGCTTTCCTCAGCTGTGCTAAATCCACTCGTACAGACCTGTGTAGGAACCCTACGGAAATAGGGCAAGGGAAAATCTGAACTAAACTTCTGCTCTTGACATCTAGTTTAACTAGAATATCTCATTTAACTTTTTCCATGCAGAGATCAGATGATTAGAGGGTCACCTAAAAGGCAAAGGAAGGGATTGTAACATTAAGGAGTAGTCTCATTTAAAGTGCAGTCAAGAGGTCATAAATTTGGAAATCTTTTCAGCATCTTGATTTTTTTTCCCCCAGCCTCGTAAAAATGGCACATGTTGTGTTCAAGCAGCATGGCTGGTTCAGACAAAGTAACTATGGAGCCTGATCACGGGAATTTAAGAACATCTCCCTCCTCCCCCTTTCTTCCAAACCTTCTCCACATAAATTGTTAATTCATGTAAAATTGGATGTCCTTGCTGCAAGATGCTAAACCACGTTATTGCCCCTGCCGTGTTCCGGTACTTGTACTTAGGTGATTTGATTCAGTGCCTACATGTACTAAAAGGCTGCTAATGAAGCAGCTCTTGCTTGTTAAAAGACATCTTGGTCTCCTGCTCCAGAGAAGTGAGATTCTGTCTGTAATGAGCTAAGTTCCCAACCTTTTCCCCAGTGATAAAATCAAGCAGTTGGATTTACAGCTATCTACATGATAAACTCAGAAAATGGTCTGCATAAGACACCTGGAAATGATGAGCACATTGGAGGTAACTGCATAAACTGATAAATGGTCTGAAAAAGGGAGAAGGGCTGGGTATAAGCTGGCAGTGAATAACTCCGTTAGCTCTAGTCATGCTTTGCAGGGGCATGGCTGTTAGTCATTCAAAATAATCTTTTTCTTTTGTGTAGGAGTGTTTTTCCTTTCTCTGCTAATAAATCCACCTACTGTCTTGTAATCCTCCCAGTCCCAGTAAACAATACTTAATCATTTAATTGGCATGTACTGGGAAAACGGGGGCATCTTGTTTTAGGCTGGTGCGGCAGAGCTGTCAATCATCTGTGTTATCTGCTGTGTACTTAATCCTCTCATTAGAAAGCTGCTAATCAATTAAATAGCCCGGGATTCCCTTTGAAAGATTAAAAGAGTTTTATTTTGACAGAACAGCCTATCTGCCAACGATTCATTATAGATATGCATCTTCCCCAAAACAGTTGTTTTATCTGGAAATCTCCAACTCACTGCAGCTACCCAACCCCCATGCCCTGAGTGTAACTAAATGCCGAGTGCATCCAGCTTTAATCTGTGGTATAGTTCGGTGGGTTTGGCTGTCATTATTAGATCCAGTTCATGGAACAGCCATCAGTCTGACCCATCCATGGGTCTGACTTGCCAGGCAGTGGGGGTTAGGTGGTTTTCTCTGGACCTCTGTCCTGGAAGATGAGAGATGTAAAAGGAAATATGCCAGAAACTCAGCATATGGTTATAAAACACCTACAGAAAATGGCAGGAGGAGCTGGCAGTGGTGCAGTGTTTCCCCTGATAGTGACCAGTGCTGAGTTAGTATTGTGGTTCAGTCAACCTGGTGTCTTCCTGTTGCTGCTGTCCTTGTGATTTCTGTGCCAAGAACGACCCCAAACTGTTCCGGTTCTCCCTTGAAACTATCGTATCTAGAGAAGGTGTGGATGGGAATGAAGCCATTCAGCACAAGCTGTCTTGAATAGCTTCTGTTAACAAAAATGAAATACAATGAAGTGTGGAGAAATCCGGAGTACAAATGCTGAGAGGAGGTTTCAGCTTTCAGTTGATCTGAAAGGCCTGTAGAGGACGTAGCAGAGCTAATAAAGGATAAAAAACAAAGCATGAATGAAGCAGGAATTGGTGGTTGGAAAGGACTTTTTGGTTAAGAGCCATGAGGGCAATGGCACTGTGCCCATTCCTATCCCAGCAGGGCTTGTCCTTTAGGTAGCTGCACACAGATATCTGTTAGTCACTTAAGAGCTCATTAAATGAGATTTGTGCTGCTATTCTGTGTAAGGAAAGGTCTGCACATTCCCGTGTCACAAGTCTCATAGCAAATTACACTACAAACCGTGGGGGCACATGGAGAGCTCCTGGCAAGCAGGGAACATAAATAGCTTTGCACATCAGCATCATAACAAACTGGCCAAGGAGCTTGGTCAGCTGTGAGTGGGGTTGTGCCCTTGTGAGGAGAATAAGCTCTGCTGCTTACACATGAACTGGCAGTGCTGCTCTGCCCCATGGCTTTGTGGCCCTGGTGCCACTGCTGACCCTCTGGTATGGGGACCTCACAGGCCTCAAAAGCTGGAAAAGGCAGAAAAACAAAACCAAGCAAATGAAAAGCTTCAGGTACATCTCTCAGCCCCAGCTTGAGATGTTCAAGAACTCAAATTCTTCATAATGTTCAAGAAGGGCTGTCGTAAGCGTCACCTGAGTAGAAATCAGTCTTGTTAATCACCAGTACACAAAGGCAGTGAGGTTTCTCCCATGGATCATGTTTCTTGATGAAGGGATGGTGGTGGGAGAGCAGGGAGAGTCCTGGGCCTTCAGCAGCAGGAGAGGGCTGAATGAATCCTGGTGTAGTGGGTCTCCAAAAGAACACGTGGGTGAAGCTACCAGCAATTTCCAGCCCATCAAAATGCTGTGTGCCTGTCCTCAGTGTCTTGTTCGTAGGCAGAGACAGTTCCTCTGAGGACTTTAGACATCTGGGGAATTGCAGGATATTTAGTGGTAATAGCTCTCAAAGTCTCACCCACCTTTTCCAGACACCACTTGGAGAAATTATTTTGACTCCCTCTAGTGAGCCTAAAGTAGGAAGAAATGGGTGTTTGTCTGTGGATGTGCTTAGAGCTCAGATTCACAGCAACCAGACTCAGGTCATTGTGTAAATGTTTGCTTTTCCTGCTTTCACTCTGAGAGTGCCCCTTGCTGATCCTGATTTTAGTACAAAAATTGGGGCAAAATGGAGTGAAAATGCCTCTTCAGTCCTGGCAGTGTGGGAGCACAGAGAAGGGGATGGAGAACAGTATCACTGATGAGCAGATGGTCCAAAGACCCCCTTTTTAGCATGGCAATTGTCTACAAGTAGTTTTTAAGACTTGCAATACTTGTCTTCCCCCCTTCCCCCCTGAATTTGAGGCCCTTTTAGAAAATACACTTGCAGGGGACTTGAATGGTGGTAAGCAACTTGGACTTTAATAACATGGCTTTCAAGGCATCAAGGAAGAAATATTAAGGCATTGTGATTTTGGGTGCTTTTACTGGATCTTAAAAAGATGCCAAGTTAGGGCACTGATATCTCCATATACGTATAAACAATATCAGAATAAAAAGACCCTGAACACCCCATAAGCCTCTTGTTGCACACGTAACTCTTCCTTCCACAGTCACAAGTCTTCACCTATGGTGAATTGTGCTTTTACTGTGAGCTCTTGGGTGTTTTGCAGTCCCTGCCTTAATGGGTTATCACTCTTCAAAAGCACTTATATCTAGACCCAGGTAATTACCTTCTGCATGGCTACTGCTCCTCATGTGCTGGGAAAACCTTGAGCTATTTGTATCCTGCTGGTGCATCTAAATTAAGTCATTAGTTCTCAGTGAGAATATTTATAATTCTTGCATAACAAAACCAGTATTAGCAGCCACCCACATGTAAGTAGAAAACTTCAGTGATGAATCAGGTTTTGTAAGTATGGATAAATCTGATAGGTTCTTCCATGACCAGATGACCAGTCTAAATGTATTTATCTTTGTCTTTTAAGTAAATAAAAAAAGATTTGCATTTAGATAGTCTAGATTTCATGTGACAATCAAAAGGCACCTTGTAAGACTGCGCAATGACCGTTATTTACAAGGAGAAAGTTTGAATCTGTTTTCAGTTATTTGGATTTCTGTATCATTCCCAAGCTCTCTCAGTTACCCTTCCAAGTCCTTGCAAAGTTCACAGCACAGGGTTTGGAAGGGATGACATCTGTTTAAACTGGGACATTCTGGTCCCAAAATAATAAACAAACCTATCCACCAGATGATGAATTTTGAGATCATGTAGGAATTGTGAAAAGTGGCTGCTGACCATGCTCTACGGGCTGTCATTACATGTGTCCAGTACTTCTATCCACCCTTTATCACCGTGAACCTAGGAAAAGATTCTGTGATTTGATTTTCATCATTGACTGCCTGAACAGGCACTTCCCAGCTGCTCATGCCCTTTCAGGGCTGCTTTTTTCATTCTTCAAAGACATAGGGGTATCTGGTGCGTGCTGTGTGCAGCAGAAGTGAAGAACTGGGAGTGGTTTAGGACCTATTTTTCTTCTCATGTCACTTCTTGTTAGCAAATTCATGTTAGAATCAAGGAGGGGGGGAATTTTTTTTTTTTTTTTTGGCTGGACTGCCTTGATTCTGCAGAGCAGACCTTGAATTGGGTGCACTGGGTTAGCACTTTGTTAACAACTGCACCCTCATGTGCTACAGGCTGAGTTATGCAGCAGCCTGGTTTAATCAGGGCCCATGCATGGTTTGCTTAGTGCAAGGCTTAAGCCAGAGAAGGTTTGAGCTGGGCAAGGTTTGGATTCAACCCAGAAACTCCCCCAAGAACCCAAATCAATGATGTGACAGCACATAAACTTTTATTTCCACAACAGAAATGCCCATATTCCACCTATTTCTGCACAGCAGCAATTTATGGCCAATCTTTGTCCAAAATTGTTAGTTCTGTCCTGTTCCTAAAGCCTTTTCCTGCTGAGAGAACAGGCAACCAAAACAGAAAATACTGTGAGATCCCTCATGGACAGTGGGCAGTGGTGGCACTATTGGTCTCAGTGTGACCACCACATGCAGGGGATGGGATTGGGGGGATTATAACTAGTTTGGAATATTCCTCTGTTTAAACAGAGTGCAACTGGCTTGCTGACACTTCAGCTGATATCTGATAGCTCAGGTGCCTGACTGATATTGTGCAGAATGCCCTTTCCTCATTATCTAAGGTACTTTGCAGGTGGTCATCTCCTGTGTCCTTGCCCTTTTGCTGTAAAACCTGCAGCTAGAATATCAAACCCGACTTAAAGGAAAACTTAGAAAATCAGCTTTATCTAATATTTGGTCTCCTTCAGGTATGCTTGCTGCCTGTGATGCTTGCTGCCTTGTGCCTGTAAAAAATATTCAACCACACATTGGTCCACCCCAGGGCTGTGCTGGCAGCTCCTGGCTGCCCTTTGTGCCCAGCACCATCCCTTCTCGTGGCTGCTGAGCCTTTCTTTCCATTCTTTCTCAAAAATTCAGCTGCTGAGCAAAACCCATGGTAAAAGCCATTAACTGAAGGTTACTTGCTGTAACCTTCAAGGCTTCCTTAATGATAATCATTGGCAATAAATGGATTTGAACCTCAGAGTCAGTCAGACACCCAAACATGCAGGCTTTCACACTTTCATATTAGGCTACACCTCAGTCTATTAAAAACTTAGGTGATGCTGCTGACTGAAGGGTCATCTACCTGTGAGCACTGTCTGGGCAGAAGTATCAGCCCTTGGGCCACTGCTGACCTCTGCTCTCTGCTGGACCACACTCAGAGTGCTCAGATGTGGAGGAGCAGACTAGATGGGAGCTTTTGCCTTGGAAACCACTCACCAATCTGCCCCACACATAGATTTCCAGTCTGACCCATCAGCTGAGCCTCCTTGATGTCTGTCCCTGTTAGAGGTTCAGACCTCCCTGCCCACGAGCACCTTCCTGTGGTTCATCAAACCTCTTGCCCTCAGGAGCTGTTGCTCCCTGTGCTCAGTGAGTGCTGATGTGGCAGGGCAAAGAGATGCCCGTGTTTGGGCTCTGCTGCACGCACTGGGCAGTGGGGCAGGCTAGCTGTGCTCAGCCTGGAGGGTGGGTTGGTGTGCGTGGTGCAGCCTGTGCATTTCTACAGGCAGTGCTCTTCTTCTGCTCTATCCATTCTGTCTCTGAGCTCCTCCTTTCAGTTCCTTTAGCACAGAGAGTTGGAGACAACAGCAGCTGTGAGTGTCCCTGAGAGATGCAGGGAGGGGGCGTGGAGCAGGGGTTATTGCTTTAGCCTGGCAATTTGGGGCAGAGCATTTGATCCGGAGGGCAGCGATTCCAAAGGCTCCTCTCGGCTTTGAAGTGCACCCATTAAGGTCTGACATGCGATGCAACCCAAAGAGGATGGAGTTTATTTTCTTCCTCTCTTTGTGGATTGGCAGATGTGGGTTTTCTTCTGCAAGCCTCATTAGAGGCTTCAGCTGGACAGAAGTAAACGGGATATATTATTGTAACAGATTTAATTATCATGTTGAAAATTGTGGAGGGTGGGAATAAGGGATCATGGTTTACCAAGGAGACTTTGAAAAGCTGCTCAATTAGCTGAGAGGATTTTTAAAGATGTTTCTTACCAGGGCCAAAGTTGAGAGATTTAATTGGAGGCTGCACAGCAAATGTGTGTACATGGCACGATGACAGCCAGCAAAGGGCACGATAAAACACTTACGGAGCTATTACCTGCTTGTAAACCCTACCCAAAAAATGTAAGCTTTATTGATAGTGCCTTAAAAGTGGTGGTTCTTGCCCTGGTTTTTCTGGAGCATGGGGATTGTTGACCTGGAGAGACACAGCTGTAGGTACCCTGACAGCCATTCCAGTTGAAACATTATATTCATATATTTTCCTTGTCGATGGGAATCTGCCCTGACATCTCTTCTGAGTTCATGACACAAGCCCTGAACTGATTCCAGCTCCTCGTCTGGGCCAGGTGCTGGGCATGTCCCTATGGCCTGGCTCAGGTTAGTGGGTAGCAAACATCAGGGGGGAGATAAAGGCAGAGTAGCTGGGCATGCTCAGGAGGTGACAGCCACGAGCACTTCGTGGGTCTGCCGAGGTTTGGCTGCACCAGGAGCACCCGATACCTGTGGACAGGGACATAAACAGTGCAGGGGAATGGGGCACTTCCCCTGCCCCAGGCAAGCTTGTGGAGATGAGATGTAGCTGTGAGTGTTGGCCCAGCCTTACCCCAGTGTTGTGCTCCAATTTCAGGAGAGGAGGGTATCTGCAGGAAGGTCTGTTCTGTGTGGAAAGGGCTGCACAAGGGAAGGCTCTGGCTATAGTGGCAAACCAGGGGAGAGATGGACATTGAGGATTCAACAATTTTTGATCTATTTCATTAATATCTCATCTTGCTGTATGTGGGAAGCTTTTCAAAGTAGATACAGAAAATCAGTATTTCCCATGCTAATTTTTTTTCTTTGTTATTGTTTTGTTGGGTTTTGGTTGGTGGGGTTTTTTACAGATGTGCAGTTTTGAAGTGCTTGGAAAGCTACTTCTGTAGCTTGACTGGATATTGTATCCTGGCAGATTAAACAGGTACAGCCAACCACAGGCTCTGGGGACTCAACTGGTGTGTGGCAGTGACCAAGGGACACAGCTTGTGTGTGGGGACAAGCTCGTAGGGTGGACATTTGCACTCAGAGTGTTGGGAGTCAAACCCTCCAAGGAGTGGAGCTCCAACTGCCTTGTGTGGCTCTGTTCCTCACCAGGCAGTGTGCTCTGCTCTCACACACGACAGGCAATGAGCTTTCTGCTTTCTTGTGCATCAGACTTTGATGCAGCTCTGCTTTGAGCCTTTTGATTAAATCTAGTTTCTCTGCTAGATATCCATGTGAAGGATGTCAGCTGCTGTTCCCTGTGTTACTTTTCTGCTCTTCCATATTACCATCTCTGCTTCTCAAACGTGTCCCTCAGCAGGGGTATGCAGGCAGTGTACGGGGCAGCAGGACATTGCCAGGCTCTGGAGCCAGTAGAGCACTCCATGCACATGTACCATAACTGAGATTAAAAAAAAGCCTGGTTTTGTCCTGCTCACTTGGTGGGAGAGTGTCAGTGCCACAGGTGCTCCCCAAACTGCATTCAGAGGCATGGAGGGGCTGTGAGATGACTTTATGCAAACGTTCGATCAGCATTCAATGAATCTCCCTCAGAAGGGCTTGTGCACGATGCTGCTTTGGTGGAGAGATGCTCCAGCCTGGATGTTTTACCCTGTTTTGAACAGGAGCAGTGGCGTGGTTTGTGTACTCCCAGAGTGTTACTAAGGAGTGACAGGGTGAGGGGTGACAATACACACCCAGGTGGAGGTGAGGTGCCTTTGCCACCACCACAGGCTTCTTGTGTGACCCGCAGCTCGTATTATTTCTCTTGCTACACCACCTAAATCTCACTAAGATGTTCTATTTCTACTTCTCTTTCTCGATAGCAGGGCTATCCTATGTTTACCTTCAAAACTACTCCCTGGGAAGTTCCCTCAGGGGAAGTGGAGCAGATCCTTAGTGGGGGAAAAGCACTCCTTTTGCCTCTTTGCGTGCATGCTCTCCTCTGCTCTTGTTGCTGTGGGAACAAGGGACTGCACTGGGCTCTGGCATCCTTTTTAATTAGGTATCTTCTGCAGATCAGCTGTATTTATTGAGGATTTTTTATTATAGCTATTAAAATTAAATAAGGCAAAAATTGAATCCAGAACAAATACACTGCTGCAAGTTATCCTCATAATGTGCTAGCAATTTTTGCCAGACAATTGTGAGAAAATATGTTCTGGCAGTCCGTGTTCAGGCAATTGGCCAGGAACAGCTATAAATCATGTGTATCTTTTTCTTCCACTTATCTTCCTCACTCTTCTAAAACACCAGATAACATACATTGGAGAGAAGGGTGTATCTTACTGACTTGCAGTGGGGAAAGGCATATCTGAAGCTGAAACAATGGTACATCCACAACTGTATCTCCCAGCAAGGATAATCTGAGGGGCAGGAACAGCTAATCTTTTTTCATGGGAGGATGTGTTAGCAAAGAGTGAAAATGGATGTTCGTGGACTGAGAAGCAGGAGCCTGGTTTCATGGCTGGCTGGCTGCACCATGGGAAGGTGGTGTGCTGCTCTGGAAAAAGTCTGCAACGCTCTCAGAAAGTTTTAGAGGTGGAAATAATTTTAAATTCTTTTTTGAGTGGAACTTTCTTTTCTGTGACCCTGCTGCAGCCTCAGTGCAGAGGTGAAACCTGTCTGTGTCAGCCAAGTGCCACAGCCGAGCTGTGTGCCAGCTGCAGAGGACGGGGCTCTGGGCAGCTCCTGCTGCCCCTCAGCAGAACTTTAAAGGGCTGGTACAGCTGGGCTCGGTTCAAGAAGCGACTCAGCCTGGACTTGGGGTTTGGATCCAAGATCAGTTCCCGCTGCCAGGTTTCTGCCTTAATTGGATGCTGGTATGGAGGCCCCCAGCCCGACACGGTGCAGATGTGAGTGCCTTCAGCCCCTTGTTACTCATGGCTTTCTAACCTCAGTCTGTGAGAGCAGCCAGATTCTAAGGCTCTGCTATAATTATCAGAGTGTGGCTTTTGGGTGCTTCTGGTGCTTGGCACATCCACGTGGGTTTTTTTTTCCTTTGCCTAAGTATTGACTCCAGGAGCCCACAGAACCTGTGCTTTAGGCACACAGTAATTTGGCTGTGTATTGTTCTGCTGTGCCAGCAACAAAGCACAGGCTTGTGCCTGGTCTGCTAATCAAAATAAGGGCACTGAGGCTTATTTTCCTTTCCAAAGGATTTTCTGTTCATCATGGAGATGTTACTTTTCCAGCTGGCTGGTTTGCTAGCTTTTGAACATGCTGCACTTTGTTAAGCAAGGCTGCTTTTCCTTCCTCGCCTTTGTAGTACCATCAGCTGCTTTCTTTTTTTCTTTATACATCTCTCCCCATCTTCTAAAAAAGGTTGAACTAATATTGGCAAAATGTTCAAGATTTAACAAAAATCTTTACCAGCGTATTCACATTAATAGGCTCCTCAGTGTAGTATAATAATAATAGTAATACTACTACTAATAATAATGATAATAATAATAATAAATGGGGCAATCTGCACCCTGGCAGGCAGGAGCAGCTGCAGAGCTGCCATGGCACCATGCTGCTACCCTCCTTGGCACCAGCACCATCTGCAGAGAGCAAATGTGCAACACTCATTAACCCCTGTGACATCCCCATGGGGTGGGATAAGAGGAAAGGAAGGATGGAGGGGCAGGAAGGGACCATGAATTAATCTGAAATATTTCTGCCTGGAAAGCTGAGTGATAGGAAGACACAGCTTGCCTGGCTGGGTTTCAAGCTGGAGACCAGAGGTAAGGAACGGGGAATGCACATCTGTCCCTGGGCTTTGTGGAGCTCAGGCTTTGGCTATATGCAAACACAGCCACGTGCAGGATTGTCTCGCTATCCTTTTGTAGCTGGAGAGATAGTGGTATCAATTAATATGCTTGGTATGTGTCAAACAGTGGGGGGAAAAGTGTGTGCTGTAAGTGGAAATATTTGCATAAGACTGTAAAAACAAGATAAAATATTTATATTTTTCAAAGAAAGAAACTAAGCTTGTTTCCTCTCTCCTGCATCCTGTAATCTAGTTGTAGGAAAACAGCAGAGTTTAGATCTTGCAAAAGGTTTTCCTGAGCTGGAAATCAAAGGGGAAAATGGTTTTCTAGCATTTAACTAGAGGAAGAATTAACTGAAAAGAAGATATGCAAGTGGGGCTGTCCATAGCCAGGATTATTAAATCCTGCTATAACAAGAGCAGCATGAGAGAACGAGGTGCTAAATGCTGAAATCCTGGGGAGATGAAGGGGAAAGGAAAAACCAAGAAGTGGAGATGTTCTTGCAGAGCACTGTCTGCAAAATTGGCTGGAGCAGGACACAGAGCCTTAAAACTTTTCAAACCCAATTGTTGCTGTCTAAATGAGGTGCCTGACATTTTAAATGTCAGCAGCCAGGGAGAGGGTGACCGCTGTTCAGCAAACGCAGCCCGACTGTGCTCGCTGCCTTGCCGTGTCCTTCACATCAGGGCTGGGGCTGCCTGATTGCCTGGGAAGACAATTTCTGTCGGTGTTTCCTAAAAGGACAGATTGGCAACACCCAAGTGAGGAAGGATGCCTGATACTTTTCCCATTTCCCATTTCTCCTCCCTCTAGGGGGCTAATAAGGGGGCAAGTGGGCAGCGATAGACGGATGGGAGGTTGAGGGTGGGTTTGGGTAGAGGAGGTGGAAGAAGAGAGTGTCTATTGGCACCAAGGCATCGTTAGCAGCAGACACTCCTGCCCTGCTGACAGCTGGGGCCGTGGGGTGGTTGGTGTGTCACATGTGGCACCTCAGCATGTCCCTGCTCCATCCCGGCGGGCTGAGCCCGCCCCAGACACAGCACTCCCTGGCTGAAGGCTCAGGCTGCTCAGAGCAAAACCCAGCTGGGGGCTGGCTACAGCTGAAGGAAAGATTAGCAGGGCAAACAGATCCACGGTTTTTTCAATATCAAGAGCTTTACACTCTGGATCACTGGAGCCACTCGCCCCCTTCCTGTGTGTGTTTTCTGAGAGCCCTGCACTGACCTGAGCAAATGTATTCATACAGCAAGTGACTGGATAACCAAGGCAACGTAAAAGAAAGCAGTTTTCTTACATTCATAAATCAGTACAGAACAGGGCTGGGCCATTTCAGTACAGCATGAGTAGGTTTTTTTTTCTTTTTACCCTCTGTCTTCTAGAATTTTAGTATTCAACTTTTAAGCCTGCAGTATGAATTTCTATGCTGGACTGCTAAACCTTTGAATTGTCAACATGCTGAGCATTTTGATCCTTTTATAAAACAAGAATGAGGAGGATTAAATGTTTCTCACTGCACAGCTATTGCAGCAGCACTGGGTGCAGATTCACAGAGGCTGATCTTGCATCAGGAGCCACGTTGTTCTGTAGCACAGACATCCCATGGGATTTGGGCAGGTAGGAAACCACCGAGCCGATTGTGAGCTTCCTTCTGTCTGCAAAAGCACGTCAGTGTGCTCCATGAGAGAGACAGGCGAGGTTTGGAATTAGCTTCTCTTTAATTAGGGTGGTCCTACAAGGGACAAAGTAAAAGTTGTGTCATCTCACACACCAAATGTCACCAAGCCCTCAGTCAGATCTATCCTCTGACCAGGCACCATGGCATGGCCTGACCAGCACCCTGACCCTCACCAACTCCACTGGTTTTGCAAGGACTGCTTTTTCCTATCTCCTAGCTTATTATGTCCTTTTTTTTTTGTCTGTAAATGAAACACAAATGTTTCAGGCTCACATGTGTACAAAGAGGCAAGCAGGTCCCTCATGAGAGGGGTGCTAAATCCTGCTAAATTCACCCATAGCTCTGTGCACTGAACCAGCCTAGAAATCCAGCCTGTGCTAACAGTTCGGGAAGGCAGGAAATTTTAGTGGGTTTCCTGCAGGCAAAGGAGAACCTGCGGAGATGTGTGATCCTCCAAGGCTGTGACAATGCTTATCTGCTTTCTGGAAAGCTTTTTCATGGCAGCTTTGGCACTGACATGTGAGCTGGTAGTGCTGGGAGACAGAAAACCTCCCTGTAAACTGCTGCTTTGATGAAGCTCTCAGATGAGCCTTCTCCTCCACCAGGACTCTTCTTTCTTCAAATGGGTCCAATCTGTGCTAATAAATCACCTCCTCCACATGAGGAGGGTTTGATCAAACATCACAGGAGATATCATCAAGGGCTAAACCTAACATTTTCTATTCCATTACCTAAAGCTCATAATGCTCAGTGTATCAAAGAAGTACAGAGTTCCCTCAAGCGTTTCTATCACCAAGCTGGGCAACACGCTGTGAGCTGTCCATGTGCAAAGTGGCTCCTGAGTTTGCTTTCTTGGTTGCTGGGTTATCTTTACTCCTGCTGTAGTACTCCTGTACTCCTGAGCAGAATAGAGCAGGGCTGTGCTCTCAACTTAGGGCTCTACAGGGAAAAAAGGATGTTAGCGATTTGGGTTTCCTATGAGTAGCTTGTACAGCATTTCCTGGCATGGCACTTGTGTGAAATCTAGATGCTGTTGGGTTTTGGTGGAAGGTTTTTGGTGTCATTTCTTTTTTTAAAAACTATAAAAAGATTCCAGTGATTTTGTTACCAGAGCCTGAGGAAGCAGAAGAGAGCCCAAATGAGTGTGGTTTATGTTGTAAACTGTTAAGCATCACCCTAAGTGCTGGAGACCCTCAGTGCCACTGCTCTCCTGGATAAATTCGGTTCTGCCCAAAGCAGATGGGTCATGCTTCACCCTTATGTCAGGCAGCTTGTGTGTCTTGACTTTCATGGGCCACATTCCCCTTTTTCTCCTCCTCCTGCACAATGCATTGGTTTCCCAGCTGCTTTTTCACACCAGCTTCCAGCGCTTCCCCCTCTCCTCTCCAGACATCACCTTCGGGCTTGGTAAGACCTTAAAGAGAAAAGAAGAGATGAGAGCAGCAGCTCCCTGTGCAGAGGCTGCAGACAGTGCTGTCCTGCTGGGTTTCAGTGTGCCAATATGAGCAGTGTTGCTCTGTTCATGAGTGGAGCACTTGGATCCGGGTTAAGCCTGGGTGGTGGCTTGGGGAAGTTTTGCATCGCAGGGTTCTGCAGAAGGGTCTGGAAGCATCTCCCTGCACTGTCCATGTGCCTCTCCTTGGGATCTGACTGATCCCAAGTTCTCAGTTATGCTGAGAAAGGCTGCATGCTGCTCCAGGTCGCATGGCTGCAGCAGATGCTGCTGAGATGGCGTGGAAAAATTGTGAATTCAGCAAACGTTAAGTAGCACATGGCATTAAAAATTCACAAAGACTTCTCTGAAACACTGTCTCCCAAAGAAGCATTTTAATGAGCTGCAGCAGGGCTGGGTGAGGGAGTAGGGAGACCCTTCCCCAGCACTGTGTTTGGAAACAGTCCCATGCACAGGCCACCCCAGTGGTTTGTGCATTTGTGGTTCTCAATTTTCAATGAAAAACTGCAGCAGAGGGTTTTTTCTCTTCTTTTCCTATTTAGGAACTCAGTGACAACTTGCTCAGGTTTGCTGTGGAAAAGCAAACTGAAAATTGAGAGGCTGTTGTCAGTATTCAGGGGAAGATATAAGGATTAAACTGAAACAAAACTTGAAATACCTTAGGTCTGGGATTTTCAAATGTTCCTTTGAAAGCTTTCTTTAAGAAGAGAAGCAAGATGACCCCATTTTTCCCTGGGAAAAAAAACCCCACAACTTGTAGGTATTTTTCCAGTGGCTTTGTCCTTCAGATACCCTTTTTTTCCTCACCTTAGATTTAGCCAAATTAAAGGAGGCTGGCTTGAGCCACAGAGCCCCCGGGTCAGTGGCTGGGATGCTGAGGACAGAAGGAACTGATGGGGGATGCTGAGATGGGCGGGGGGCCAGGGGGTGCTTCACAACAGGAATATGGAGTTGGCACACAAGTTTGCCTCTGCCTTTTGTGCTGGCACCAGTGGGGCTTGCCTGCTTTTGCAATTCAATCTGGGGCGGAGCACACGGAGCAGGCGCTGGGGGGATGCTCTGCCTTTCGCAGTGCGAGCCGTGACCTACTTGTGGAACCGGTGCCCGTGGGTCGGGGGGGGCGGTTCTGCCGAGCAGCTCCTGCTGCAGTGATTCTTGTTCTGATTGCTTTCATCATTTGTTCAAATTTGTGTTTTCTCATTTGCACTTCATTCTCTACTACACGGGTCTTTGCAGAAAAGACAGCAAAATACGTTATCTTTCCCCTCCCTTAACCAAAAAGCTGGATAAGAGTTCTAGGGGCTTTATAACCTAGTTTTGAAACAAACTAACTGCAAAAACTAAACAGAGAAGACAATAATGCTGCAGCTTTGTTAAAAGTAGAAATCTGTGATTAAAGAGGTGCTTGTTTAATTTGCTGCAGCAGAAAACCATATTTAGGTTTTGTCTTTTCTTTGCAATCTTTTCAGAGCAGATGTGCCTTCCCTGCAGGACTGCTCTGTTCTGTGCTGCTCAGACGCTTTGCTGGAGCAAAAGGATGAAAGACTGTAGAAAAGATCTGCATTGTTTGCCTTAGAGATGTTAAATATCTCTGACAGGGCTGAGACACCCATCCTGCCCTGGACAAACAGCTGGAGACACTGAGCATAGGGCTTACATTTTTGCTGTGAAAATAAATGGGAAATGCAGAAGCTTATTAAGCGGAAGCATGAAAATAAGAGCAACTGTGGTGGATTGAGTGAGGTTTGGCTTGGCTGCCCTTCCCGTGCAGCCATGGGGAGCCAGGACAGACCATGCTGGAGACTCGCAAGAGCACCCTATGGGGAGGGACCACTTTGGCTCTCATTTATACTGGGTCCTGAAGGAAAGACTACCCCAAAAAATGATTTAGCTATTGGCAAAGGGATTTCTCAGAGAGGGGCCATCAAACATGAGCAGTTGTTTTGTTTAGAGCCTGAAATTTTTTTTAACAGGGATTTTGAGACCACTGAGTTTCAAGAAATGAAACCTTAGTGTTGCAGGAGGTCAGTGATGTAGGCTTACACCTGGACTTCACGGTTCAGGGGTTAACATCAGGAAGCAAGTAATTAATTATGCAGGTTCTGCATTTGCTATTTAAACACCTATTGAGCCCTGGCACAGGGAGCTGGACGTCCTGTATGCTGCAGATGATAAAGCAGTAGGGAAACTTCTGCCTTCTGAGAATGCAAATGAGGAATCTGCTTTTCGTGTCAGTTTAATTTGCTGTCTTCATCTCTGCACAGCTTGTTAGCTGAATGGAAAACTGTTGATGCTGCCAATGCAATCTGGATATTGTTCCATGGGACTGCAGAAAGCGATGAGTTTGTAGCTCTCTAATCTGCAGTAATTTGCTGCTAATTTGTCAACAGTCAACAACTCCAGTGGCCACTACGTGGAAACAGCCCCGCTGCCTTCCTCTGGTCGGTGTTAGTGAAAGGTCACTTAGAGCACTGCTTCTCATCCACTGCAAGGGTTTTACTAAGCACAGAATAATGCTTATTTTACAAGTGGGAAACAAAATCACAGGAGAACTGTTGCAGTGACAGAACCCAAGTGAGTTTTCAGACTTGCCCACAGCTCATTCCTGACACGCCACCATCCCACAGGGACCCGGCACAGTCATCGCACCCTGGGCACTGCTTCTGGCTGTTGTACTAAACCCTTCAGTTAGGTTGAAATGCAACTTCTGCTGTCAGAGATCAGGAAATCAAACCAGGTGTTCTGTTTTATCTGTTGCAATAGCCTTAGCTGAGCACTGTGCTTCCCTGGGTAAGGCAGCAGCTGAAATGCTGCCCCTGGCTCCTGTCTAGGCTGTCCCTGGGAGAGGCAGCAGTGATCCCCATGAGCAGCTCCCAGGGAGCTGGTGGCAGTGATCCCCACATGCAGCTCCCATGGGAAGCTGGAGGCAGTGATCCCCATGAGCAGCTCCCAGGGAAAGGCAGCAGTGATCCCCAGGAGCAGCTCCCAGGGAAAGGCAGCAGTGATCCCCATGAGCTACTCACAGGGAGCTGGTGGCAGTGATCCCCATGAGCAGCTCCCAGGGAAAGGCAGCAGTGATCCCCATGAGCAGCTCCCAGGGAGCTGGAGGCAGTGATCCCCACGAGCAGCTCCCAGGGAGCAGCCTCTGGCAGCATCACCAGGCTGTTCCCAGATCCAGTGAGGTGCTGCAAGCCCTGCCAAGAAGAGCCTCAGCCCCAGGGAGGTTCTCTCCCTGCCATGCCCTGGCCACACCAGGACCACAGTTTTGAGAGGCAACACCATGCATTTTCATGCATTTTTCCTCTTCTGCTCAAACACTTGCCTCTTCCTTGTTTTGAAGCTGAGTGCTGGGTATAATGAGCTGAAAATAGTGCAAACCCTGCCCTGGCCCCCTGAAATATTCATCTATCTGCACGTTAAAAAAAGCAAGTGAGAAGGCTGGTTAATGAGGAACAGAGGGGAATTAGGGCTGTTTGGTGTCTGTTTCTGAGCTTTCCAAGAAATCTGGATTTAATAGGCTGTTGCAGAGCTGGGATGTACTGGAGTTGGGAGTGTTGGCTTCTGCTTCAGCTTGATTGAAACTTCCTGATCAATCATCCCAGGTTTACTTTTTCTTTTGATGTTTCTGCTAAAATATAATTATTAAGTTTGAAAACTTTGGAGCTGGCAATATGCCTGGAGCTGATAGTTCACGAACGTTTCAGCTAGCACATTCTCACTCATGCATGGCACAGAACTACACACATTGCCTTTCTAGATCTGGGATCTGAGCTGCCTCAATCCAAAGTGAGGACATTAACTTGGCAAGGGAGGGTGTGAGGGCCCTGTATGGACTCCAGTGTGTTTTAGGAAAGCAGGAGGTTACTCTCAGTAAGTAATGGTGTTTCCCCACATATCTTAAAATGAAGGACCTGCTATCTAAAATTTTCTTCTTTCTCTCCTTCCTGTTTGCCATGGATGTGCATCCACAGCTGCTTCTCAAGGAGTCTGAGAGCTGTGTGAGCCCCATGGTCTGGGTTTGCTGCTGTCAATGCACCGAGCTGTTCCTTAAACCCAGTGGGATACAGAGAACATCCTCTGCTCCAGCACCAGAGCAGCTCTGCCCTTGCTGTGGCTGTTCCAGCAATTTCCGGAGAATATCAGTTGTGCTCTCCTGGTCTGTCTGGGTGCAGGAGGGAACTGTAGCTCCAGGCACTGCTTTCCAGCAAAATGAAGCTTTTGTCTGCCCACCTGGAGATGGAAATCAAGTAAATAATAGAACCATAGAATGATTTGTGTTGGAAGGGACCTTAATGCTCACCTAGTTCCAATCCCCTGCCATGGGCAGGGAGACCTTCCACTAGACCAGGTTGCTCAAAGCCCTGTCCAGCCTTGCCTTGAACACTTCCAGGGATGGGAAGTGACCTGATAAGCAACAGAAGTGATATTTTGACTTTTCCCTACAGAGAAACCCGTGTTTCCCTGCTTGCTGCTGAAGGGCAGGCACTGGAGTGAGTATGTGACCTGTCCCCAGCCAGCCTGGGCAGGGGGGACTCTGGAAGATGTTACCCAGGGTAGCTTCTCAGAGGCTTTTTTTTTGATATGGTGAAGGTCACTTGGAGTTCAGACAGGCATGAGCTCCCTCAGATTCCATACTATTCTTGTAGGAGACCTGAAGGAGAGCACACCAAATGCTGCAGTGGTTTTACATCTCTGCCCATCACCCCAAGATTTCTGCTTCTCAGCAGAAATCTCATCCAGTGGGCTGCATCTGGAGGATCACCATGGCATGGCAGGAGTAAGAGCCTTGCAGCAGCTTGAAACCATGCATAGCTTTTGATGTGTGAGTGGGGAATTGCAAAAAAGTCTCCCAAATAAACCCACTGCTCTGCTTTGATGTGGCAGGGCTCAGGAGCAGATTTAAATATCTCTCCGTGATTCCCAGGCCACCTCTATTTTGCACACAAAGAAATGCTTAACCTTGCAGGGAATTATGTATCACAATGCAGTTTGCTGATGGATAAAAACTAACTAATTTTTGCATAGGAAAAGAACAACTATGCTATTTAATAATTTAATATAAGTATCCAAATATCATTTTTTCCTCCTACTATTTATTTTATTGTATTTTTCATTGTCTGTAGTAATTCCTGTCCAGAATAGTTGTTTTTAGGGTACTGCAGGAGGCAGGTTCTGCTCTCTTTTAGCAAGGTCCCCTGGTAAGAATTTTGCCTTAAATGCAAGGAGGAGGTTTTGAAGTCAGGATTTACTGCTTTGGGATGGTTGAAGCACAGAGTGATCTCGTATTAACAACAAGCTGTGCTGTCTTTGTGTTTCATTTTCACTTTAGATCAAATATTTAGAGAGGCTTTTAGTAGCTCATGGGCTTTGACTGGGGGTTTTGTAGAGGAAAGTTTGCTGACGTTTTTTAAATCACAGAATAATTAAGGTTGGAAAAGCCCTCTAAGATCATAGAGTGCCCTTGGAGTCTATCACTGTGTTCTCGAATGCCACCTCTACAAGTCTTTTAAATACCTTCACAGATGGTGATCCCACTACTTTCCTGGGCAGTCTGTTCCAATGCTTGACCATCCTTTCAGTGGAGAAATTTTTCCTAATATTCAGTCTGTGCAACTTTTTGCAGACTGAAGAAGGGGTCTGCAACAAGGCTGCCTGGGCAACAAAGAGAAATTTTTGGGATCAAGCAGTAGGGATCAAAGGTTGACAAAGTTGGAACCACTTCTTTCTTCACAATCTCCTCTAAAACAGAAACTCTAATTTTGTATAGCTGTGTCTACAATGTCTTACATGTTACACCTAAGGGTTCAAATAAAAAAAGAAGTTGGGAAGCGTGGGGAGGGGAGATACTGAAGGTACTTAAATGAAGAAGGAAGTAAATGTTCAGGATGACAGAGAGGGGGTGAGACTGAGTAACAATGGAGAGAGCAAGACAGCTGTTTGGATGTGTGGAGAACCAAAGCCTTTGGGAGAGAGAATGAGGCTGTTTGGGCCAGAAGGTTGTGAGCTCTGCACAGGAACCTTCTGCTTTGCTGTGCTGGCCTGTCCTTGTGTAACTCACAGGGCAAAGGCTTTAAATGAGTAAATAAATCAAAGGTGCTAAAAAGCTATGGTTGTTCAAAGTCAGTCATCCGTTTAACAGCACCCAATATAAAAAGGCAGTCTCAGGTCAACCAAGATGAAAAATAACTGAGAGGCAGTGGCAGTTGTGTGTCTGGAGCTAAGCTGGGCCTGCTGATGACTGCAACAGCTTGGAAACAGAGATTTCCTGATGGGGGAGAGTGAAGGAACAGAGGTGAAGGTATATCCCCAAACCCTTCAGCAACAACTAGAACAGCAGTGCGTTGTCAGCATTATTCTCACACTAAATCCAAAGCACAGCACTGTACCAGCCTCTAGGAAGAAAATTAACTCTATCCCAACCAAAACCAGGACACTTTATTTATTGATTGATTTAGTGCTACGTATTTATGGTATTTAATCCAGAGGTCTGCTCTGTGCTATGACACTGACCTTGGTGCACAGCCATCCAGCATGCCTCCCCTCCAGCCTCTCCTGGCTGGAGCCCAGGGAACCCATTGAGAATTCACCTACTGCCTCTCAAAATTAATTCTTTGCCAGGAGGTTGCTTGCTGCAAGCTCTGGTTTCCTTTCCTGAGAGTTTTCCCACTGCTCTGCCCTGAGCCAGACCAGTATGTTGGTGTACACAGGGTCCCAGGGCTCAGATCACCTGCATTCTGCATGAATAATTGCAGAGCTGCAGCACATGCAGGGGCTGACTCAGTGCTTTCCTTGTGCCACTACAGATGTGAAGCAAATGCATTGAAATCAGCTGTTGACAGTAATTTTCTTTTTAAACTGCAAGCAAAAAACTTGGATAGTGAGAGGAAAACTGAAACAGGTTACCTGCTTTTTTCTGGAGGAAAATGGTGCATGGAGAAGGCTTTGTGGACTACAGGCATTTCTGTCTGAATCCTCTTGTAACTGTTTGGGTGATTTTTGCTACAACCTCTATTAAGCAGCAATTGCATTGAACCTGGCCAGGCTATTTACACCCTGGGGAAGTCTGACTCCAGCACTTAATTTATAAACAGCTGGGAATTTCTTTGGAAGGCATTCCTAGGTACCTGTGATAAAATGTCCCAACTCAATATAATGGGTGAGTACAGAAAAGAACCCCCCACATTTAAATCAGGTCATTACAGCAGGGTGAGAATTATGTGGGAAACTGAAAAAAGTAGAGTCTTCACAAAAGATAGTGGGAGAAAATGTGCTGTATCACTCCTGCCTATCTCCCTACCTACCAGCTTACATTTGACAACTATCTATAGCTGCCACTAAAAATAATTTCAAAATTACTTCTAACTCTAGAATGACAAAAGGCTTGATTTCATGACAAAACCTGAGCAGTTTGGGGAAAATTCTGGCATGCTAATGGACATTGCTTAATGCCCAGGCTATTTCTGATGAGAACGAGGTTCAGTTTTCTGACTACAATGGAAATCCCATTTTCCTCCAGTCCAAATCCTACAGGAAAGATTCCCAGCCATTGTTTGCTTGGTGCATGCACCATTACCCATCGCCCTAGACAAGAATCAGACTTTATGTCATTCCTCAGTATCTTATACTGACTGATGTGGTAATTTTGAAATGAAAGTCACTTTTTCCCTATTTTAATGGAAATGGAAAGGCTAATCCTGTCACAAAAAGGATCCTCAGTCCTTCTATCAAGTGCCTCATCTAGGCATAGGAAGGAAAGATGTTCTGGGAAGATAAAAATCCCAAAGGTTTTTGTTAACACATAGCACAGAGAAGAAGGTGATGCTGGAAGCAGAGCTGTGCGTGGCATTTGCCAGGGAGCTTTGGTGTGTGCCAGCCTGCCCCAGAGCGAGGAGCGCTGCGGGCTGTGCCCAGGGGAGCTGTCCTGGGGTCACTGGCAGCCCATGGAAGACACCACCTCAAACCTGTGTTAATGGCAAGAAGGCAAAGGAGGGGATCATGCCCAGGACACAGAAAAGCATTTATCAAGTGTTTCTCAATGAGCTGAGTAAGCAAAACCCCAGCTCCTGAAGTTCAATCCCTCGCTTTGCCTGTGTGTGAAACTGTCTTCTTCTGTGCTAGCCTTTGCACTCCTGTGCCAGCATCCCCCAGCAGGTCCCACCAGCACTCCCAGCTGGCATTAGAAACGGACAGGAGTATTTCAAATAGAAATTATCTGCTATGTTGGAAACACCAATCTCTCTCGCAGGGTATCTGTTCAAATCACTTGGTGTGGTACTGACCCTTGTGAAAACAGCTGTGCTGGGCTTTAGTTAAGTTTCAAAATTTTGGAGTCATTCTGTAAATTTCTTTCACTAGAAAATTACTGTAATTGTAGTAATTTCCTTGTAATGATGTGTGGTACATCTCATTAGCAAAGCCACTTGTGGGGGCTCTGTTCCAGTGGCAATGGCACCGTCCTTGTGAGGAGCCACCCAAACGTGGGCTGTGCTGCTCCTGCAGAGCTCCTGTGGTTCTGCAGCTTCAGCCAGGTCTGGAGGTGAATCACCAGCCCTGCTTCCAACTAAATGCTATTGCCCCCACCACAGCACTGTGAGGCTGAAATTAAAGTGGGTGGGTAATTTTTTGTTGGCTGCTACGTGCCTGAGCGAGTGGAGAGGAGCTGCAGATTTTTGGAATGGGCTGGGTGATGCAGAGAACACCCTCCTTCTTGGCCCAGTGATCATCACAGATCAGATCTGTGGGCCTGGAGGTAATTTTTCCTAACAGTCCAGGATGGAAGCTGAAGCCCATATTCCCCTTTGTTTAAATGAATGAAGTCTCTCCTCCTGGCTTCCGAGGGAGCTGGATCAAGGATTCAGGGTCGAAGCCAGTCCCTGTTCTCACTGGCTCATGTATCTGCACATGCATACCCCCCAAAAAGAAGAAAAAAATAGAGTTATCATTTTTATTCACAGGCTAAGATAAAATCCAATTTACTTACCCGTAGCTCTTGGGCACTTGCAAGTAAGTGGAGCTTAGAGCATTTTAGAACTCGCAGAGAAATAAAAGTAAGTAATGAAGTATATTCATAATAATAGCTAGAAAATATATTCATAATGTATCTGGAAAATATATGAGCAGTCTCAAACTCATGTAATTGAAAACAGATTTAGCAAACTCAGGCTCAGAACACTGACCTTATTTTGTAGCTGCTTTAAGCTATTTGTATCACTGAGTGAATTTCCAGAAACTCAGCCGTCAGATTTCCTATACTTTGGACGATTTATGATCTCAGTTTGATTTTTCCCTGGGCTGTGTTAGCGGGTGAGAACAGCTTGATTGTGTGAGTCGGAAGGTGTAAAAGCTGCTTCTGGACTCCTCACATTTTCATGATGGCAAATTGAGATATAATAACATCCCAGTTGGGGCTTTCTGATGCTCTCTCTTTTGTCCTTCTCTCTTCAGTTGCTTTTAACTTTGATAACTCTGTTGGGCTGGTAATTCGCTTTGGTCTTTGCCTGTGATTGAATTATTTTGAAAAGCTAGGGTAAAATGAAGATTGCTCTCTCAGGAAGAAATGATGGCAGGATAGCTGTGGCCTGATTATCTCTTTTCTCAGCCGATCAGTGCAGGGGAGGCAATTTCTAGTTGCTGGCAGCTAGGTGTTGACTTCAAGCACTGGGTTTAAAGGGGAGGGAGGGAGTCAGTAGAAGTAAGTTGTCCACCTTTAGTTGTCCAGATAAAAAAGTCATAAAAATTTGTGTAGATCTAGATCTCTGGATTTTAAGATCTTTACCATCTAGACCTCTTTGAGATCTCTAGATCTTAAAAATGATGGAAACTTTATTTGGTTTAGTGAGATTTGGTGAAGAACATCATTTCTTCTATTATCCTTCCTATCGAAAGTAGCTCCCAAGGGCTGAAAGGTCCCAACAAGCTCTGCAGGACAGGGCGTGGCTGAGGCTGAACCGTGCGATTGAGGCTCTGGTACAGCCCCTGCCTGTCCATCTGGAGAATTTGTACCTCTTGAGCCCAGCATCTTTCAGCAAAAAGCTGCTTTCTGCAAGTCTTATCCATTCTCTACTGAGTGCAGACATTTCTGCTGTCAGAAAAAGCTGTGACGGTCCTGATAAGGCTCCTCCTGGACCACAATGTCCCATCAGCTCCTACTTATCACAGCGACTGCCAGCCGGGGGACCTGGTGTCGGTGGCATTGTGGTCAATCCTCCTCGCCCGGGGTTTTTTAACAGTTTAGTTTGAACTGGCAAATCCCAGCCCAGCCTGCTTCCTCTTATCACCCTGAAGTTCCCTGAAGGCGTCTTTGCCTACTGGGCTCCAGAAAGCCAGGCTCTCAGGCTGTTCCACAATTATAGATATGCAGCTCAAGGATTATCTCGTTACTCGGAAAGGCTTTTGCTTTGTGTGTTTGCAGACAAGTATTCCAGTTTGTATTAAATAACGATCAGCTTTAAGCTGACTGGTACTTGGTGCTGGTGGTTGTGGGGGGAATGAAAGTCCTGAGCACTGCTTGAGAACAAAATTGGTACTTTTATTCAAATTCTGTGGAGTCAGAATACTTTTATTCAAGCAGTTCTGTGGGGTCTCCAGACAATAAAAATTAAATGAAAGTCACTGTCACCTCCTTCTTCCTCTAGATCCTTAAATCATCCTGCTTTTTCATTACTTTGGGCTGTTAAATGCCAACAAAAATTCAGTGTATGTTGGTTTCCAGTGATCTGATCTGTCATGGTAGTTGGTATCTGTTCTACGTGTTCTCTCTGGAGGCTCTGAGATAGGAGTCAGAGCAGTGTTTTGGCACAGATTTTAAACACAGACGTTTCAGAGGCTGCAGCAAAAATGTGTCCAGGAGCACATTACTCATAAAACCCCTCAAAAAGCCCCGACCAAAACAAATCAAGCAAGAGTAAATGAAAGACAGGAGTTGTAAGATATAAACTAGATAAAGGGCATGGATTTTTTGCCTTAAACTTAGAAACACCTTTGTGTTTTTCAGAGTTAAGCAAACTGTAAATTCAGATCAAAGTTCTCTCCTGAAAAAATACCCATTTCACCTTAGAGTTTCTCTTTCCCAGTAAGTTGATTTATGTGACTTTTCTGGGAATTTATTTCTGCCTGCCCTCTGCGTGGAAGGACAGTTTGAAGGTGAACAAGTGCTAATTTATGGTTTACAGGTAAAATGTTCCATACATAAAGAATTGTTTAGCCCTTGTGGGATAGAAATGTTGTCATCCTTTTGATCTTGGTGCTTGAAGTTGTGCATTCATTGCCAGTCAGGATCAGAAGAAACCAAACCTTGATCTTGGCTAGGATACTGCATAAATAGGAGCACCGAGGGGGAAAAGCTTCTCATCCAGTTGTGCAATATGGAGAGGTGGATGTGGCTGGTGTGGATGGGGCTCCTGCTCTGGACACAATCTTTTTATCTCCTTCAGGGAAAGATCTCAGCACTGGGTTAATCTCCAGGTGGCACGGGTGGGATGCTTCAAGCAGTAGGTTCCTGCTGAAGTACAGGTGCTTTAGTGTTCTGTCCTCAGAAACAGAGAGCAGATTTGGGACCCATTCCCTGAGCTGTGCATTGGAATTCTGCACCCTGCCTGCTGCAGAGAGGTCACGTTTTGGGGAAGGAGTGCGGAAAAACAATAAAGGCAGCTGGACCCTGTCTGCAGCCATTGTGGTGCTCTGGAAATGGTGCCCTCTTCACCCAGTGCTGCTGTAGTCTTTGTTCTCCTGCTGTGTTCCTTTCATAATTGCCAATTAAATAGGCATCTTAGACTCAGTTTATCACTGTTCTAAATTTGTCTATGCCAGGCAAGGGAAACTGGGTTAGCATTTGGCAATGCAGGTATGTTTTAAGAGCAGCAGACTTACTTTGGGGAAGAAATATTGACGTGTATGTGGAGAGCTGGCTAATTTTTTCCTCTAGCATCATTTCCTGAAAAAGAAACAACAAGGTTTATTATTGATTTGATTAAATAATAAATGATACATTCTCCTAGCACAAAGTAGGCAGCATTTCCAGTCTGTGACTCTTTTGTCGATATGAATGGGAAGATTTTAAATAATATGTGACCTGGGGTAGTTATTCCCCTCCAGGCACTGCTGCACACCAGGGTGTGGTGTCAGCAGCTTGGACAAGAAATGGTGAATTAAAGTTTCTTTAGAGTTTCTTTTGTCTCTCTGCTGTTGCTTTATTGGTGAACTTCACAGGAGCTTTCTCACAGCCAGCTCTGTGCCTGTCCACCGTGCTCGGCAGCTGCTGTTTAACATTTCTGTGCAGAGCAGGGAGATGGGCTGTGCTGGAGAGGATGCAGCTGGATGGAGATGCCAAAAGATACTGCTGGGTCTGTTATAATTCCAGCCCAGGGTCCTTTCCTACCTATTAAATGTCCCTTAATGAGCATCCTGTGTCATTTGAGCATAGGGTAGACAAAACGCTCCATAACTTCTTAAATGTAATTCAGTTTTAGGATGAAGCTTGACAGTTTTTCCTCTTTAGATTTGAGCCAGGCTTTGGGTTAATAGCCCAATTAGTTGCCAGTGGCCAGTGCATCCATACCCAGGAGCATCTTCATCTGGCCCTGGGTCAGCCAGAGCTGCAGGGTCCTACCCTGAGGCCTGTAAGATCTGCCCTGGTTGAGGGCCAGTTTTGCAGAAGCACTTGGAGATAATTTTGGTGTGAATCCTTAAATCTGTAAATAACTCTTGATTTTCAGCCGTGTCCCCCTCACTTTGCTGTTCCCTAATGGCAGCTGTGTTGCTGTTTGCAGATGATGGGAAGCTGTCCCTGGAGGAGTTCCAGGCCTTCTTTTCTGATGGGACACTCAACGAAGAAGAACTTGAGAAGCTCTTTCATACCATTGACTCAGACAACACCAAGTAAGTTCCCTGTGCTGACACCCTTCCATTTCACAGAGTGTGTGGGTCATGGCAGGGGTGTGCAGCAGTCATGCTGTGCTTCTCTGGAGAGCTCAGCTCTGCACAGGCTGCAGAGGTGCAACTTGCTTTGCAAAACTTTGCAAAATCTCCATTTCTGCTTGATTTGTGTCTCATCCTGACAGCCATTGTGACTTCTTTTGTCTTGGTGGTTTTTTCAGGCCATTTCCTTTAGTGCAACCTGACCTTTACAGCATCTGAAACGATGCTTAGTTTGACGTGGGCATTTAATTACCTCTTCAACTTTTTCACTTTATCTAAAAGCTTTGCTGTGCTATAAAAGGCAACGGTGTGAATCTCTCTAAGCATAGACCAATCCTGTCTCTTTGAGATGTCTCTGTATCCCCTGCACCTAGACCATGCCTACTTCACCTCCAATCCAAAAAGCCCCTGGAAAGCAGTGTTTGTTCTAGCACTTAAAGAAAGGAGCCCCTTTACCTTCAAGGCAAGGTTCTTCCCAAGCCCTGTAGCCACTGCTGTGGTTGCTTTGCCCCTGCTCTGCTCCCCAGAGCCCGAGGTGGCTGTTCTGGCCACACAAAGCCTGGCCAAGTCAGCGAGGGCTGGACCCGGGAGCAGCCCTGCACTCTCAGCATCGTGGCTACAACAGCAGCAGGGGAAAATGATGGCAGAGGAGGGCTCTAGGTGTGCCTTTAGCTTGACATGACAGCAAAGCTGAACTTTGAATATGGCACCTGACTGCTCTCCATGAGCATCAAGCTTCTGCAGGCTGTGCCAGGCTGTCAAACTGAGCTGACAAACTCCTTAGCAGCTGATGCTTCCTTCCCCTCGCTGTCCTTGCTGTCTCTCCCTCACTGCTCCCTCTGCCTGCCTTTGGTGGGGTCTGAGGTGTTTGTGAGCCCCCTGACAGTGTCTGGTGCCAGCAGCATTTGGGATCAGCCTGAAGCCCTGGTTTTCCAGTAGGAGACCCCTGCCAGCAGGCAACAGCAGCACTGGGCACCAGCACAAAGGATACAACCCACTGGTGGGTTTTCCCTTTCCAGGAGGAATCTGTCTTCAAAAGCCTGAGTGGTTTTATCTATTCGAAAATACAAATAAAAACCAGCTTTGAGTCATATTCCAGTGTGACTCCTATTCCTCTGGAGAGAAAAAAATCTGTCCAAAAAGCAGAAGAAAAGAGAATCCAATTTCAAATGAGAAGTCTTAAAGCAAGTTCTTGAAAAAAATAATAATCTGGTTAATTATAAAACCTTCTGGCAGCAGGGAGATGGAGCTTTGCCCATGTGAGTGGTGCATTTTTTGCCACCCATCCAAAAGATCCCCTGGAAAGCAGTGATTGTGCTGGAGGGCACTGGCACCAAAGCAGCAGCTGTAAAACTCATCAACACAGTACAGGGACTGCTGAAGAATTTCCAAGAGCAAAGCAAATGTGAAGTTTCTCAAAATCATGTCTTTTCAATGTGTGTACTTCCCAAAGTTTATTCCAAGGTCAGAAATACCAAAGACCAGCTTGATATTTACCTTTCCCTGAACCAAAGAAAGTTCAGCAATTTTATTACTAAAACTATCTGGGAATGATCCATCCTTTCTAAAGGCCCTTCTTCCACAGGCACTGAGTAGGTGCTGCCTCCTGCTTTGTGGGTCTATTTGTCGAGCTCCAGGTGATGCTCCCAGGTGGGTTCTCAGTAGGCTCAGGGACTTGGGTGCTCAGCTGCCTCTGTACTGAAATAATTTATAGCACTGCCTGAGTCTGGCCATTCCCACCTGGCCTTTGGAAGGATGCAGAGGGTTGATGTGCAGCCCAGGGCACGTGGGGGTGAGTGTGAGGATGTTTCTTCTGGTCTTCTTGAAACAGAAAGTTGGATTGCAGCCCATTTTTTGCTTGGGAATTGCAGGGAATTTGCAGCTTGCTCCAAGCCTTAGTAAGGGATGTCTCCTAAACTGGACAGAGAGAAAATGTGCCATTTGTAAATGCCAGGCAGCAGTGCTGTTGGCAAGGGGTCTCACTTAGCAGTTCTCAAGCATGACAAGAGCTCCCACGATTCAGCAGGATTTGTCTTTAGCCAAGCTGCCTTGATACAGTCATCAATACCTGTTAGGGACTGATACTTGCAGAGAGCAGCAGAGCATCTGCTGTTCTTGGCTGGAAGGAAAAGCAACCAGTTGGTCACGCTTCCAAGTTAAATCCTTGCATGAATTGGCACTTGTTTATTGATTTAGAAAGCACCTACAGCAAATTTATCAAGCTGGGGAAGAAAAGTATTCCTTGTTTTTAATCTGCAAGAGCTGTCTGAGTCTCCAGAAAACCTATTCAGAGCCAGGCTTCCTTCTGCAAAACTGTTTTTCACTATGAGCTGAGTAGTTCGCTTGACTGCAGTCTTGCGTCCAGTACAGTCCTCCAAGTCCAAGTCATGTGTGCTCTCCACCTTGCTGTGTCTTTTGTTACCCTCACAGTGAATTGGCAGGTCTGTGGGCAGGGGGATGCTGCCTCCAGCAAGCCCAGGCACTGGGGTTGCAACCCTGAATGCTGCTGTCACTGCGCAAGAGAAGTGGAGTGGAGCTTTCATTTTTCCATTTTACAGGGGAACATAGGAACAATATCAACTTTATCTTTCCCAAGGGCTGTTTGAATTACTTTTTTGCTATTTGATAGAAATTTATTTGGTTTTAATTTTTTTGATACTCTCTTTTATCTCCCCATTTTTCTCATATTGGCCATTGTGTTTGTCTAGTGTGCAAAACAAAGTTTGCTATTGAGATTACATTACAGCAAGAGTAGAAAATGAAGAAAATTATGTTCCTGCTGATTATTAGTAATTGCTGCTACCAGCCAATTACAAAATGTTGATTCAATTTCCTGGAGTATTTTTAGAAGCAGAGAGCTGCCTTACGGGAGTAGAGAAAATGAATGTCTGTACCAGTTTCTTGACTGGGATTAACTGGGGAGACAGTGGGAAAGAGAAAAGCTGGGAAGAGCAGTGGGAGAATGAGGTGGGTTATGGATGAAGGAGTAGCTGTGCTGCTCTGGAGAGTCAGTGCTGAGGTGCTGTGGCTGGAGGAGTCTGTGCTTCAATCCTGGCATCCCAGAGCCCAGAGAGACATCTCACTGACAGCAGGGTGCACTTAGGAGGATGCTGAACTGAAAAGAGAGATTCCAAAATAACCCAGCAGCGTTAATGAGCTTCCTCCTTTCTTCTTGACTGCCTGGGAAGTGTCTCTAGGGGGTTGATGGTGAGGGGTGCTGAGCACGGGCTTCAAACCCCCACCCCAGGATTTTATTACCAGGTATCTCCATGCAAGAACTGTGCTGTAGATCACCAGGTAATTCATCTGGCAGCAGGAACGTGCAAAATGTGTCATGTGTATCTCTTGGTGGGTTTTGGCAAAATTGTATTTGTAAAGCTGCTGTTACTTGAAAACAATGAAGAAGTCGCATTTTTCTCTCTGTTGCTGACACGGTCTGCCCTCCTTCTGTCCTCCCAGCTTTAGCAGGAGGCAAGAACAAGACATTGCTGGGTGGTTTCTCACCACTGGTTTTAGCTGTTATTTCAGGAGGCTTCAGCAGTGCTCTTTGGGGAGCTGCCTGAAGATTACTGGAGAGGCAACAATATGTTACTATTAATACCAAGGCTACTGGAACAGCACAAATAACGTGCAATATATGTGCATGTGATGTATGGACACACATAACTAAACAGATACTTCTTGTTTAGTGGCAGAAATGGGCTTTAGAAAGCATTGGAATAGTGGTTACCTAGGAAATCCAGTTATATTTGCACAGTTATCTACACACTTTCTTACTTTTTCTAAAAAGATGTATGAATTTCAAAAGGTAAAAGTCATTTCAGATGTAAAGTCAAACAAGTTTTAGGGTCACAAATGAACAGATGAAACCCTTTAAAGGTGTTACTGTGGTACTGGACAAAGCTTGCTTTGTCTGACTCACAGCTCCCATCTTCTGCCAACTCCCACTCTGCATCCCCTCGGAAGGAAGAAGCACCTCTGAGCCCTTGGGAAAGCACAGGGATGTCAGACGTGGCTGCTGACCGAACAAGTGTAGTCCTTGCAGGGGATTTTAAAAATTCCTTTTCTATCTCGTACATTTTTCATAGCTGCAGAGGACAATCCTTTGGGGAGAGATCTGCTCGCTGGAGCAGCACTGCTCCGATGAGCTGCACAGGTCCATTCACAAGGAGACAAGGACATGGCTTTAGCATTCTGCTGCTCTGTCATTTGTTATCTCTTTGCTAGGCTTACAGCTATTCTTTTAATGGCTTTATTCTCCCCCTCTCCCTGCTCTAAATGAGCTCTTTTCTCCAGTGGCAAACACTGGAAAAGGCTGGAGTGTGCATGTAGGATAATTAACAGAAGCTTCTCAGAAGCCTTTGCAGCTTCCCCAGACTGTCACTTTTGCCAGAGGATTGTGACAAAAGGAGAACTGAAGCCTCTTGAGTTCTCCAGCCTGTATTGCACCTGGCAGTGCCACCTCCCATCCTTCAAGGCACTGACCTGGGGCAGGAGGTGGTCCAGAGGGGTAATTGCAGGGGACTGGGGGGAAAACTGATCACTTGCCTTTGGGATGCTGAACAACATCCTTCTTGAGCATATGAAGCCACCTTCCTCCTCTGACCCCTCAGCTGCTCAGGTACCACAGGGGGCTGTACTATAAATCACAGTAATTTGGGGTCACTTTAGGGTGCAGAGATGCAGCAGGGTATGGTCAGGGTAGCTACCAACCCGTTCAGTTCCCGAGCTGGGGGGACACGTGCAGGGCCACCTCAGAAGCAGGTAATGATCCTGATGAGCTTCTCTGCCTGCACTAATTAGTCCCACAGTGGAGCAGAGCGTGTCAGGCCCAGAGCACTCTGCCAACACAGCTGTGCTGCTTCCAGCAGTGCATTCAGCTCCAGCACTTTGAGGGACCCACAACGCCAGTGAGGACAGGGTGGAAGCTTTGGACTGCCCCTGCTTTTACTGACATCATCAGGGTATTTGCAGGGCCAGAAGCTCTCAAAATGGGTCTTACACTTTCCACAGATTAACTTTGATTCTCTGTTACTTTGAATGTGTCAATACCCAAAGGTGAAGATGAGTTTCTCAACACCCTCCTTCCAGCACACAGTCCTGCTCCAGACCTGGACACCTTCAGGGCCTTCTGGACAGCAGCCTGCTGTCCTTCTGCTCCAGTCCTTATTTTCCTCTGGTGGAAAAGGTCTGTTGTTACTGCTTTGTTTGGATGCCACAGTCCCTCCAGGCACTACTCTGAGGTGCTTTGCCTTCCCACTACCCGCCCCAGGTCTGGTGTGCTTTGGGTGAGAAGTCTCCATCTGAGAGAGTCCCCTGTGTGTAGGGAGACCTCAGGAGCAGTGCTCTGCTGCCCGTGCTTTTCCCTGGGTTTCTGCAGTCCAGTCCTCTCAAATTTGAACAGAAAGTGCTTCTACTTCTTTAGCAATAACAATGATGATTATGATTGACTACTTTTTTCCTGCTGGCTTTTTTCCCCCTCTCCCTAATCTCGGCTATTTGCATTGCAAACCTGATTCAGTGGCTCTCTGGATTTGTCTGAAGCCTGCACTACAGAGATGGCTGTGCCCATTGAAACCAGCTTCATTTCTGAATATGGAATGTTCTCAATTAGCTCCCTGGGAAACAAACTACGCATGGTTTAATCAGCCAAGATCTTGATTAACTGATTCAAGAGACAGTTCTTGTCTCTTCTGAAAGGGACAAAATGATTGCACAAAAATTACATGTCTTGCTCTAATTTCTGGCTCTCAAGAGCATGGGCATTTGGTGGATTTTGTTTATGTGGAAGATGTTTTTGAGTCCTAGCTTATTCTTCTCTAAACACGTCATTTAAACTATACTGTGCTCTATTTTTCATTTAAGTGAAGAAATACTTGGTGCCAAAGCTGGTGCTCAGCATTTGCAAGTGGATAGAGACACAAAACGTCTCAGGCTCACCAAAGAAAAGGGGCTTATAAACAAACCACTCGGTGGGAAGGTCATTGTGAGAACAACAAAGCTGAAAGACTGCACAGAATCTTGTTTGAACTAACATTTGAGAACATTTTTCTATTTCTAATCCTATTTCCCAGGTGTTTTCCTAGGCAGGCTCTCTGCTGGGTCCCTGGGGAGGGCCTGTCTGGTAGTGAAGCAGATTGGCTCTGGGAGCAGCTGGCTGGTGTTTACTGCAGAGTGCGAGGATCGGGGAGAGTTTATCTGTGCAAATGGAGTGAAGAAGTATCACATCAGAGACTTTTCCAGCTGGGAAAAGGGCTCAGCACAGTATTTTTTGTCTTGTTCAGGGCCATTCTGCATCACAGGTTTTCCGTTATAGGGAATGGAAAGATACCAAGATCTTGTGTTAAAACCATAAAAGTGACTGAGATATTTAATTCTTACCAACCACTTGTGTTTGAGTCATATTTGAGGCATTCAAAGAGATTGTAGACTTCGCTTTCAGCTCCAATCTTGCAAATTTATCAGGCTTTTTTTCTGGGTAAATGTGCTTGGGGCACCAGCATCAAGCAGCAGACATGTCCAGCTGCTCTTTGGTAGGCAGAGCAAGCTGTCTGCCTTGGGACTGGATTTAGGAGGAGGATTTTTAGATAATTTTTCAATGGCAGGAGAAAAGAATGAATGAGAAACAAAGATATTGGAGAAAATACAGCAACAGAGTCCAGGGATTTCTTGCTTTACTATTCTATTACTAGTTCCCTGCCAGTTGTATGTTACATATCCAAACCTGCACATTTGTTGCTCTAATTTCTTCTTCTCCTGCATACAATGTTGGCAATAAACAAGATACCTGCAAAATCTAAAAGGAGGAGAAGGCTGATTTAATTTACCTCATGCTCTCAATATCTCATTATTTGCTTCTGGCAATTAGCAACCCATTCAGCTGAGCACTGAACAATCCCTGTCTCTTTTGCAGTTCAATATTCTAGATATTGCAAATAGAAATTGGATTAGCCCAGGCTTCCATATCAAGTGGAAATAGGCAAAATATTAAATATTCACTCATCGAAAAAAGGCTATTTCTGACTATTTAATACTGTTGACAGTTTGTGTGTAAAAACGTAAGAGATCATCTCCTCCCTCCAAAAAGGAGTATTTATTTGTTTTAGTGGTTTGCTCTGAAAACTGAGCTAAAAGAAATAATGAGAGCTTAAAAACGTGGATAAATGACTTCTTTTGATGTAAAGGAGAGGGCCGACAAGTGGAGGGCAGTGTGTGAAAACACAGCTGAAGTGTAGCTTTGCTGCAAGCCAGAGGTACTTGTGCCATTATCGTGCCCCTGTGAAGGTGAAAACTCACAGCATCCCTTGGCTTTCTTGCCCGGGGAGGAGCAGGACAGCAGCACCCCGGCACAGCGGGCTGAGGGGGTCAGTCAGACTGGTGGAAATCGCTCTTTTCTGGGTAACTCAGCCCTGCAGGCTCCAGCATGGAACCGCTCTGAAATCCAGGCAGCGATTTCCAGTCCGTGTTAGGAATACTTACACCCTTTCCACCTTTGTGACTGGCTCATCACGACACTCGTGTTGAAGAAAGAGCAGTCAGTAGCTAACTCGTGTAAGCACAGTTAGCTATTAGGAGACAGCAAATGTTAATTCAGACAGCAAATGTTAATTCCAAAACCTAAGAAGCCGGATTCGCCCTAATCTCGTCAAGATAGAGGGGACAAGGATCATCTCAGAAACCGCTGAATCATTCCTCAAAGGACTACGCATGCCCCGGGGAGAAAGGCGAAAAGGGCATTATAAAGAAGACTACTTATCTTCATCACAGAGACCCCTGATGAAGAGGAGAGACCTTCATCAGTGCGACCACCAGGACACACAGCGCATGCGTGGCACATATGCTAGTGACTTCCGAGAAATAATGTGTATAACCACACCTGTCCCAAGGAATGTGATGAATATTCATGATTTAACCCTTAATACTGTGCTGCAGAGAGCACCGGTGTGCGTGTTTTGGAGGAGCGATCCCCACACACCCGGCGCGCCGAGTAAAGCAAATACCCGCTTCTCGGACTGAGTCTCTGCAGCGTCTCCGGGCTCGGCTGGGGCGGATCAGTGTGCCTGTCTTCTTCTTGTCCCTGCTGTGCTGGGCACTGGCACCCAGCACTGGCTTTGCGAGTGCCCCCAGGGTCCCTGCAGTGCATTTGGCGGGGCTGGCCTGAGCCCCCCAGCCCTGCTCAGCGTCGCAGCTGCGGGCGGAGGAGATGTGTCGCTAGTGAGCGGAGACCGAGTAAGAAAACGACACGGACGGTTTATGAAGATAAGAAAACCGACGCTTTATTGATTTACAAATGCATTTATATACCTTAGCACGCTGGACTGACATTAGGGTATTGGTTAACTGACCAGCCACCCCCCAGAGGGATTGGCTGGACCCAGTAACTCTTACCTCAGGTATTTTCTTCCTTGGTATCATAACAATACCATAGTTTACAAAGTCTCTCAACTGTTTTCCCACAGCGTCCGTGAGAAAGCAAGGCTTTCACACAGACACTGTCAGAAAACTGAGAAATCTCCCTGCACCCAGGCCTTCAACATCCACAGAGATGCCTCTCGGACCCGCGGCTGCTCGGGGCTCCCCATCCCGGCCGTGGCACGGCGGGATCGCTCCCTGGGTGCAGGGGGCAGCGGCTCTGCCCGAGTGCTGATCACGCTCTGTAATGCTTCGGCACGTTGCTGTCTTCTAGCTGGCCAGGCTGGAAAAAACTCCCAGTGGTTCGCTGAGCAGTGGGTGGGAGCCCTTCTGGACAACTTTCTGTTCCTTTGGTTTTTAAAGCGCTTCGCTGAGCACTCCTCAACAGGAGGGCTATGCCTTGGTTTTGTCAATGAGCATCACAGGCTGAAACCATTCTTTTCCTTCCTGTTACTTATTTTATATTTTTCTGCAAATAGGGAACCCATATTGCACAAAACCAAAATAGTTGCTGCAACTATCCCTGTAAAAGAATTTACATTCACAGCAGTTCAAATGCACCGCAAACAGCTGGCATGTAGAAGTCTGTCTTGAGGCTGATCACTTTGAACAAGCCTGACAGAAAAATTGATGTGCCGTTAACTGCTGTATTTACTGCTCCTGAAATGCTTTTGGGAGACGAGGAGCTGGGTTTACAAGCAGGCTGTGCTGCAGGATGCAGGCTTGAAGACACTGCATGGGATCAGGAGGTCAAAATTAAATAATAAGCTATCTCAATGCAACATGATGATAATATCCCAGAAAATCATGCTACGTTTCCAAAATGGAGCTGGTGGGGACCTTGAGAGACCCTGAGAGCAAAGAAGTTGCCTGTGCTGCCTCTGTGCTGACCATGACATGTCCAGCCCATCCTTCCAAGGTCTACAGTCCCAGTTTTGCCTGGCACTGTCAGGCAATGAAAATAATCAATACAGTAATCATCAATTTAATAAATTTGAAAGTGCCACCCCTCCTAGCATCCCTCCTACCTAAGTTACTTGTAGGCTGTAATTAAACCTGCCTTCTCTTTTCTTTGATGCACTTGTGGGCAGAGTGATATTTTTCAAGAAAAAGTCATCCATCAAAAGAAAAAAAAAAGGAGGGTTTCCATGTAATTTATTAGGAATTTGGCACATGCAGAGACTTGAAAATGTTTCATACTGTACTAAATGTCTGTTTTACTTAAGGTGGTGGCTGTGCTTAGAAACCATTGGATTAAGCTCAGTAAATTAGTGTGCTGCATTGATATATTTTTCAGGACATTAACTGTGCTGTTAGCAGGAGTGTTTTTGTGTTAACATCTTGTTCAGAGTTTTTGTGAGCATTTCAAGAGATTTTTCTTTTGTGAGTGAGTGGTTAGAGGTTCTGGCCGACTGTGACAACAAATCATGAAATAGTTTTACAAGGTACAAGGAATGATGCAAGAGGACATTGCCTTAATCACCCAGAATTTTTTTTCTTGGGCAGAGACAACTCCACCAATCTTTGCTCTTAACATACAGCTCCTGGGTGGTCCCAACTGGATATGGAAGGGGGAAAATCCCTCTCCTTGCCCACAGTGGAGTTGCAGAAGGCTGTGGTGCCCCGGCCGTGGGCAGTGAGGTGCGAGGCTTTGTAAAGGCAGCAGTGGGGCTGCTCTGCCTTGGGCTTCTGCATTCCCCAGAGTCCGGGGATTTGGGCTCATGATCAGACCTCTGTGGAAAACTGCCCCTTTCTGCTGCATTTCGGACGTTATTTTCTAGGAGCCGTGGGGCAGGAAGGGCAGAGCCTCACGGATGCTGAGCCTGGTTCATTGGTGGTACCCGAACCCCAGTTCTGGAGCTGTGTGGCAAAGCAGGAGGGTGTGGCACCGCCTGGCAGCCTCAAGTGCCATATTGCAGTTGCTGATGAATGAGCTAACAAATGTCTGGTACTTCACAGGAGCCAGTTTATTGCTCCTGTCTTTTTTTAAAACGGCATTTATTTCTCTTTTAACTAGCGAGAGCTTTGAGCATGTTTTTCAACAGCATCCAGACCACTGTTTCATTTTTTTCCATATTCAGTCACTTTTCCTGCTGCCCTTGATGATTAGAGCTGTGTGTTTTGTGCTGTCAAACACTTCACCACATAGAAAATGTTGTTTTGGTTGTCTTGAAACTATTGATGAAAGAAAGCATCTGGTCTGTGTCAGGGATGGTTTGAAGCTTGGGACTTTCTGAGGATGGTGGAGAGGCAACTGGGGTCTTCACTGGACTGTTTCTGACACCGACCTGTGGCTGTACAGAGGAAATTGGGCTACTTGGAGGCTTGGTTTACTGTGACCAGGTTGTCATAAGTGTCTGTGGCTGCAGAATGCACCAATATGCCAAGGGAGTGAGGAACTGAACCAGCCTTGAAATACAGCAGCAATCTTTGAAAATGAGAAACTAGCAAATAATGTGTTATGTTGTGATGGTCTTCATCTTTATGGTAAATATTGAGTCCCTGAAAGGAAATGGAAGCTGAGTTGTGCTGCAAAAAGCAGTGTTTAATCCTCCCCACTCCCCCTGACAAAGTGCCCATGCTGGTTTTATCAGCTGCACACTGACAAGCAGGAATATTCCTGTGAGCACACCACAGGCACACCAAGCCCAGCCTGTGTGTGTGGAGCCTGTGTTCATTGCTTCTCTCCATGCTCCTCAGCCCTCGCCCTCACCATGGGGAGGGGAGCAGGGACATGGTCCATGTTCTGTGGGGTCAGCAGGGTCGCTCCTGGGAGCCTCTGAGAGAGCATGAGCTGTCATTGCAGAAGAGTTTCCCCATTTTTCAAAGCCAGGAAAACCCACACCAAAACCCTTTCCTTGAAGACTCTGATGAGTGTAAAACTGTGGTGGAGGTAAGGGGCTCTGCAAGAAGAAGTGGGGATGAATCCAAAAGAAGACCAGCACCTGAGATTTCACAGGGTATTCTGGGTTGGAAGGGATCCACAGGGATTATTGAGTCCAACTCCTCGGTGAATGGTCCCTATGGGGATCAAGCTCACAAGCTTGGTGTTATCAGCACCATGCTCTGACCAGCTGAGCTAATGAGGTCACAGTGGGCAGAGGAACCTTCAGCTGCTGCACCCACACCTGCACTTGGATGGTTTGGGACTTCAGGGATTGTATTTATCAAGTTCAGTAGTCTCCTCATGTCATTTTTATAGTGTTTATTACTGCTACAAGATGAGTGCAACTGTATTGCAGGTCACTGGCTAGAGAAGAGACATCTTCCTATCACATCCCTAATTACTGCTCATGTGGAGTGCTATGGCAACTGCCTTTCTGCAGGGCATCTGCACTCTGTATCACAGGCTTTTTTGGAGCAAGTCCAGGCATTTTTGGATGTGTTGCTCCCCAAAGTGTGCCACCTGTCTCAGGAGTTCAGCCTCATGACGTATCAATTAGGAGTCAGTGCTCAGTGCTAAGCACCCTTGCCTCCCCCCCAGCCCCCCCTTTCCTTTTGCAATCAGATCTGGAACAGGATTTGTAAAACAGGCACCTTGCTGTGGGTGTATGAAAGCTCTTCTGAGCTAAACTCAGGCTCTGGCACGGTGGGAAGGATGCCAGTGGGCAGGTCTGCCTGTAAACCCTGCAGACTGGGCTGTGCAGTGGCTGTAGGGTGCTGAGGCACTTTGCTGAGGGGTGTGACTGTCCCCAGGAGAGCCACCAGACACACTCAGGGATCTGCCATGGGGCTTCCATATCAAGGAGGAGGAGGAGAAGGTAGTAAAGGTCTTTTGCTGATCTCCACTATGATAACAGAAGGTCGCCTAAAGGAGCAACTTTGGTGATGCCAAAACCACAGATGTGGGTATCTGAGATGCTTTTTGTCTGGCTTGGGCAGGGGGAGCCCTGCCTGCCGGTGCTCAGCAGGGAACTGAGACCTCGTGGTTTCCCTCTGTGCTTCTATAGGCAGAGCAAGTCCACCATGGACTCCTTGTGTGACTCTGCAGCAGCTTCACAGGGTCTTGTTCTGTAGGGAGGGAACAGCCTTGAAGCAGGATGAATAAAGAAGTGTGTTTTATCCTGAGCCTACCAGGTTTACTGTGCTTGTTTGTATTGAAGATCAGTTTCGTTTACCTTGAAAAACCAGTGTTTTCCGTATTACTGGCTTTTAATGAGGACTCTGCTGCCCTGGTGCTCCAGAGGAAAGCACTCAGTGCAGAGCTCACAGCTTTGGGCACCAGCATTTCCAACGAACGTGGGCGTGCGGTTTGGAAACTGGATCTGGGCAGTGTCCGAGTTAATGAGAGCTCAGATGGCTTGTGAAGGCAAGGAGCTGCAGGAAAGCCGTGTGAAAATATTACTATTAAAAGGAGTTAAATACTGAAACATTACTATGCAGTGGGCCTGAGTGCAGGTGTGCTGTGCAGCCCCAGTGCTGCTCACCTTCTGTTGTGCTGAGCAGAGAGCCACGCTTGTCACACAGTGTGGAAAGAAGCAGAACTGTCCCTGTCTTGGTCCTCATCTGCCTAAACCCCAAGGAATGATGTGCAAGGAGCAGGAAGGAGCCCAACCCCAGGTTTAATTGAGCATAACATCCTTGGGGGACACTAGACTTCAGCCTTCAAATGGTGAGTGAGAATCCTTTTTATAGCAAGGACAAGTAAGAGGAAAGAGACCATCTCTCAAAGCATGTAGAATGTGGTAAAAACCCCAAACCTGCACCACAGGTGATGAGACTGTAATACAAAATTTATATGTGAAAACGTCATACAAAATCCTCCTTTTGCTTCTCTCTATTTCTGGGCAATTCTTTGTCCCTATTTTTTTTTCCTCTGTGTTATCAGGGCTTTGGAGAAAAACATGTTTTGTTGCTGGGCTTTCAGAGGCCCCTACTGTGCTCACCAGGTGGTGAGAGATGGAGCATATGCCAAGGGAAAATAAAGTTATTAGTTTTGCTTTGGAGAAGGCAGCATTTTTCTCCCCTTCAGGAGCCCCCATGGGAGCTGTTCTCCATAGAGGTTTTAATCTAAATCATTGTGCTTCAGTGCTGGGAGCGTCCCGGTTAGGTGGTGATCCATGTGCACTCTGCAAAACTTTTCCTCTTTCATACAGCATGGATTTTGGGGGAAACCTCTGTCTGGACTAAATGATGAACCCTGTGCCCTCTCATGCCTCATGGTTCTCCTCCATCCACTCTGGGAGTTCAAACATGTGGTACTTTCTGCTCTGCTGGAAAAAGAAAATACCTGCTGGGTTATTTCAGGCTCACTGCTCACTCTATTTACTGTTGTACTGAATGGGGAGCAGGGCAAGTGTGCCTGCACCAGCATGTGCACCTTAGAATTATTCCTGCTGAAGCACATCACAAATTTATGTCATGCAAGAAACAGGGACATTTGGCAGCAGATAAGGACCATCCCTTAAAGTAAAGCCAGGTAGGCACCAGAGCCCCAACTGCCAGCTTGCCACAGCTGAAGAAATTAAAGCCAAACCTGATATATGTTCTGAATCCTTCTCTGCCTGTGTCATTCGAAGCTGCAGGTGGCTGAATGCCCTTCTGCTTGTGGACAGCCCTGGCATATGGTTTCTGCTGTTTCTTTGCATTGTTACACACCAGACCTTGGAAGCCCTTTTTTAAGTCATACCATAAGAGTGGTTTGGGGGTTTTTTTAAGCAAGCAGGTGGGTAAAGGGGAGGTACTTGGATTGGTCTTGGGAAGGATTTACCAGGATTCACCAGAAGATACAAGATGAGCTTGGAAGGTTGTTTAATTCTTTAGAATTATTCAGCTCCTGGCTGGCATCCAGCATTTGGTATTTCTCTTGCTCTGCCTGGAATAATTTCTCTCTCTGTGGGGCTTGTGTAAAAAATGTTTCATTGAGTCAGAAACTAATGATCAGAAGTGACCATCTGTGACCCCTCAGTAGGCATCTGGATGCATATTTGCCACTTCTGAGGTGTTGAGATACCACAGTGCTGTTGCTGATGGGACTAGAAGCCTTATCATCAGATATAATAATACTTTCCAGCTGCACTTGTTGTTTTTTAGTCTTTCCTAAATGAAAATGAGTTCTGCAGGTGGCTAATGCTAGAGGATAATTCGTTTCCGTGCTCGTTTGAAGCCTTGTGGCAAACCCAAAGCTGTGAATAAAAGATGGAAATAAAAGTAGAACGTGATTTCAGGAAAAAAACATCCATTTTCTGTGCTGGTGAAGTGACTAAGCCATGTGGCTGCTGATGCAAACCTTTCATCTGCCCAAGGAAAAGGGTTATTATCTTCAGCTGAAGCTGTTCGGGCACGGAGCAGCATTTGAGCAGCACATCCAGGCAGATATTTGCATGAGAAACGTGAAGATGAGACTTTGATGTATTTGCAACTTCTGAATTCCCATTATGTTTTTGATTGTACTGCCCATTGGGAGTGCCTGGGACACCTTTCCTTTGGCTGAGCTGAAACCCAGGAAGAGAATTTCATGCTCTGCTCCTCCACATTATCTTTTTCAGTCTGAGATAACTTCTTCTCTCCTCTTTTTAGCTGAAGTCTGGAAAAATATGTTAATGACAGCGCGTCAGAGGCCATCAGCCTTAGGGAGGCAGGGAGATGCTGGGAAAGAGAGGGAGAGAGGCTGGATTGCAGACTCCTGGCTGTGTTTGTTGGAAGGAACCTCTGCAGGTCAGCAGCAGCACTGGACCAGGACACCCCCGACTTTGCCGTGCTGAGACCTCCAGGGATGTTCTCTGGGTAACCCCCTCCTATGCTGTGCTCCCCTGGCCTTGCTTATTAAGAGCTAATGCAAATAATCATTGTGGGGAATTCCCAGAAATATTTCATTTTCCTTGTGGAAAACACTGATTTGCTTTAACAAAGTGTTAGGCTGGATCTGGATCAATCAGGTGGATGTTCTGACCCAAGACCTGCAGGTTGCATGGTACCATCACCCACCCAGAGGTCTGGCTGCTGGGATACTCAGCTTGAGGCCACAATCCTTGGGCTGTTGGACACCTGCTGGACACAGGTCCTCTGTCTGAAGCTGCCTGTTTCCTGGGACAAAGTCTCAAAGAAGGCATCATGTTTCAAGAAAGGCAGGTACAGAGATAAAAAACCTTGTAAACTGATGGAAAAGCAGCAGAGTCAGTACAGGACAGCTCTGATACAAGCCTGTCCACGGACAATCCACAATCAGGGACACGGCAAGGGAAAGATGGGACTTCCCAGGGATCCTTGTTAGCTCTGGTGCTCATCAAACCACAATTTAACGCTGGGTGGGGTTTGTGGGGAGAAATGTATTTCTTTCTGGACTGTGCAGGAGGCACAGCCATTATTCTGGGCAGCCTCTTGCTCATACGAGTCATGCATCAGTAATTATTCTCTGGGCAAGTTCACTTAATTAATCCCACTGAGGGGATGCTCTCGCAGCATGGTCATTGCTCTTTAAACTCCCACACACACAGGAGGAGTATCACGCTTAGAGGTCTTTTCTTTTTCTTTCAAATAGTTGGATGTGAACCAGGAGAGAAAACTATTTCCCTATTGCCAATATGTTTATCTGGTCAAATGATCCCAGTGTATTTAAGTGGGGAGAGTGGTGAGCAGTAAACAGTCCTTTTTCATAGCCAAAGTAGTTCATGGCTTGGGCTCTGTCTCACCAGGAGGTGATCTAGGTTGAAATCTGAGCTCTTGTGTTTGCCTCGTGCGTCTGTTGGAGCAATTAGGTCCCAAATGGCAAATGGAGGATCTCCAAAGTATATCTTTGCCTTGGAAAGTAACCTCAAAGGGTGCACATCCCCAGCAAGACTGGGGATGCAGGGTTGTGCTGCTCCATGCTACAGCCTCGTTGGTTGGAAAATAGAGAAAAGGCCTGGGTTTTCAAAAAGACTTGGATTTCCTTGATTTTTTTTCTCCTTTGAAAGGAAGACTTTTGTTTTGGAATGAGATCAGATAGATATGGTCTCTACTATGCAGAAAAAATTGTATGACAGAAAGCTTTAATAATTCCTTCATTTCTACTTAAACTTCATTACATTCTGCTTAGTTAGTTGGGTTACAGCTTCAATAAGCTCTTGAATTAGTCATATTATTGATGCAACAAAAAAAATCAAAAGCTAATTCACAGCCAAGTGTTCTGGTACTTGAAAGACTTCTTTCATTTTTTTCCTGGAAACATGAGAACAACTTGTTGTGATGTTTCTTTTAAACTTATTGTTGTATACAGGAATGTTGAATGTTTGGCATCTGAAAAAAAATTGGTAACTAATGCTCACCTAAATGTTATTCTGCTGAAGGGTTTTGTGATATGTGATTGCTCCAAAAATACCCTCTAAAGGGAAGCTCTGGGATGAAGGGTTAGGGATGACAACGGAGCTCGCCAGGAGCTGCCACCTCCCATTTCTCAAGGCCTGAACCCCAGATCTTGAATATCTGCATAATAAAAATCCCTGCTGGCATAACCCATGGTGGGGGTTAGTTATTGAAGTATTACACCACCAGATCAGCTTATAAATTGTTTTGTAGCTGGGTGTTGCACATGGCTTGTGCTGTGCAGCTCCCAAGCTGGGCCAGAAACCCCCCTGCACCAGAGGTGGGGACGTGGCTCTGTGTCAGCGATGTTCCCAGCAGGCAAACTCCTGGGGGATGGAAACGGCCTGCTCAAGTACCCATTGATTTCTCCTTACAGTTTTTCATCTGAACATTATCATATTTTCTTATTAAGTCAGCTTGTGACTTCAGTAATTTCCTTCATTAGGCTTATTCTGAAGGCAAGATGGCTTAAAATTAAAAGCAACTTCTCAGCCAAGTTAACATTCAAGCACAATTAAGTTAAATCATACAATGGCAAGATGTGAGGAAATAAAAGACCAATTTTGGCAGCAGCAGATCAATTACTACGATGCAGAATCACACGGAATACAATAATAGGTTGGTTTTTTTCTCAGTAACATGCCCTAGCTGCAAACCCATAACCACGTCAGTAGGTGTTTATAAACAATAACTGTCTTCTGAAAAATATTATTGAAACACTCTGTGGGTGATGCTGATGTAAAAACTACTCTTACGCATGTGACTGAAAGCAGATTTGACTTCCCAGGCTGTGTGCTGGAGAGAGCTTTGGTGAACAACCAAAGCTGTGGTCCTGGGGCTGTGCCAGCGTTGGAAATGCATCTGCTGGGGGTCTCACCTGAATTCCTCTGCTGCTGCATTGCTGAAGCTCCGTGTTGGCAATCACTGCCAAAGTGCTGTGCTCTGCCTAAGCTCCTGGGATCAGGAGTGGCTCTGCTGCACAGTGCTTTGTGTCCGTGTATTCAGTGGATTTGGCCATGAGAACCCCTAGTCAGGGGAGCTGAGCCCACAGCATCCCCAGGGGGTTTTGTAGGATTCAGGGAAGTAATTCCAGGGTTTGAGGAAGCTAAGTCTCCAAGAGAATGAAGATAAAGTAGTGCAAAAGCTCATTTTGCAGAGAGAGGCATGTGCTGCCCGCCCCTGCCACAGCAGCCACCCCTGCAGGTGTGTCCTGCACCACCAGTGTCCTGCACTCGGGACAAGAGGTGACTTCTTTACACCATGACAGGCATCATTTACCCAAAAGGGGGTGTGATTCAGCATCTCTTGCTTTTTCAGCAGGAGATAGAGAGGGTGGCACACTTCTGTCAGGCAGCACCTCACGAGCTCAAGACGTTTGTGTTTGCCTTGATTTGGACATCAAGGCAGGGCTGCAGGAGAATGCTGTCAGTGAAAGCTCTAATCCACTTATGCTGGCAGGTTAGACAGAGCAGGGATGAGTTTAGTTAAAGAAATAACAATATTTATATTCCAGGATATAAATGGATTGATAAAATATAATTCCATTAAGAGATCGTTCCAGTCCTTGAATGGCACTAATGATTGTGTGGGAATAGGAGGCACAAAGAGATTAGCAGCAATCTTTATTTCCCAAGCAGGTTGTCTGTTGAGATGCTGTTACAAAAACTAAGTGTTCATGTGTTAAGAAGTAATCGTGCAATTTTGTCTGGAGGGAGTCCCAGGCAAGAGCTGCTTCATAAGGGCAGAATTAGGAGAATTGGTTCATCGAGAAAAGTACATTTTGCAAATTTTTATTCTGAGTAAATGGGAACAAACACATTCCTGTGCCATATCGAGTGCCTCATCAGGGTGTTGCCAGGCTGGATGTTTGTAAGGAAGTCAGAGAAGTTGATGTGCCGGGTGTGCTGGGTCCCCCTTGAAAAAAGGTCCCCCTGTGGTGGAGGATGTACAAGTACCCAATTCCCCCTCAGGGAATATCCAAAATAACTTGTGAACCTATTCCAGCTGCAGGGATGCTGAAGTTGCCCTGTGTGGCACAAACCCTTCTCTTCTCCACAGGCTGTCCCCACTGGTGGCAGGGGGATGCTGAGGGGGTGGGGGATGTTGCAGGAGGGCATCTGGAGTTAAGCCTGCGGGAATTCTAACTGTAGCCTTCATCTGTCCTTTACATTAAAATTGTCTTTCTCTCTTTCTCTCTCTTTTTTTCCTGCTTCCTCCCCTGCCTCCTTCTCCCCCTCTTGCAGCAATGTGGACACCAAGGAGCTGTGTGGTGAGTGCAGTCCCTCTTTTTGGGCAAAAGCAATCATTGTGTGCACGAGGGCCTTCATAGAGTGTGTGAAACCCAGTACAGAGCTTGCAGCGCTGTGGCAGCTGTGGAGCTGGGGGATCTCAGCCCTGCTGCTGCTCTGCCCCTTATTCCACAGGAAAATTGGCAAAACTTTTTTCATTTTCTTGCAACACAGATGGGGTCAGAGCTAAGTGAAGCACACAGATCCCATTCAATAACAAGCTGGAGATTAATTTCTGGAGATGTCATGGCTTCCAGCTTCGCTCTGAAGTTCAATAAACCCATATCCCTCTGCAATACCTGTAACATGTTTCTCCCTAGGCCAGATTTTGTGTTTCCCAGCAGGCTGCCTGAGGGGTGCACTACCTCTGCTGTACTTCCCACAGCTTGCCAAAATTAAAGGCTGAAGAGAAAATCTGTGATAATGTTTTGTCCCGCACCTTGACCAGAAAGAGAATATTTCCTGCTGGGATTTCTGAAGGGCTTTGCCTCAGTAGGAGGTGACTCAAGCTGCTCACTCAGGTGTATTTTTCTATGGATGCTTGTAATTGGGAAATGTTTCCTGCCTCCCAGCTTTTTGGGAGGAAATGGGGAGACAGGCGTGCGGCCTTGCAGAGAGCTCCTCCATCTCGTCTCCTCCCCTCCTGTGCCAGGATGCAGAACATATAAAGCCACCTCAGCAGGTCTTCACCATTTACCTTCATCACTTTGCCACTAATTACAGCCTTTGCAAGTCTGGCTGGGAGGGGGTTGTGCAGACAGAGATGGGGTTACTGGGTGCCTGTGCCAGCACCAGGCATTTACTCCTTATTCCTGATCCTTTAAAGACCTCTCTGTCTGTAGTGTGCCCGCACCAGGACATTGTCCAGGGTTTCTCTCTTCTGGTGTACTCAACCCCTGCCCACACCATTTTGAGCATCCAAGCTGGCAGCAAAAGCAGCAGCATTTCCCCTTTCCACTGGTTATTCCTGCTTGTCCTTGTTTTGGTATGCAAGAAACAAAGACTTCCATAAAATCCTTTTGGTCTGCTGATGATACGATGGGCTTGTTCCCATCACTCCATTCTTATTGCACTGGGTCTCCTTGCCAGCTGACCCAAGAAATCAAACCCCCCCAGCTTGCACCATCAACTTTGCCAGGAAATCCAGGGGTAACAATGGCATTGCTTGACCCCACGTGGCTTTCTCCATCACTGATAAAATCAGAAAATTACATGGCTCTCACCCAGCCTGATCCCATCTTGCTGCCTCTCCTGGGGGTGAAGCTGCCAGGAGAGAGGGGAGATAAACCCATCACCTCCTGTGGAAAGCTGGGGGAAGCCAGAAAAAGGATCAATCAGCACAAGTTCCTGCCTAGATCTCTTATCTGCTGAATACCTGCCCTTGCCGGTGATTTATTTGCTTGCTTCTCTTCTAAGTATTAAACATAAACCCCCAGTTTGTCTAAATGGGAGCTGTAGTGTCTCTCTTGAAATGGGTTGTGTGTTATGAGATGTTGAGAGCATCTTAAAAGGCATTTCTTGAGCCCTGCAGCTTTGCATGAATAAATAACACTGAAGCAGCAGAGCTGAATACTTTGTTAAAGTCAACTCTGTTCTCCTCCCTTGTGCCCCTTGGTCAGTGTCAAGGGCTGTGCTGTGCCCACAACAGCTCATTTCTCCTGAGATGGATGGGTCCAGCTTTTTATTTCAGGACTTAGAAAATGTCTTTACCTTTCGGCCCTGCTCAATTTTTCTTTCCCAGGTAGGAAGGAAAACACAAACAAACACGCTGCAATGAGAATAAGCTGTTTGGCTTATCATGGAACAGCTGCTGTCAGTCATGCTGTGACATTCTGGTTTCTGCCAAAATCTTATTCCCTTTGGATATGTTCTCAGACTGTAAATAGCTATAGACACTTCTAATTAAGCCGAGAAAACCTAATTAGTGGGGTTGTTTCCTGAAGTTTATGTCTTGCTGAACTCCACAGAGATGTCACCTCAGTGTGAAACTCCATGTCCTAGTGCCGAGGAACGGCGCCAGTGGCTTTTAAGGAGCAGCTTTTTGCTGTGCTCTGTGTCAGTCACCAGAATTTGGCCCAGAATTGGGCCCAGCTTGCAGCTCTGTTCTCTTCCTTTCAAGGCATATTTTACTCTCAGAAGCTTGTTCAACCTGTGATTGTGGGCTGAGATGCAAGTGTGATAGGAATGTAGGGAAAGACGTAAGGCCAGTCCCAGCTCATATAAATTGGGGTGAACCTGGGAAGTATTTGGATGCTTTGAGTGGCAAAGAATGTCAAGGGGGATTTCTTCTGAGACTTCTCTCTCCATGCCACCAGTGGGAGGCAGGGAGACCATATAAAATCAAATGCAGAAGTAGGCATAGAAATAAAGACCCTGACAAGTTATTTTCAGTGGGAGTTACTGGGTCTTACATCTTTTTGCAGTGGTCCCAAACTTCATGGGAATCACACCACTTCCCATCCCTTCGGGACAAGTTTTGACTTTGACTGAAGATATAGAGTACAAAAATCTACCTGGAACCATCCTCTCAGGTTTATCTTACCACCAGTAGTAAATCTTGTTGTGCCATGTGGCCTCAAGCTACATTAACATGTTGCCATCATGTTTCTCTTGGTTTTCCCAGACTATTTTGCTGACCATATGGGAGACTATGAAGATGTTTTGGCCTCCCTGGAGATGCTGAACCTCTCCATCCTGAAGGCCATGGACTACACCAAACGGGTGAGTGCTCCTTCCTGCACCTCGAGTTTCACAGTGTTAATGCTGCATTAAAGAGCACACAAATCTGAAAATTCCTCATCCTCTTCAGCAGTGCTGTGTCCTCCTGCCCTGCAGACAACACGGCCTCTGGGTCTCTGGGGTGGGATTTGAATGCATGAGCTGTTGTTAGCATTACTGAGAGGGCTTTTAGAAACTTCATATGATAGAGCTGCCTTAAAATCCAGCTTCCAGCTTGGAAGGCATCCTGCTTTCCAAATACAGTTGCTCCTGTGTGAAGCTGCTGTATTAAAAACTAGAGGGCTGTGTGTTTGAAGGACCACAGAGGAATCATGCAAGCACCAAAACTGAGACACAATGCCCTGTTTTATACGTGCAAAGTAGCCCTAAGTCCCTAAAAAATCCATCATGTGTATTAATGATACTGGACTATTATAGACACTGACAGTGATCAAGAAGCATATTGAAGTTCATTTATGAATACCTAGAAAATCCAAGCTGATGTACCACATAAACATCCCTGCTGAGAGGTGCACCACTCATCTGCTGCCTTACCAGGATGAGAGAAGTGGTTGTAGAGCTTTAGTTCCTTTGAAATCATTTTCCTGTCCTTCCATACCACTTAATAGTGCAACTGGGCTGTATCAGTGATATTTATTGCCTCAGGACAATCGATCCCTTCTCCCACTTCCATCTTCAACCACATTTGCATTGTTCTTTTGTGCCACAATGAATAAAAAGCATTTTTCCTCTTCACTGGTGAGCAGGAAGGTGCTATGCTGAGGACCAAGCCAGGGAGGAAGGTTTTGCTTTTTCCAAGCAGTTGTAAGGGCTTCCCAATCCAACTACAGCCCTGCTGCAAGCAATCCAAATTGAAATCTCCCTTCCATTTATCTTTGAAGCTAAAGGAGAAACTCAAATTACTCCACATTAAAGAAGTGACAATGATAAGAAGTTTTAGGAGTTAGAATGGGAAATGGCAGATTTCTCTCCCCTCTTGCTGCTGAGTAAAGAGCCTTATTTCCTTGCTTAATCAAAATCCATCCCTTTTGATGTTTGTGAGGAAGGCAGCATGGAAAGTGAAGGCACATATTTAAGATGTTGATGTCTTGCCATAATAAATTAAAGACAAAATTCTTTGGCCAAGCACCGATCTGTCTGAAATGTTAGTGATTTTTTATCAACATTATGAAAGGGTAAAAAAAAATCAGGATAACAGTAATAGTTCATTTTTTACAATTAAGTTTCTGTGTCTGTTCATGTCTCATTTATATTCATTATTAGCAATTTTCATGACCATCAGGTTTGCCAACTACATATTTTAAATAAATGTTAACATGCCAGTAGAGATCTTAGTAATTCATTCCAGCTTGCTGTTCATGATGCCTTCCACCACTGCTTTTTCATGGGATGTGAAAATATATGACTAATTCTTCCTAATATTTTGCAAGAGGAAGATGGTCTATTCCCTGCTTATAAATTAGGCATCTGAGCATTTGGGTATTACCTTGCATGAGACATCTGCAGCAGAAGCAGGGTGGTTATTCATAATCCCAATTCACTCATAAGAAGAACATCTTTCTCCCTCCTTGATTCAGCAAATTGTGGCAGGATTCACCTGCCTTAATTGCAAAGGTCAAGGTTATTTACCTAAACCTGAGCTGGTCACCTCCATCATGGTTTTGTGGAGAGAAACAGCGAGATCTGGAGCACTGAAGGCACCTTCCTCCTGTGTCACTGAGGGATCACAACACTTCAGCTCAAAAGCAGACATTTCCCAAACCAGTTGAGGGAGTGCTGCCCCAGCACCCTCCCATCCCCTCATTTTATCAGCCCGTGGGGTGCACTGCTCTTCACTGCCTGGCAGATCTTTGGCAAGGGAGCAAGCAGAGCAAGACTCCATCACAGAGAGGAGCTGGCAAAGAAGTATTTAATGAAAAACACTGTTCCCCACTGTGATTTTGTGAACAAATGGTACAAACCTCATCAATGAATTATTCAAAGGCAGGCACTTTGTTCAGGTAAAGAAGCAGGGGAAAATAAAACCCAACAGAAAACAAGCTGTTGTGGGTGGTCGAGAAACTCATTTCCGGTGTTCAAACAGGATACATTTAGTTTGGAAGGAACTTAAAGCTCATCAAGTTCCAACATTTTGCCATGGGCTGGGACACCTTCCAGTAGACCAGTGGAGCTCAAAGCCCCATCCAGCCTGGCCTTGGACTCCTTCAGGCATGGTGCAGTCTCCTTCCACTCCATCTCTTCCCTATGTGATGCTGTAACCAAGGGTCCCATGCTGATGGGGTAGCAGGATGTTTAAAAGATTTATACATTTAATATATATATTTTGGAAACACTGGAAGAGGTAAAGGATGGCCAAAGCAGCAGGTTTTGGTAGAGTCAAGCGTGGTTTTGTGCCCCCTGATGCTCGAGCCTTGCTGTCCCTACACCTTTTCTTGTGGCCAGACCCTGCAAAGGGCTGGGTGATGATGCTGAGCATTGCGACTTGAGAGCAAACTGCTTTGCTTGTGAGCTGCTCCTGCTTGTCCATAAAAAAATACACATTTCCTAGGCTGGAAAACACTATTGATCATTTAGGAGTGTTCCTATTCCCTCCCTTTCAAACAATGTATTGGGGTAAACAATAAACGAAGCCTAACCTTCTTCTGTGCTGTCTTTCTGAGAAGAGGTGCCAGCTGATGAGAGGGCATGGAGAACCACGGTATTTAATTGCTGTTTATATTTCTCACCTTTAAAGACGACTTATTTCTTGCTCATAAAAAGAGAAAGCAGCAATTATCTCATGTTGGAGGAGCTCCTAAAGTATCAGCAGTAATTAGATTCAGTAGTGGAAGGTCTCACACAGCAAAACAAAATCTGTCATTGTAATTATTTTCCAATACAGTGATGTCCGTGCCGTGTTGAAATGACTGCCGGTGACGATTGGAAATGCAAAGTGAAACTGGAGAGAAAGGAAATGAACTTTAGGGTTCTAAATAAAGATGTCAGCAGGAGATGTTCTTATATAATTCTATTTTACTGTTGTCTAGTGCAGTCAGTAAATACCAAATACCTTCCCACGTGGCTGGGAAGGACGTGGTTTGTGTCCAGTGTCGGAGGGCAGGTGAGGTATGGTGGGAGCTGGGGGAGCAGAGCCAGGTTGGTGCTGTCCCTCCCCTTCGGCCACCGACTCCCCTGCCTTGGGGGACAGTGCCCACCCAATGCTTCCAGCATCCCTGTCAGCTTCCAGGGTGACAGGGGAAGTGCCTGGGGGTGGCAGAGGTGGTGGTTACCACTGCACACCCTCACCCAGACACCCCTGGAAACGTGACTTAGCTTGGTAATAAAACAGTGTGGGTTTTGGAGCCTGAGAGGCTCAGTTAACCTTGTTCCTGTCAGGTCCAGCTTCCACTGCCAGCTGCACTGGGATTGCTCCTGCTCCCAGCTTCTGCCAATTGAGCATTTTGCAGGACTGACCATGGAAGCATCAGCAAGGCTGACCTTACCTGGTGAGGAAAACTTTAAAAGCAAGCTGCAAAGAAATCCAAAAAATGCTGAGTGATGAAATCTTCAAGGGTGAAGCAGCTCAGATGTAAAGTCAAATAATTCCTTCCTGGGGATGCTCCTGTTGGGCAACAGACAGGTCCAAGAAGCACTGGTGGCTGACCTTGGGGCATTCCTTGTCCCAGATGGAAGGTGAGTGCCTGGAAAGCAAAATTACCCAAAATTGGAGCTGAAATTGCAAGCCTCCTGCATATGCCAGAATGAGACTGGCTTCAGGGAAGAGTAGGGTACAGCAGGAAGGATTTATGGAGCAGGCCTGAGCACCTGAGGGCAGCCCTGGACCAGCCTCTCCTTGGTGTTCAGCATCACCTTTGGTCCTGGAGAGAGGGCAAAGAGATGTGAAAGACAGTGTTTTACTCCTCGCTTGCTCACTGCCAGCTCCACTACCAGTCTATCAGTTATCTCATTTAATGGACCTGGAGAGGAAATATGACCAAGTGGTGACACAACACACACCCCCTGAGAGTCTTCTCCTGTCAGGGTGACAAACACCACGAGTCTTATGGACTGGCACTGTACCCAAAGCAGCTGCAAGTGTATTTTCCCCTGAGAATCATTATTTAGATGAGAGAATATGTAAATCATAAAGGGAAAACTGAGTGCACTGACCTTCAGTACCAGCTGCTGCTCCATCAGCAGCAGTGGGGAGCTCAGCAGTATCTACACACAGGTGAATAGGTTTGCGTGTTATTTGTGAGATAAATTGCTCCTGCAGCAATCCACACTTCTTGTCTCTGCCTTGTGAGATGTAATTGCAGTGGACAGGAGATGCTGAGTTCCTGGGCCTTGGTGGAGGTGCTGCAGCAATGTCCTCTCCCTGCTGCTGGTGCCAGGCTGGCCGTGGGTCTCCCCCAGTTTTCAGCCCCCAGCAGCAAACTGCAAACTGCGCTTGTTTGAGCAGCTCAGTTACAGCCGCAGAGCAAGAACCATCTGCCAGCAGTCTTGGATGCTAAAAATGGTGGATGGTATTTTTTGTTTTATAGCACAGCCCAGATCAGCAATATAGAGTGCTCTTATTTGCATTCTTACCTGCCAAACTCAAGCTTGCCAAAAGTGATATTGCTCTTTTTTGTGTGATGACACCTTGAGATAAAATACTCAGCAGAACTAATCCTCAAAAAGAACCTTTTCCTCCCATCCTCCAGCTAATCCTTTATCTCAGCCTTTCACTTAACTTGAGCAGGTTTTCTCCTGCTCTGATGAATGAACTTGATGCTCACACTGAGGGTGTCAGGTTCCTGGGGCAGGGCTGTGCTGTGTCGGGTGACAGACCCATGGCAGGGTGGAACAGCAGCACAGGGGTGGCAGTTCTGGGTTGTGCCCAGCCCAAACAATGTGAGCTGCTCACGGCTTCTCACAGATCTCATGTTCTGGCCTTGGCTCGTGCTGGTTACATGAACAACAGCTGAAGACTTCTGGTTTGGGTTTGAAGCCCAGGGGGTATCACTGCAGTGCAGCACATCAGTTGTTCCATATTCCTTCTGGGTGATTCATGTTCTGTCCCACACCAGTCTCTCCTTTGGAGAAACACTGCTCTGTCTTCCTTGCTGCTGAACACGGGAACATCTTGTCTCCTGGTGCTTTGTACCTGGCTGAACCCCAGGAGATCCTGCACAATTTGTCATCTTCTTCCCCCTTGGAAGCATTTGGCTCTTCTTTAGGGGTCAGGTTGTTTGCTCAAATGACCAGTTTGCCTTTTCTGGGGGGCTCAGAGCGTTATTCATCCTCACCTTTGCAGTGTCTGCCCTGATGGGGAGAGAGTTGGTTTTGGGGATTATCAACTGCTTTTTTTTTCGTATTCTTGGATGGGTGATTTTATAACACAATAGCTCTGAAATGCTCCTATGATGCAGTTAAAGATGTAATCAAGGTGAATGGCTGTGTCTGAATAAAGAAGAGTGTGGTGATGGGTCAGTGAATTGGTAAAGGTTGAGTCAACTCTGCATATGTTTTGAATGACACATCTCTGAACAATTTCTGTATCAGTTTCATTAGCAAAAAACAGATGTTGATTTCTGGAAAAGTTATGGAACTTTATAGTTGAAGAATAATCTGAAAGGAAAGGAGGTGCATTTGTTTAGCTTCCCAGAAAGTATTTCTACAACTCTTCTCTGAAACTGACTTAAGAAAATATTGCACCACAAATTAAAACAAAATGTGCTGCTTCAGTTCTGCAAGAACTGAATTTTCCCCAACTTTTCTGTTCAGACTCCAGACCAGAAAGCCGCTTCTCCGTGCAATGCCATCCGGAGCGATTTTCTTGCCAGCTTGGCAGGGCTGTGCCTGAGATCCAGCTGGGCTGCCAGACTGTGGGGAGCAGGGACTGGCAAGGAGATGAATCTTAAGGTGTCTCTTGGAACTTATTTTTAGATGAAGATCCTCATTCACTGCTCTTCTGCTTGTCTGTTGCTGCAAAGTTCATGTCCCTCCATTCTTTCTGAAAAGGAAGAGCGTCATCTCTGGAGGTCCTGCTTGTGCTGTCCTGGCTCCAGCTCTCATGGATTTCCTGTAGGACATGGTTTTCCTCCTCTTGCCTTCCATTTTAGGTCTATTGCTCCTGGGATTCAGGTAAATTGTATGGTGAAGGGAAAAAATCCCCCAGGTGTCAGTGTTGTTGTCTTGCCAAATAGTCCGAGAGCAGCTTTGCAAGAGCCACCAGAAGGAAACACAGGGAGCAAGTCAAAGCATAAGCAGCTGGCACAGCCAGGCTGAGCCTTCAGCAGCTTGACCATCCCACACTGCTACGTCTGCAGGGTCCTTTGAGTAGGTCCTGTTTGGAAAACAAAATCTGCACTTTCCTTGGAAAACTGAAACAAAATATGTGTTAAATTGCATCCTTGTGGGTACTAAACACAGCGAATTAGGAACTTGTGTGAAGCAAAAGGCTACAGCCAGGGTGTTGAGAAGTAGGAGGCCACTATTCCAAGCCTGTTCTTTGCCTGCTGGGTGAGTGGACAGGTTGCAGAGGGGCCAGATGCCTCTGGATCCACAGGTGACCTCGGGGAAGTGCAGCACAGCACATGTGTGGGCCAGCAGATACCTGCCCTTCACATCCACGTGGCTGCACAAGAAATGATGGGATCCCAGTGCAGCAGGGAGGCTCTCTAACAGTGAGAATAGAGAATTCCTGTAATAAATTGCTTGGGAAGGGCCCATGGCAGGAGACCTTCAGGACCAGACATGGTAAGCATGAGATGAGAAGGGTCCAAGGCTGAGATTTGCAAAAGGAGGATTTTATAGCAAAAAACTTTTAAAATCCATATGATGCTGTTGTCATTTTTGTAATCTGAACAGGTGTCTCATTTGGTTTTTTAGAGCTGTTTTGGGAAGGCTCAGGGTCTTTCATATGGTAATGCTTCCATTTATCAACTATTTAAATGCCTGTTCTCTTCAGGTTTCTCCTACTGATTATGTGCCAGGCAATCAGTTTTGGATCTCTGCTTTGGAAGGGATTTAAAAGTCGGGGGGAGGGAAAGGAGAAAGAGGCAGGTCTGAGTGTTATTCTAATTATAAGAAATATCTCTTGGAAGCAAACAGGCAATTATGAGCAACAAATTTAAATCAGCCACTCAGAGATTACCGTGCAACACATGCCTGGTTTTTAAAGGGCTGGGTGGGTGGAAGATAACCTCTCCATCATCCCAGGATGATGCTTGATGGGTGTTTTATGGCATGGCAATAGGTTTGTTGTTGGGTTTTGTTTTTTTAACTGGAGGAAAAGTGTGGGTGAAAAAGAGTTGCCTTTGGTTTCCAACTGAAAAGCCTTTTCAGTTCGGTGGCATCACTCTGTGGGTGGGCTTGGACTGTGGTTATTAACAGCTGGAAAAGTCATCAGTGTCCCCAGGCATGGTAATTGTCAGCCAATTTGGCCAGTCTCACTGAAAGCCAGCACTGGGAAGCCCTGTTGGTCAGGTTGTAACCCTGTGAGGCAGAGGGAAGATGTGGGGAGGACACAGTGGGTCTCTGAGTTCGTGGGTGGTGCAGAATAATCTATATTTTCCATCCTGTAGTCTTAATGAGCTGAATGGTGACCTTTAAAAATGCCAGCAAAGAAGCTTCGAGATGTTCAACAACATTGAGACTCTCCTTCCCCAATATTTGATGCCCACAAGGACATGGCCATGAGAGCCCACTTTTAGGCATCCATTTGCAATGTCTAGGTTAGGGAAACTTGGCACTGGTTGGCAAATCCAAGCACTCAATAGCATCAAAATCCCAGCTATGCTTTGCACGGGTAACACATCCCAGGAGTGTTTTCATTAATCTGTGCCAGAATTTGGGCAGTTTGGGGTGGGTGCATGTGGAAATGAAAAGCTGGAAGAGCTGTGGTGTGGCTTTGAGCAGACTGTGCCCCTATGTTGGCTGCCACTGTGTGTGGGAAGGTGCCTTACAGACACATGAAAAGCCTGTAATGTGAAGGAGGGAGGTGGATTTGGGGCCTGGACCTCAGCCAACTGACCAGAGACCCAGCTCTGGGCAATATTTCCCCAATAATGCAAGCTGCCCTGTTCCCACTCTTCTCTCCTTTTTGAATGTCTCATGTCCTGGTTTGTCAAATCATTAACGCTTTCTGAGGCTCTCCTGAGAGCCTTTAACACAGAAATCTCAAGGCCATCCTTTCAATGATGTTTTTACACTTGCTGCTCATTGCAAACACTCACAGCCACCTGTTTGCAGCAGCAGAGGTGAAGGCCAGGCAGCTCAGCAGAGAGCTTGCCTGGAAATGATGGATGGAAAAGAGCAGGCTTGGAGAGGTACAAGAGCTTCTGGCACAAAGCAGCTTCATTGAGCAGCAATCATTATTATACTGTCTCCATAAATATTTTAAATTCTCAAGCTAAGCAAGGAGGAAATAACTCTTCAGGGTGGAATTAATAAGACCAAACCTCATTAAATCTCACTAGGACAGTCTGACAAATGTTTTAACAAGACAATGGGAAGGATTCCTTTATGGCTGGTCTTTTTAATGGTTTGTTTTTGCAACCCTGAAGAAGACATGTGCTAGAGAAGAGCCTGTGGGATTGCTGAAAAAACCTCTAAGCACACACATTTCTGACTCAGCTCCTGAGAGCCAGTGTCACAGTTGGGCTGGCAAATGACCAGTTAGTTAAGTGGGAGAAAAATATCACTGTTGTTTGATTTCAGAGCTATTTGACTTACTGGCCTGTAAAAAAGTATCAGATCTTCACAAACATCCCAGTTTTCTCTGCACTGGCTGGACCCGACGTCCATCCATCCATCCATCCATTGAATCTGTATGTATGAAGTTAAGCTGATTTTAATGAATGTGGGCATCACCTGTTTGATTTTTCCCTGAAGCTGAACCAAGATCACAGGCTGGGGGTAGGTAATAAAAAATCCAACATTTAACTACACATACTCTCACAGCCTTATATTTCAGCAGCCAGAGTCTGTCAGAATGATCAGACAGCACCCAGCACAGCCTGTGCATTCATAAAAACCATTTCCCAAAAGGANAAAGTATCAGATCTTCACAAACATCCCAGTTTTCTCTGCACTGGCTGGGGTAGCTTTGTACCCGACGTCCATCCATCCATCCATCCATTGAATCTGTATGTATGAAGTTAAGCTGATTTAAATGAATGTGGGCATCACCTGTTTGATTTTTCCCTGAAGCTGAACCAAGATCACAGGCTGTGGGTAGGCAATAAAAAATCCAACATTTAACTACACATACTCTCACAGCCTTATATTTCAGCAGCCAGAGTCTGTCAGAATGATCAGACAGCACCCAGCACAGCCTGTGCATTCATAAAAACCATTTCCCAAAAGGAGCAGGCTCCCTTGCTAGGGAGAGCAGTCAGCTGACCTGAATCATGGGAAGGGTTGTTTGGGATATTGTTTGGTGGCATTTGCAGGAGACAGGCTGTGGAGTCCTGGAGGGCAGCAGAGCAGTGGAGGTAAATAGCACCCCGTTTATTTGATGCTTGGATTGAAATGGAAAAGCTGTGGTGCACTGTTCAAAGCCCTGTGAGGGAGATGGAGTGTGGGATAAAGAACACAGAACAGGTGTAAAATCAGTGGATGGGCTTGGAACACCCGTGGGAGCTGTGGTATGTGGCTGGATGACTACGAGAGGAGGAGAGGACGAAGCAGCAGTGCTGCAGATCTCCCTGGGAAGGGACACTGCTGGTGAATTACTCTGTCTTTGCAGTGCATCACTGCTTGGAGTAGCACTGGGGGTCTCAGGGCATGGGCGCAGCCCCTTGCTCCAGCCTGTGCTTCCATCCAGCCCCAGCTCACGTCAGGGAAAATCATGTCCCAGAAACCCCCAACTCTTAATTAAAAGCATAATCCAACAGCCAGTGGCATGCTTTCCTCTCTCTGACCTGGCTGTCGGATAAAGATCCTGGTGGAGTGGGCTGGGCTGTGCTGGAGAGCACCAGGACTGTGGGAGGGGAGTGTGGTCCTGCTTGAACGAAGACTCATAAGGTGCCAGGGTCCACTTGTGCCCTGCCAAATGCAACCCCTAAACTTGAGGAGCATCCCAGTGCTTGGTTCTGGTGCAGATCTGCTGCAGCCCATGGAGTGCCCTGAGACAGTCCTGTCTCCGTTTGCCCAGTGCCCTGGGACAGGCTGTGCTGATGAAAGAGCAATGCAGCCCATGGATCCTGCCCTCCTTACATCTCCCTCCTTGCACCCAGTGGTGTACAGAGAGCAGGTGCAGGAGAGGATGGAGGAGCACCCTGCATGGCAGATGGCTTCAGCACCATCACCACGTTGTGCATCACCATCTGTCGAGGATCACCATGTCGTGCATGTCCCCCAGAAACACTGTGGCTGGGACAGGGAGAGGAGCAAGTTTCCTTGTGTTAGACAGAAATCATTAACCACTGCTAATTGGGTGCTCCAGAAGCCATCAAGAAACTAGTGCTTCCATACCAAACCAGGGGTGAGAAATCAGCTCTGTGATCAGTTTTCCCAAAGGGTTTTTTCCATCAGCTTATTCTTCTTTTATGATTTAATATGGGAGATAAAGGCCTTCTGGGTTCTTGCAGAGCTGCTCCAGTTGCCATGGAAATAACCCTTGTTAATAGCTTCACCATAAAATAGGAATAATTTGCTTTGGGGAGCTTGGGGTGCTCATTTTGTGTTGCTGCATGCTCAGATAACCAGTGCTGCTGGGACCACTCTGGTCCCCTGAGTGTGGTCACTGCTGATGGAATGCAGGGAGCCAGGAGCATCCATCCCTGTCTCACGGCTCCAAAAATTCCTGAGTCCCTCCCAGAGGAGTCCCATGCCAGGAGGTGTGAGCACGCGGACAGACTGCCCAGCAGGGGTTTGCCTGGGCAATGTGCTGTCCCAGCAGGCACTGATGGGTTGGAAAAAGTGGTGCTGTCGAGCTTGGGCTTAGAGGAGCCTTTTTTTCACCGCAAATATTTTCAGCTCTGATGCTGAGCGGTTGGCTTCAGCCAGAGCTGGTGAGGTCAGTGGCCACTGGGCTGCCTTGGGCTGGTTGGGCTGGTGTTGAACTGGTTGGAGAGGTGTTGAACCGATGCTGGTTGGGTCAGTGTTGCACAGGCTGTGCCAGTGTCCATCTGGTTGTGCCAGTGTCCCACCTCTGCTGGTGACTGTCAGGAGGTGAAGGAGCAGGACCGTGCCATGGGCAGGGCTCAGCACGGCTGTGCTGGGAAAGAGGCCCTGGGTGCTTCATGCAGATCAGCTGTGCTATTAAAACATTTTCAGGTATTCTCTGTCTTGAAAAAGTTCGGATTACCCTGGGAACTTCTGTCACTCCAACAGCACACCGAGCCCAGTTAATCATCCCAAACCCCTTTAAATTTAGTGCTGGGTTGGCCATACTGCTGTGGGCTAGGGCACTGTATATAACATACTGATCCTCTCCGAGCAGGGATCTCCAAAGCCCAGGATGCACTTTTCATTCCTGCACCCACTGGCTGCAACGCAATAAAGTAATTCAAAATCATGCTGAAGAGAGCAACTACGGGCTTTTTTAAACACCCCTTTGCATTGCGGGCACACGGAGGGGACCAGCTCGTGTGTAGGATGCTGGGCAGACACGGCACTGGCTGGGGACCCTGGTGGTGCTGCGGGGCCGGCGCTGGCACGCAGCGTGCTCACTGTGTGCCTCTGCAGGTGTACGAGAGCGGCAGCAACGTGGACCAGTTCGTGACCCGCTTCCTGCTGAAGGAGACGGCGAACCAGACCCAGTCGCTGCTGAGCTCCGTGGAGAGTGCTGTGGATGCCATCGACGAGCAAACCAACCCCGCCAGGTGTGCAGCATCCTGCCCTCCTCTGGTGCAGGAAGGCGGAGGGGAAGGAGGAGGGAGCTTTTGTGGGGTGAGGGAGACGCAGCGGACATCGCGCAGGAGCAAAGGGGAGCTGGGCGAGTGGCTGCCTTTCTCTTTGCCTCCCTTCCCGGCTTCCTGAACTCTGGGGGCTTTTCACCACCGCTCTCTCCTGCCCTGTCCCTTACTCTCCTGCAGTCCCCCGTAACACGAGCGGTGTGTGTGGGGATGCAAACCAGGGGCAGCACCCCGGCGACGGGCTGGGCAGCACTGGGGGCATGGGACTGCCTCTCTGAGCAAACCCACCGCTCCCACCCAGGGCAAAACACAGGCCCTGCAGAGGGGTGGCTGTGCCTGGGGTGTGCTGGGGACAGCCCCCAGGGGCAGCTCCCCCTCCTGCCAGAACCCTCAGCGAGCGCGATCATCCAGAGGAAGAAGATGCTTTTGCACTGAGGACAGGCAACGCTGCCCTCTGGTCTCCTGGGGGGCCGTCACCACCCCAGCAGCCCAGCACATGGCACTGAGCTTGGGCAATAGAGAGGAGACTGTTTCAAGGCTTACCAAGCGCTGCCAGGGCTAAGCTAGAAGGAGTTCCGAGCAGCAGAGGTGGAACCTCAGCACAGCCCCGCTCGGTGTCAGTGTCACTTACCTCCCCTGAGTGCCACCGTCACCAGCTCTAAGCAGGGCGGGTTGCCACGGAAACTGTTTGTCAGATGCTCATGGAGCGAACCCCTCTCCTGCCATTCCTTCAAACCAGGAGGCCTCGGGATGCTTGCATGGGAATGTTTCGGCTTTCCCAAGCCATGGGCGGGCAGAGCGGCACATGGAGAGTGAAAATCCCAGCTCTCTCCTAAGACAGCACTCTCTGGAACACAGTGAGACCTGGGCAGCTCTGGCACCATCCTACCACCTTTTCCCGGAGGAATGCTGTGGGTTTCGTCATCTCGCATCTCTTTCTTGTCTTTGTTTTGTGGCAAACCTTGTACAAAAAGAAATAGGAGCTCCTGCAAAACAATGAAGAGGGAACAAACGCAACATCAGGCAGAGCAATTACAGCCCATGAAAGACTTTGCTGGCTTTTATTTGGTGATGTGTGGGCCCAGATCATAATGGGGAGTATTGTAGTTGTTTTCTCGTGAAGATAACAGCTAAAAAGAAAATAAATCCCACCAAAAAATTATCTCGTGCATCCACATGAAGACAAAGAGGTGGCCTAAAAAGCACCAAAATAAAGGGCTGTAGAACAAAGTGTGAAGGCAGAGGTCCAAGCTTGAGATGCCTCATTAAATTGTGATTAAAATAAAGCTCTGTCTGTTTTTGCCTGATTTCCTGTCTATTGACAGGGGATTATCCAGGCCCAGCAGAGGGATAATTGCACAGCCTGTAGCGAAGGGATGCTCCTGCCACCTTTATTGTTGTTCTTGCTTCCTTATCTTGGAGATGTTCTTTGGGACCAGATCCTCACATCATGTTCCTGTGTGTATGGTGGAGCCCACACCGGCTGATGTTCGGGGTAGCTGGGGAAAGAGCAGCCAGGGGCTGTGCTTTGGAGGAGCCAGATGCCAGGGGAGGGACAGGAGGGCAGGGAGATGCTGGCTGGTGTGGTGCCCATTGGCTCCAGGGCACTCAGAGTGTTGTCTCCAGCTGGGAGCTGCTTGACTAACAAAAGATGCCAAGAGGAGCCAGGGCTCCCAGGCACCTCTGTCAGCAGTCAGCTGGCACAGAGCTGCTCTTGCTGGAAGGAAACACTAGAAATCCTTCGAGCTGCTCAGCCTCTCCCTCTGTGGCTCAGGCTTCCTGTCAGTGGAGGAGAAAGGAGAGGGTCATTCTTCCCCAAAGCCATTCCCATCTCACACACATGGATGGCAGCTGCAAGCACTTGTGAGGATGGCAGGTCTTGGCATTCTCTCTGGCTTGCAAATAAACAGAGTCCTGGGAGGACCACTGAGGATGTGGGGCTGGATGGTGATTATGGATGCTCCATCTGTGGAAGTGTTTCAGGGCAGTTTTTTTGAGCTTTGAGCAACCTCCAGGCCAAATGGGCTTCATAGACCCAGAGAAAGCAAGCAGGGTGGAGGAAATGCTACAGTGGATGTGTTTCCATTCTCCAGGGGAACCACAGCTGCAGTCTTTTAGTGGGGTACACAGCCAGGCATCTCTGTCCCTGCTCGTGGGCAGCCATTCAGGCATGGGCAGTCTGGGTGACAGCAACTTTTCCTGCCTGAAAGTCACCAAAGCCATTGGACTGCAAAACCAGCCCCACTAAGGTGCAGCCAGCCAGCTAGGCACAGCTACAGGGGCCTGAATCCCCCATGTTGCAGGTGTCTGTCAGGACAGAAAAAGTCCCTGAGGGCTGCTGGTGGTGCCAGGAGGGCTGTGCTGTTCCATAAACAGGAAGGAAAAGTGATGGCTACTGTGAGCAGCCCACGACATTCCTCTGTTTCTGCCCCACTACCCACAGTGGCTGATGCCAAAGGGTGGTGCAGGAAGGAAGCCTGCACTGCCTGGGCACAGTGTGGGCACTGTTGCTCTCCAAGGGGTCTGGCATCATCAGCAGAGCTGCCAGAAAGGATGCTCCAGTGCTGGCTCATACCACTCTGTGTGTGCCCAGCTCTGCTGTCCTGACACCCTGCGTGCTCTCTGGTGGCAGGCACTACCCCAGCAAGGATGGTCACGGCCTGAGTGACACCTGGTATGACAACCCCGTGCCCAGCTACTCTCCCACCACCTGGATGGTCCCCAGGGAGCAAGCAAAGAGCTTCCAGACTGGTAAGTGCTGGCTGCCTGGGGTGGCTTGGAGCACTCAGGTGCCAGCAGCAGCAGGGGGCTCTCAGGGGGGACGTGCAGGTGCCCCTCCCTCCGTTACTGTGTCCTGGCTCTGCGCAGGTTCCCCCGACACCAAGGCAGAGGGGCTGGAGGGGCAGATCAACAGGCTGGCCAAGCTGATCGGCAAGCTGGAGGACAAGGTAAGGGCCAGCATTTCCCTGCGTGGGGCTGTCCTGCCATCCCAGGGACAATTCAGGGACCTTGCCCCAGCTGTTTTGGGGCAGGGATGAGGACATAGTGCTGGGGACGTTGGCTGCAATGGCAGCCCAGGGAACTTTTGCAAAGGGTCCTGACTGGAGGTGCAAGCAGCTCTCGGAGCCCATTCCCTGTAGAGAAGGGGGCAGTGTCACTGCAAATGCTGGGGACAGAAACCCACCAAGCAGGGAGGGACACACAGCCGATCTACCACCCCCTCTGCTGCTTATTCCTCTTTTCCCAGACCCTCTGGTTTGACCTGCACCAGCGGCTGTCAGACAGCGAGAGCACAGCTTGCACGGTGAGTATGCCCGACCACCACCCATGGGTGCTGGGGTGACCCTGCAGCACAGAGCCACACTTGGGGGGTGGGGGGCGTTTCTGTGTTTTTGGGGTCTCACATGTCGCTGTGTTTGGGGGCCCGGCAGTACCTGCTCCTGGTGCGGAACGAGATGACGGTGTCACACAAGCACCTGGGCGAGTTCTGCAGCTCCCTGAAGCAGTACCTGAAGAGCGTGGCCGGGGAGCGGGACTGCTTCCAGTGGGTACCATCAGCAGCTGCACGTCACGGGGCTGGGGAGGTGGGGGGCTTG